>CM038224.1:102886531-102995102 GCA_021442155.1 Cymbidium sinense | reverse complement strand
CCTTAATATTTCAAGAAAATCACTTTGCATGAGGTTCATATCATTGAAGAATTGAAGACAGTCTACATACTTCCTTTACATGAAACTGATAAACCCAAAATTTTATTCTACAAATTCTAGGAGTGTTACCATTAAGATTTTGATTAGCATATGCAATATGAGGAGTCTGATATGGTTTCCACAAGAATGTCAAGATACTATTCTCCAAGGATTCAAAGAATGACACACAAATTAGGATTTGATATTGAGATTGATAAATGAAAAGCCCATTTCTTCAACAACTTATAGATCCTAAAGAGTCCACAGGCCTCTCATAAAAATGATAATTATACAACTAAAGGCCTTGGATATATATAATGTAAGCATCATCAAAGAAATATCTATTATTTAATAACCAAATAGAAGGTCAACACTAAAACTAAAGATGAAAACAAATTTTATGAAGTCTACCTTACAAATGATGATGAGTTAGAAGCCAAGTCTACACCTGAGGAACCCAAAGATGGTGGACAGACAGCTACTATGGATGAATTGAAAATTATCAATTTCAAAACTAAAGATGAACCTCATCCAACCTTCATCCACTTAGCAAGAAAGTTGAAGAATTGAAAGTTATGCTCTGTGAATTCAGGAAATGCTTGGCTTAGACATACGTTGAAATGCCCAGCTTATCCCTTGATGTAGCAGCTCATAGAGTAGTTATTAATCTAGATACAAGCTCCTAAACAAATGAAATTTGGAAATCAAAGAACAGGTGATTATAGAAACCAAGAAGCTTATTAAAGTAGACTTTATCTGAGAGGAGAAATACAGTGATTAGAAAACTAATATAATTCCTCTGAAGAAAAAGAATGATCAAATCTACATCTGCATTGACTTCTGGGACTTAAATAAAGTGTGCCCAAAAGATGACTTTCCATTTATAATATCAAAACTACTAATGGATAGTACTTTCAACTATGATATATTCTCATTCATGGATAGATCATCGGGTTATAACCAAATCAAGATGGCTCCCAATGATGAGAAAAATAAGTCATTCGGGATGCTGATCAATATATACTATTATACGGTCATACCTTTCGGATTAAAGAATTTTAAAGCTAAATATAAAAGGGTCATAACCCTTATTTTTAATGAGTTGATCCATCGAAAAGTTGAATGCTATGTTGATGATGTTATTGTTAAAAGCATAAATCGCTAAGACCATCTTGATGATTTAAAGATTATCTTTGAAAGAATTAGGAGATATAATCTCAAAATCAATCCTCTCAAATGTACTTTGAAAGTATCCTTAGAAAAGTTCCTCGACTATGTCATATAATATAAAGAAATTGAGATCGATCCTAATATCAAAGCAATCATAGATGTCACTGCCAAAGAACTTCTGTCAGCTTCATTCCTTACAAGAACAACTTACATTCATTTGGAGGTTCAAATTAAATCTGTCGGGCATATGCTAACCTTTTGCAAAGCTGATGAAGATGAATGCTCTATTCAAATGAGACAAAAAAAATATCAAAAAATGTTTGATATCATCAAGAAGCACCTTTTCAATCTGTCAATTTTAGCATCTCTTATCCCAAAAAATCCTCTCGTCCTATACATCAAAACTTAGAAGAGTCCTTCGGAGCTTTACTTACATAGCATAATAAAAAAGGTAAGAAAAATGCATTATATTATATAAGTTGGATATTAGTAGGAGTTTATAAGCATTATTTAACGTTGATATTCACTATCCAAAAGCTTCAGCATTATATGTCTCTCACAAAATCACGCTCATTTTCATTCTTGATGACAAGACCAACATTGACAGGTTGTTTGGCAAGATAGGAAATACATTTTTTATAATTTGATATCACATTTATACCCCAAAAAGCAATGAAGAGACAAAGATCTTGGCATATTTTTCTTGTTGTGTGTCGTATCCAAGTTGATTTATCGCTTAATGATGATTTACTCTATTAGCAGATTTTACTTATTAATGAAAAAAAATTGCAAATCTGGGATATGTACTTTGATGGAGCATCGTCGATCACACAATCCCCTAACAGTCCTAAGGCGTAAGCTGGAATTTGACTTGTCTTTATTACACTCTATTGACCTCAGTTTGGAGTGAGCATTCAACCTCTCCATCTTAGACATAGGATTCCTCTTAGACACTAAGAGTTCCTTACTCTTAAGACACTTCTAGTGATTAGGTGAACACTTAACTTAACCCTAGAGACTTAAAAGAGTTAGTCATAGGAATAGGTCATGCCTTTTAGAAAAAACTTGTTTCCTTCAAGCTCAAATCTCCTAAAACTCCAAATCAAATTCAAATCAACTCAAATCACCAAAATCAAATTCAAATTTCAAATTCAACCTCAACTACCTCAAATCAACTCACAATTAAAACTAAATCCAAAACTCAATTCTAAGTTCAAAAATCTTTCTAAGCCCTTTGATGCCATCTTATGGACTTATCTCAAATTCAAATCACTTCAAACTCAAGAGATTTTTCTCATAACCCATTTATATTTTCGTTTATATTCACAAATATAAATGAAATATAAATTCAAATAACCCAAAACTCAATTCCAAGTTCAAAAATCTTTTCTAAGCCCTTTGAGTCCACCTTATGAACTTAGCTTAAATCAAATCCAAATCAATTCAAATTCAAGATATTTTCTCATAACTCATTTATATTTTCACTTATATTCACAAATATAAATGAAATATAAATTCAAAAACCCAAAACCAATTCAAAATTCAAACCCAAATCCAATCTACACCCTTCAAGTCAAATTCTTGAACTTAGCCAAATCAACCTCAAATCAACTCAAACCCTTGGATTTCCTTCATGATTCAATCAAACATTCAATCATGAATCTAAATATATAAACTTCAATCATCAAACCAAAACTAAATTAAAAAAATCAAACCCAAATCAAACTCATGTTCATCCTTTGAACTTGAAATTATCAAATGAATCAAAACTCATTTAACTTCAAATCACTTGCAATGGATTTATATTTCAATCATAAGTCCATATGTGAGTTCAACCAAACTTGAATCAAGCCTTGATCAAGTCAATTGACCCACTTAGGCTCATTTGACCCAAAGATACCTAAAGTATCCTTTTGAGCCAAATTCTAATCCTACCCAAATTGGATTGAACTAAGCCCATCTAAGCCTCACATTGTGAGCTACAATCATCATAAGACAATCAATCACTCAAATTGGGTCAAATTAAGTCAAACCTAAGGGTTGACCAAGTCAACACTTAGCCAAAATGAAACATAAACTAGCCAAAATCCACCATAGGCCAAATTGATTGAAACCATTGATCAAAACCAATTCATGATCAATGTTTGAACTTGACCAAGTCATCATTTGAGCCTAACCTAGCCCAATTGGCCACTTGACTCAACTTGACCTGAAAAATCAAAATGTGTCAAATCTTGATCTAAGACAAATTGATTGCAACCAATGGGTCAAATTCATTCTAAACCACTTGTTGAACTTGACCAAAGCCTCAACTAGCCAACTAGACCCAACATAGCCCAATTGACCATGAACCAAACTTGACCTAAAAGGTCAAATTGAGCCAAAATCAAATCAAACCAAAATTGATTGATACCAAAGCTTGCAACACATTTCAAATGACCAACCAAACCTAAACCAACTCATGACCTAACCCAATTGGGTCAAATGGGTCAAATTGGTCAACTTGACTCATTTGACCTAAATGAAATCAAATTAATCAAAACCAAATATAAATCAGATTGAACCAAGCCAATGATGCCAACACATTTCAAATGGTCATATAAACTTGACCCAACATTTGGTTTCACCCAATTTGACCAATTGGTCCATGACCCAAGTTGACCCATTTTGACCTAAATGAGTCAACATGAGCAAAATGATATCAAATCAACTCTAAATTCTTTGAAATTTGACCCAACCCAATTTCAAACTATTCTAAATCTTCCTAAAGTGAAATCAAAGCCAAATGATGATTTTACCCCTAGGTCAAGCGGTAACATATGGCCAATTCCACCTATAATTTGGTCATATCCATTTCATGGCCACTTGGCACCCTCTTAATGTACCAAGTGGACACTAATGAGTGCGGTGCACTTGACCCAATGGTTTTGGGTCAGCCAAACCCAACCCAAGGCCAAAATTGACCAACCAATAGAAATTGCACCACATGGAATCACTCCTCCACTCAAATTAACACATGGAAACTCCTCCAATCCCTTCCTCTACCAAAACTAAATCACATGGCATCCAAAACGGCCTAACCAAACCACCCATTATGATCAATTTGATCAAAATGGCAAGGAGAAGCTCGACCGTCCGATCCTTCTAGGGGGAGATATACTCCCCCTAATTTTACTTGAATTCAATTGATTCACACTCGATTGAGCTATAGGAACTCATTGAAAGCTTCTTCAAGTTCCTCCAAGCTTCCTCAAGCATTTCCCATTTCTCCATTCTCGATTTCCTCAGGCCAAAAATAGGGGAGCTCATTGAAAATTCCAACTCATCCATCACTCAACCAAAAGCCAATTGCTCTTGCAAGCACCCTTAGAGGACCCAATCGAGTTCATCCAAAGCTTCTTCCAAGCTTCCAAGGCACGGGAGGAGGGAGCTAGACCAAAGCCGCAAGCCTAGGAGGAGGAGTTTGGTCAATTGGAGGATCTACTGAACCTCAAACTTTCAAACCTTCAATAGGGCTTCGTCTCAACTAAATGAAGCTACCTCGATGGTTGGGAGCGCTAGTGATAGCCTCCGACGAGGTACTATTCAAAACCGAGCTTGCATTGAATTTTCTTTGGTCCTTTTTGAAGAGAATTATAATCCAAGTGATTTCCATCATTAGATCTTCAGCTCATTGTATGTTGATAGTTTGGGTTCAATCTTAGCTCAATCCGAGCTCAATCGAGCTCGGATCAAGCATGGGGGACTGACAGTCACCGTCTCCCACAGGCGAGCACAAGGATGAATCATGGACTATCCATTTCGCTTGTTTTGGATGGACAGTCTTGATTAATCCATGTTAGATCATCTGATTTATCCTATTAGAACCGCGGATTTAATCCTGACCGATCGGACGATCCAGGGAGAAAATGCATAGTGCCACTGGCTGACGCGGCATAGGATGTGACAACTTAAGTGATGAATCCCAACATGCCATGTGAAAAGTGCATGCCGCGTCAGCGATCCACGTGGCGCCGACTGGATTAGTTATATATTTAGGGTTTATTTAATTATCCTTAATCACTTAAACTTCAAAAACACACAACTAATTATAAAAAAATAAAAAAAATACAAACTCAAATGCATTTTGAAGATAATTCAAAGGAAAATAATCTAAAATTAATTTCAATTGATTTTGAATAGTAAATTTTATGTAATTTAAGTTTTATTGGGAATGTAATTATGTTAATTACTCTCTAATTACTTAAACAATTAATTCTAAACTTCCTAGGGTTGATTAATGGGATGACCTCTGCCTCCCATGATTTTCTTGGAATTTAGTATTGGCTTAATTAGGATAATTGCTTGATTCACTTCTAATTACTCTCTTAATTAATTAAATGATTAATTAACCTATTAAATAATGATAAATTCATTAATTAAGTTTGTTAACTACCTTAGAACAGTGAATGGACTTAGGGAATGAGATTAGGAGTTCTTTCCTAAATTATTTCCCCTAAGTTTATTTCATTTGGATAAAAAAATCTAATTAAGGTGAAAATTAATTAGATAGTTCAATCACATTATTAAATGGATTAATTAATCAAAATTTTAAAATCAAATCAATCTGAATTTAATCAATTCCTTCTTGGGTAGATACTTAGGTGTTCAATAACCAAAGTAGCTTAAAGAAATCATATCTAACCCATATGTGTGGGAAGGGTTATGAAAGTACTTAAATTAAACTCTTTAGCTTAATTAATCTTTAATTGTGTGGCAAATACATTAGGCCCTTTTCTTTCTTAGGAGCATTGCAGATTTGCATTCCTTGTAATTTTATGTTATATATTGGCTCATAATTATTTGGTTAAATATATTAAAGTGGTGTAGGTAAAGGATAATTAATGAACTTAATGAACACCTTAATCTAAATAAAATATAAAATCAATCTAATGGTTTTAAAAATTAAAATAAAACAACACATATATGTGGGAGATGGGTTAGGACCAACAAACCTTTTCACATTTCCTAAAATCAAATCAAACTCAACACCAAACTAAAAATTTCTGTAAACAACTTTGATTCACTTTAAATGATCTTATTCCATATGATTTTCTTTAGAAATTAATTAAGGTGAATGAAATTACATGCTTAAATCACTTTATTTCGTTCCTAGCATGCTAAATGTGTATGTCATATGAAAATCATGCATTCATGTCTTTTGAAAATTCAAATCAAAATGAAATATTTTCCTTTATGTCAAGTTGCATGTTTTGGCTAAAGTAAGAATATGAATGACTATTATCACTACTAAATCCAAAATTATTCTCAAAACTTAGAAATCAAATATTACAAATGAAAGGTATGCTACTTACAATTACTTATAAACTTGCATGTGAGTATAATATAAAATGTGCATTATATGACTTTTCCTTCTATTATCTTTTAACATAGTTTTGAATAGGTTTTGCAAAGTGTATAGCTCATTTGAAAAGAACACAACACTTGCTTAAATTCTTTCCTATGTTATCCTTTAAGAGGGACCTTCACATTTACACATCTTCATTGCATAAGCAAATCAAAATAAACAAGCATAAACTTTTTGCATGATTCTTTTTCCTTTCATTTCTTTTTGTACATGCACATGTATTTAAGAAAAGTGGTATATTAGTTTGGACATCCCGGAGTTGCGAGGATTTAAGTAACCCCAAGTAGGTCTTGTACCTTACACCCCGGTGTAGAAAATAATGACACCATACTCACTTATGTCTTTCATACATGTAAATGTGCATATGAGTAATGGATAAAAGAACCCCTCTTTTCTACTTAAGAAAATCATGCATACATGAAACATTTCAAATTTTCCTTAGGCAACATCTCTTAACATTCATCATTAAGGTGCTAACATTTTCACTTGCATGTATAGATATGATTAGGATTCATCCATATGCATGTTACACATGTTGGAAAGAAATAAAGTATTGTGCATTTTGTTATAGTAATTCACTTTACTTAATCTTAAAATACTTTTTCTTTTGAATAGGTTTATTTAAGAAAAATTTAAACATAGGATTAATTACACATAATAAAATATTCATCAAATAAAAATCATTAATGAACCTATCTTAGAAATTACTTAATGTAGGGAAGAAAGAGAAGTTCTCTTCTCTTTTTCTCTCTCTATAACACTTAGTAATTAATTATAGGTTCCTTTAAATCAAATCAAAATATAAAAATAAAATTAACCAAATCAACTAAATCACTTAAATGAAATAACCTCTAAGCTAAATCCTTCATACTTAGAAAATTCTAACCATAAAGCCTAGTTAAGACATACCACACAAACCTTAATAACACCCACATTAGGCCAAGTCACCATTTCTAGTCCTAAATTAGGGCGGTGCATGGTATGATGCTTGATTTTGTTTTGTGATGTGATATTTTAGTCTGGATGTTAGGGTGTATGTACGTAGACTGAATGGTAGAGCGATCTTAGTCTAACCATTATCTTCTGCAGGGGATTGTGCTTAAGGGGCGTTATAATAAAAATATAAATACTTTTTGCTGTGCAGGTTGCTTATTCCCCTAAGCATAATCCAAAATTGGTCAGGTGGACTTGGTTACCCATATGTGGGGTGCTAAGACCAATCTATTTATATGCATGCTTGGGTTTGTGTGATTTGTTTAGCTAATCTCTATTTTACAGGTTATAGTTAGATTTACTTTTCACATTTTCATGTAATTTTTGCAATTAGGATTTGGAATGATTGTTATGGGGGATTAGGATGAACATTGGTTATAAGACTATATTTTATGTAACATGTGAAGCTTTTGGAGCAACCATATTTCAACCAACCAAAAGAAGTAAGAAGAAAGAAAAGCAAAAAGAAGAAAGAAGAAAAGAAGAAAAAAGACCACCCCCCCCCAACATGATCTCATTTTGATTGTAATTAATTCATTTGTAATCCAGGTTGTATAGGGATAGAGCTCGACTACCCAATTTATTTTTGAGTTTATGCAGTGGAACCCAATCACAAAAGGCCTCTTATTCTTTTGCACTAGCTTTATAAATTGTTTGATGTGTGTTTAGCTTATGCATTAAGATGACATATTTTCCTAGTTTCTTCATTGATTGATGAATGGCCTGAGGTGATTAGACTCTTAGGAAAAAAATAAATTTTCTATCCAATTAATCAACTCAAAACTAAAAATTAAACAACTCATAACCTCACATAAAGCCTAGGTTATAAAACAAGATAAAAGATTTAACAACCTCTTAACTGGGTGTTATATGTTCTCACATCATACATAAAAAGCATCTTGTTTCACTCTTGTCATGGAGGGCTTCCACCTTTGCTAGAGAACTTGGATTGACCTTTGAGAGCCATGGTGGAAACACACCTCCCTTCTTGCTAATTTTAGCCCATAATCTAATTTCTCATGCATTAGACATATGAATCTCATAGCCTGTGTCAAATCAATTGCCCAAAAATGAAAATAAAATATAATAAAATTTGCATTAGATTTAAGTCATTAATCTTGCCCTACATGATCTAGTCTCTTAGGGAGTGTGTTTAAGAACTTAGTATCTTTCTAAATAAACAACAGCCTAACTATCTTATAAAAGCATATGACTTGTCAATATATATTTAAAATCATAGGAGTAGTTAGTTGGCGGCCACCCCCAAGTAGTTATAAGTCCAACAGTCGGGTGGTTTATCATCTCTTATAGAGGTAAACCAAATATCCATTTTTTGCTTTAAATTTAGGTCGTGCTTCGGCCCTCGTCAAAGCTCCCTAGATTTAGGTTCAAAGGTCACTACTTCCCTTTGCGGGCTACGAGCATAAATCCTCACCTCTTCGGCATTTCCATAATCTTGTGTTGTGAAATTGTAAGCCTTTGATTTCTAATTAAAATTTAACTCAAATAAATAAATCACTTCAATTTCAAAAATATAAGCCCAACCAAAAGATAATTTGGGATGCTTACTAGGCTTCCTAGTATCATAAGCATACCCTACTTATCTTTCTTTGGCTTCGATAATAACTCCCTCCTCTTGATCAATCCCGCTTGATCTTCTAAAAATAAACCAATTGATTGATAGTCCTATCTTTGAAATCTTTGGAGATAATGATTATTTACCTTAATCAAGAGTATTCCTAAGAGATCTCATTCCTTAAGATGTAATTAACTGTAGGAGCTTTCCTCCATAGGGAACTTAACGAACCCAATTTAAAATAAACTCTGTTTTACTTTTTCATATAAAGTAGGGGAAGAATCTCTGGTACATACGAAGACCCATAGTCCTTAGAAGTCCTTATTAAGGTGATTAGGTCTATTGTAGCATAGTGATTTCTCTCTCTTGAGATAGTGCATCATTCCTCAATATCGTACCCGATCACCGTAATAAGAGCATCTACGGATCTACGTGGTGTCCCAACAAGCGATATATTTTTGTTTTCATTTATTCTTTCCAAAGATAAAATGAAGATAAAAGTATTTCACCATAGATTTTATGGCGACTCCACTGGAGAAGGTTCCTCTCTCCATCTTTGGTAAACGATCGTTGTCTCCAAGTATCGATAGTGAGTTTGTATTTTATATGAATCCAAGACTATCTTTCTCTTCCATTGGCACTTAGCTCATTTCATCCTTGAGCTAAGCTAGCCAACATCCTTTAGGTTTTAAGACCTCACTCAGTGTGGGTCTTAAAACTCTTGTTCGGTTTCTTAATAGGTGATAATGAAAATTTAATAAAAAGAAATAACTAAAGGCTTCCCTCTTACCATTTCTATGGTAAGGTAAGGTTCATTCCAAAAATAAAGAAAAAAATTCTTTATAAAAATACCAATTTCCAAAAAGCACTTTTTCAAAATGTACATAATCAAATATTTTGCACAAAAAAATAACCTCATCTAACAATCTTCATGACTATTATATGTAGGATCTTCCCAAATATAGAATTAACAATCATTCTTTTCAAAAGCACAAATGTATATCATCATTCAATTTATTGAATGAAGATTTCATTTTTAATCAAAATCAACAATCATATTTTCAAAAGCATAAATGAACATCCTCATTCAATTTATTGAATGAAGATTTCATTCCCAAGAAACAAAATCAACAATCATCTTTTTGTTTTTTTAAAAAAATAAAATCAACAATCATATTTTGAAAAGCACAAATGAACATCTTCATTCAAATTATTGAATGAAGGTTTCATTTTCAAAACAAAATCAGCAATCATCTTTTCAAAAATAAAATCAACAATCATATTTTCTAAAAGCAAAAATGAACATCTTCACTCAATTTATTTTGATGAAGATTTCATTTTCAAAATAAAACCCAAAATCATGTTTTCAAAAAGCATAAATGAACATCCTCATGTCTTGAATGAAGATTTCATTTTCAAAAAACAAAGCCAATAATCATCTTCTCAAAATTAACAATCATCTTTTCAAAAAAAAATCAAAATTCAAACAATACATGTATCCTTTATTTAGCATACCTAAATTTGCTAAGTAAAGAATCCTCATTTCAAAAAAAAAATTAAATAAATAATCACATTTGGATCTTTCATTTAGCATACCCAAATTTGCTAAGTGAAGATCCATTTTTCAAAACCAAAATCAAAAATCAAAACAAAACACATGGATCCTTTATTTAGCATATATAAATTTGCTAAGTAAATAATCCTCTTTTCAAAATCAAAAATCAAAATAATATTTGGATCTCTCATTTAGCATACCCAAATTTGCTAAATGAAGATCCATTTTTCAAAACCAAAATAAAAAATCTAAACAAAAACACATGGATCCTTTATTTAGCATACATAAATTTGCTAAGTAAAGAATCCTCTTTTCAAAATCAAAAATCAAAACAACATTTGGATCTTTCATTTAGCATACTCAAATCTGCTAAGTGAATATTCATTTTTCAAAATCAAAATCAAAAATCAAGACAAAACACATGGATCCTTTATTTAGCATACTTAAATTTTCTAAGTAAAGAATCATCTTTTCAAAATAAAAAAAAAATCAAAACAAAACACATGGATTCTTTATTTAGCATACCTAAATTTGCTAAGTAAAGAATCCTCTTTTCAAAATCAAAAATCAAAACAACATTTGGATCACTTAGCATACTCAAACTTGCTAAGTGAAGATTCATTTTTTTTAAAATCAAAATCAAAAATGAAAATAAAACACATTTGGATCCTTCATTTAGCATATCCAAATTTGCTAAGTAAAGATCATCTTTCCAAAAACAATAAAATATTTGGATCCTTCATTTAGCATACCTAATTTTGCTAAGTAAAGATCCTCTTTCCAAAAATAACAAAATATTTGGATTCTTCATTTAGCATACCCAAATTTACTAAGTGAAGATTCCATTCTCAAATTCACACATGATTTGGGTGAAATTTTATAAGGAAATTTCTAAAAAGAAAAAGGAGTATACTTCCATCTTCACTCTATGCGGGATAAAATGAAGATAAAAATATACTTTCTTCTTTTTTTATGCATTTTGATACCACGTAGATCCACAAATATTCTTATTAAGGGTGATCGAGTACATTGAGGAGAGGTGTACTATCTCGAAATATAAAAATTACCACCTTACAATGGACCTAATCACCTCAACAAGGACTCCTAAAGACAATGGGTATGCATGTGTACCAAAGATTCTTCCCCTACTTTACATAAAAAAAATAAAGTAAGGTTAATTTTAAACCGGGTTTGTTAAGTTTCCTACAGGGGCAAGCCCCCATAGTTAATTACATCCTAAAGAACGAGATCCTTTAGGAATACTCTCGATTAAGATAAATGATCATTGTCTCCAAAGATTTCAATAGGTAGGACTATCAATCAATCAGTTTATTTTGGAAGATCAAATGAGATTGATCAAAGAGAAGAGTTATTATCGAAGCCAAAGGAAAATAAGTAGGAGATGCTCACGATGCTAAGAAACCTAGAAAGTATCTCAAACTATCCTATGGTTGGGCTTTACAATTTTGAAATTAAATTATTCATTTGAGTTGACTTTTTTATTAGAAGTTTAGGGCTTATAATTCCATAATACAGGGTTTTAGAAATGCCTAAGAGGTGGGTATTTATGCTTATGGCCCATAGAAGGGAGAAGTAACCTCAAACCTAAATCTAGGGAGCTTTGACAAGGGCCAAAAACACGACCTAAATCTAAGGCGACAATGGATATTTGGTTTGCCTCCACAAGAGAGGACAAATCACCAAACTGCTTGGACTTACAACTACCTCGGGGTGGCTACCAATTAACTCCTCCTACGATTATAAATTCATGTAGGCAAGTCATATGCTTTATGCAAGATAGCTAGGCTGTTATTTATTTAGAAAGAGACTAAGTCCTAAAACTCACTCCCTAAGAGACTAGATCATATAAGGGCATGAAAAATGACCTAGATCTAATGAAATTCACATTACATTTTATTTTCATTTTTGGACAATCATTTGACTCAGGGTTATAGGATTCATATGTCTAATGCATGAGAAGTAAGATTATTGGTTAAAATCAGTGATAAGAGAAGAGGTGTGTTTCCAGCATAGCCCTCCAATCAAGAGTGTAACAATATGCTTTTATGCATGATGTTATAAAAGAAATACTCATCTAACTAAGGAGTTGCTAATTCTTTTATCTTGATTTTAACTTAGGCTTTAAATGAGATTATGAGTTATTTATTTTAATTTTGAGTTGATTAATTTGGTAGAAGATTTATTTTACCTTAAAAGCCTAATCGCCATCCAGACCATACATCAACAAGGAAGAAAATAGGAGAACATATCATCTTAATGTGCAAGCTAAACAAAACATCAAACATTTTATAAAGCTAATGTGAAAGAATAAAAGGTCATTTGTGGTCGGGCACCACCGCATAAACATAAAAACAAATTGGGTAGCCGAGCTCTACACTTGTACAACCCGGATTAAAAATGAATTAATTTATAATTAAGCAAGGAAATTCATGTTATGGGGTCTTCTTTCTTCTTTTCTTCTTTCTTCTTTCTTCTTTCTCCTTTCTTCTTTAGTTCCTTCTTTTGAATGGTTGGAATGTGGATGCTCCAAAGGCTTCACATGGTGCATAAGATGAGATCTTATGACCAATACTCATCCTAATCACTCATAACATTCATTCTAAAATCCTAATTATAAAAATTACATGAAAAGGATAAGTAAATCTAACTAACACCTGTAAAATAGAGATTAACTAAACAAATCATATAAATCTCAAGCATGTATATTGGACTTAGCACCCCACACAGGTAACCAGGTCTACTTGGCCTATTGGATTATGCTTAGGGGTATAAGCACCTGCACAGCAAAAAAATTTATATTTTTATTTATTACAGCACCCCTTAAGCACAATCTCTTGCAAAAAATAATGATTAGACTAAATCGTCCTACCATTCATTCTACGCACATTCACCCTAACATCTAGACTAGAAATAATACATCACAAAATAAAAGCAAACATCGAGCCATGCACCACCGTAACCTAAAGCTAGAAGTGGTGACTTAACCTATTGTGTGTGCTTTAAAAAGTTTGTGTAGTATGCTTAGCTATGGCTTTAAGGTTTGGATTTTCTAAGTGTGAAGATGTTAAACTTAGATGGGTGGTTTCATTTAAGTGTTTAGTTGATTTGGGTTGATTTTATTTTGTATTTTGATTTGGTTTAAATGAATCCTACAATTAATTACTAAGTTTTAAAGAGAGGGAAAAGAGAAGAGAACATCTCTTCCCTTCCCTACCTCCAGTAATTTCTAAAATGGATTCATGTTTAGTTTTATTTAGTGAATGTTTTATTATATATTTTAATTAATTCTAAGCTTAGATTTTCCCTAAACAAACCTATTTGAAAAGAAAGGCATTTTAAGATTAAATAAAGTAAACTAAATTCACAAAAGACACATCATTTCATTTCTTTTCCAACATGTATAACATTGATATGGATGCATCTTAAGCATATCTATACATCCAAATGAGAATGTTTGGCACACTTTATGATGAATGCTAAGTGAGTTACTTAAGAAAATTTGAATGCTTTATGATGCATAATTTTTCATTAAATAGAAAAGAGATTTCCTTATCCATTTTTCACATGCACACATGTATGTATGAAAGGCATAAGTGAGTACGGCGCCATTATTAACCAGGGGTGTAAGAAATAAGACCTACTTAGGGCTACTTAAAGCTTTGCAATCCTGAGGTTGTCCAGACTAATATACCACTTTCCTTAAATACAAGCATATGTACAAAAGAAATGAAGGGAAAAGAAAGATGCAAAAAGTTTATATTGGTTGATTTGTTTTGTTTATGCAATTTATATGTAAAGTGTAGCTATCCTTCTTAAGTAATAGTATAGGAATGAATAGAAAGGGGGTTAGGCAAGTGTTATATTCTTTTCAAATAAACTATACACTTTGCTAAATTCTATTCAAAAATCATATTAAAAGAAAAGAGAAGGAAGGCTACACTATGCATATCTTCATAATTATATCCACATGTAAGCTCATAACTAATCATAAGTAGCACATTTTCAATTTTAGATATTTTATTTATAGATTTTAAAAATAGCTTTGAATTTAATAGTGATAATAGTCATTCATATTTTACTTTGGTCAAAACATGCAATTTTACATAAAGAAAATATTTTCAATTTTTGGATTTGATTTTTAAAAAGCATGAATGCATGAAACTCATATGACATACACATTTAGCATGTTAGGAAAGAACTAAAGTGATGAAAGTATGTAAACACATTCACCCTAATTAATTCCTAAAGACAATCTTATGACATAAGAAAGCTTAAAGCAAATCAAATTATTTTTTAAAAAAATTTGATTTTATTTTGAGGTTGCTTTAATTTGAGAAATGTAAGGTGAGTTTGATGTTGCTAACCCATTCCCATATATGTTTATTGTTTTAGAATAATTTTTAAGTGATTAGATCAATTTTATGCTTTGGTTAGGTTAAGATATGAATTAAATGTGTTAATTATCCCTTACCTACACCACCTAAGCATACTTAATCAAATAATTATGAGCCAATGAGATGACATAAAATCACACAAAGAATTTAAATCAGCAATGCACCTAGGAGGAAAAGATTCTAATGCATTTGGCTCATGATTAATGATTAATTTAACTAAGAGGTTTAATTTTAAGTAATTTCATAACACCTCTCACACATGTGAGTTGAGTTTTGATTTCCTTAATGTACTTAGGCTCTTGAATATATAAGCATCTATCCAAGATAGATTAATTGAGTGCTGAAAAGTTTTATAATTTTATGAAATTAATTAAGGGAGTAATTAGTGAATTAACCTTTAATTAAGGTTAGATTAAGGAAGAAAAAAAAGAGGGTTTAGGGAATATCATGAGGAAAGCATCCCAAAATTATTCCCTAAGCCTCATATTCACTTAATCAAAACTTAATTGACTCAATCAAAGGGTTAAACCACTAATTATGCCCTTAATTAAGCTTAATTACATTAAAGGAGTGATTAATGAATGAACTAGCAATTCCCCTAATTAAGCCACCAATAAATCCCAAGAAAATTATGGGAGGCAGGAGTCATCCCACTAATTAAGCATAAAAAGTTTGGAATTATTCAGTGGAGTAATTAAAGGGGAATTAGTAAAATAACATTCCCAATAAAACCCAAATTCAGAGAAAAATACTATTCAAAATTCATTAAAATCAATTTTAGAATATTCTATGTTCAATTATCTATCCAATGCAATTTATTTCATATTTTTCTTATTTTCTAGGCTTAGATATGAATTTAGGAAGTTTTCATAATTAATTAGAATATTTAAATAGCCTAATTAAGTATTTAATCCCGTCAGCGCCATGTGGGCCGCTGACGCGACATGCACTTTCCACATGGCACAACGGGGATTGGATCGTTAACTTGTCACATCAGAGTCACCGTCCAATCAAGGATCATACCGAGATTAAAGCTACGCTCTAAAGGATAAATTGTGCTATGTAATCACTACGTCCATCCAAAATGCATGGATGGACCAGAGATTCATCCTCAGATTTCGTGAGAGATGGCTACCGTCCACCTTCTAGGGTGAGATCCGAGCTCGATTGAGCTCGGATTGGGCTAAAATTTAGCCCACACCATCATCATGCAATGAAGATCACATCCAACGGCTAGAATTCTATAAGATTAAAATTCCTTTCACAAAGCTCCAAACTACATTGAATTTAAGCTCAGAAAAATGGCTAACCTCGCCAGAGGTTATCACCGACGCTTGATTCCCTTAGAGAAGCTTTGTCTAGTTGAGACGAAGCTTTGCAGAATTTTGGAGGCTTTAAGATGGGGTAGATCCTCCTATGGGCCAACTCCTCCTTGATTTGAGCTCGACTTTGGTCTAGAGCACTCCTCCCTTGCTTCAAGAACCTGTATGAAGCTTTTGGGAAGATTGATTGAGCTCCCTGATGGAGCTTGCAAAGAGAATTGGGTTGGTTTGAAGTGTGGAGTGAGATTGAATTTTGGTTTTCTTCCCCCATTTTCGATTTTAGAAATCGAGAAATGGTAAATTGGTTCTTACTTGGGAGAGCTTAGGGAGGCTAAGGAATGGCTTCTCTAACTTCCCTCGGTTCAATCGAATTGGAGAATGTTGAAATGAAATCAAATTAGGGGGAGTATATCTCCCACTTTGGCAATCAGACGGTAGAGCAAAGCTTTGCCATTTTGATCCAATTGAGCTCCTTGAGTGGGTTTGTTAGGCTGTTAGATGAGTCATTGCATTCGATTTTGGCTAGGGAAGGAGTGGAGGAGGTTGTCATGTGCTTGAAATAAGTGGAGGCATGATTCCCATGTGGCCATTTTCAAGAACATGGTCAATTTTGGGTTTGGGTTGGGTTTGGTTGACCCAAACCCATTGGGTCATGTGCACTAGGTCCATTAGTGATCATTTGATTCACTAAGAGGATGCCAAGTGTCCATGAAAAGGAATTGACCAAATTCCAAGTGGTTTTGATTTTGGGTTACCCTATGGCCTAGGGGTAAAATGATCATTTTACCTTGCTTTCAGTTTGGGCATGTTTGGTATGATGAGAAAATAGGGTTGGCCAAGTTTCATTAAATTTTGAGTTGGCTTGATGTGATTTGGCTCATGTTGACCCATTTAGGTCAAAATGAGTCAACTTGGGTCAAGTTAACCAATTGGTCAAATTGGATCAAACCAAGGGTTGGGTCAAGTTCATATGACCATTTGAAATATTTTGGTGGCTTTGATTTGATTCAATTTGGTTTATATTTGGTTTTGGTTCAATTGAGTTCATTTAGGTCATATGAGTCAAGTTGACCAATTTGACCCATTTGACCTATTTGGGTTAGGTCATGGGTATGGTTCATGTTTGGTTGGTCATATGAAATGGATTGGTATCTTTGTCTCCAATCAATTTTGGTTAAGTTTGAATTTGGCTCAATTTGACCCTTTAGGTCAAGTTGGGTTCAAGGTCAACTGGGCTACGTTAGGTCTAGTTGGCCAATTGAGGCTTTGGTCAAATTCAACAATCATTTTGAGATGGACTTGACCCATTGTTTTCAATCAATTTGGATTAGATCAAGTTTTGATACATTTTGACTTTTGAAGTCAAGTTGGGTCAACTTAGATCAAATAGCCAATTGAGCTAGGTTGGGCTCAAATATTGACTTGGTCAAGTTTAAACACTGATCGTGAATGAACTTAGATCATTGGTTTCAACCAATTTGACCTTTGGTGAATTTTAGCTATGTTGGGTTTCATTTTGACTAAGTGTTGACTTGGTCAACCCTTAGGTTTGACTTGGATTGACCCAATTTGAGTGATTGATCGTCTCATGATGATTGTTGATCATGATGAGAAGCTTAGGTGAGCTTAGTTCAATCCAATTTGGTTAGGATTAGAATTTG
This sequence comes from Cymbidium sinense, assembly GCA_021442155.1. Taxonomy (NCBI): domain Eukaryota; kingdom Viridiplantae; phylum Streptophyta; class Magnoliopsida; order Asparagales; family Orchidaceae; genus Cymbidium; species Cymbidium sinense. The sequence goes on along the minus strand of CM038224.1, from coordinate 102,976,964 downwards.
GCTCATAAGAGTACTTTAGGTCACTTTGGGTTAAGTGAGCCTACGTGAGTCAAATGGCTTGGTCAAAGCTTGATTTGAGTTTGATTTAACTCACATATGGACTTATGATTGAAATATAAATCCATTTACAAGTGGTTTGAAGTCAAATGAATTTTGATTCATTTGACAATTTCAAATTCAAAGGGGGGAACATGAGTTTGACTTAGATTTGATTTTTGAATTGAGTTTTGATTAAGTGATTAAAGTTTGTATTTATATTTGGATTCACGATTGAAGTATTGTTTGAATCATGAAGAAAAATCAAAAGTTTGGCTTGATTTCAAGTTAATTTGGCTAAGCTCAAGAATTTGACTTGAAAGGCTTAGGTTGGATTTTGATTGAATTTGAGTTTAATTTTTGGAGTTGGTTTTCGTTATTTGAATTTATATTTTATTTATATATGTGAATATAAATAAGAATATAAATGGGTTATGGGAAAATTTCAAAATTATGAAGTGATTTGAACATGATTTAGGCTAAATCCTTAAGAGAAAATCAAAGTGACTTAGGAAAGATTTGTTATTTGAATTTGAATTTGGGCTTTGATTTGATTGATTTGAATTTATATTTCATTTATATATGCAAATATAAATGAGAATATAAATGGGTTGTGAAAAAATTTCATGAATTTAAGAAGATTTAAGCTTGGTTTAGGCTAGGTCCTTAAGAGGGAAATAAGGACTAGGAAATATTTTTAAACTTGGAATTGAATTTTAGATTTAGTTTAATTGATTTGGATTTATATTTCATTTATATATGTGAATACAAATGAGAATATAAATGAATTATAAGAAAGTTTCATGAGTTTGAATTGATTTGAAGATGATTTAGGCTAAGTCCTAAAGAGGGGATTAAAGGACTTAAGAAAGATTTTGAACTTGGAATTTCAATCATAAACTTCAATCATGGATTTCAATCATGGGTTTTTGATTTGGTTTGGAGAAAATCAATTAAGCTGGAATTGATTTAGGTTTGATGTTTATTTGATTTGGAGTTTTGACTTGAAGAAAGGAAGTGAGGAATGTGGTTCAAGCTATAGGATAAGCAAATTTTCCTAACACCCCTAAGGCATGACCTATTCCTATGGCTAACTCTTCTATGTCTCAAGAGTTAGGTTGAGTGTCCACCTAATCACTAGATGTGTCTTAAGACTAAGGAACTCCTAAAGTCTAAGAGGAGTTCTATGTCTAAGATGGAGGGGTTGGAGCTCATCCTAAAAATGAGATCAACAAAAAGCGCCCAATAGGTGTGGTGTGACTGACAAGAAATATCGCACGTATTTGTGTTGACCGAGATGATCAACAACACCGAACGATCACAAGTACTAACAGAGATGATATACTCCTAGCCCAAGGTGTAGAAGGAATCCAGAGCTTAGTGCAATGTGATTCTACTCATGTCAAAGACATAAGAGAGGGAAGGAGGAATCCGCTAGGGATAAAGTCTAGGGAACCAGGTTCAAATCATCCACAAGGGGATAAGAGGTTTGATTTGAGTTGAGTCTCGCTGAGGAGAAATTTGATTTGATTAATTAAGTTCCACTAAGGAAGAGGGTTGAATTTGTTTCAATTTGTTATTTTTTTATTGTGTTTGTTTTGACTCCATCGGGGATAGAAAAGTGAACTCTCCACTAGGGAAGCGAGTCCAAGTCATCCACCAAGTGAAGAAAGATTATAAAATCCACTGAGGGATTAGAATTCTAGATCCACTAGGGAGCTAGAAAGATTTAAATCTCACTGAGGAGAAGCAAAAGATTTTGATTTGGATTGATTGATTAATTTTGTTTTGTTTTATTTATTTTAGATTTTTTAATTTTAGATTTTTTTTGAGATGGACCCTATTGGATTGCGATGGACTGTACTGAGTAGGAGCCATGGATGCCTAGACCTAACTCAAATGTACCAATCCAAAGGGGTAGTCTATTAAACACATAGTAGGACTAGCCAACCAAAGGGATGTCTTTTGGTATGCAGCAGTTGTACTAGGAAGAAAGTATAGTAGACTTACATCCTCCAAAGTAAGGACCAGTTGTTGGGGTGATTTATTGGCAAGACAACAGATTGAACCCAACCTTGGGCTGACTATTGAGTGAATGTCGCTGGGGGACTTAGATCAACTCAACGATAGTCAAGATTAATTTCATTTTTAGTTTATTTTGATGGATTTTGTTGGTTTACGATGGATCAAACTGAGAAAGAGCTTATATTAGCCTAAACCTATCTCAGATTTACTAAATCAAAGGGAGTAGCTTCCTAGCCAATGGGAGAACTATCCGACCAAAGGAGTGCCTTTCGGTTTGCAATGATCAATTCAAGGGAAAAAAGCTCAGGGACTCACATCTTCCACTACCAAAGACCATTGGGGTGATCAGTTGCTTTGGGCAATAAATCGAACCTGACCTAGGGCTGCCCGTCAATTTGCAACAATCATACTAGAAAGAATGCATCATAGTCTCACATCTTCCAAAGCGGAATGACTGGGTAACCTGTTTGTGGCAAAATAAAGTGAACCCGACCTAAGGGTGACTACGGAGTGAGTACCGACCTGGGGATTTATCTTAACTCGTGTAGTCGTGCAATTCTATGGAGTTCTCACAGCCTTTAAAGATAAGATGAAAAGGAGGCCCTTTGGGGGATTGAATTCCTAATCCACAAGCAAAGTAGTTTGTTTATTTTGTTTAGTTTATTTTAACGTAGACCTTGTTAGTTTGTGAGAGATCAAACTGAGAATGAGCTTATATTAGCCTAAACTTATCTCAAATTTACTGAACCAAGGGAGAATCTGCACATCCGCTGAACAAATTCTCCAACCACAGGGGTGGCTACTTGGAAAGGGGGACTATCCAATCCAAAAAGTAACTCGGATAGTGTCTAAATGGGGTCGCAAAGGACATAGTCCAAATAGAGTGCCCATAGGGGATGGGGTCGCTAAGGGCTTAATCCAAAACCATGGATAAGATGACATGGCTAGTCATATATCAAATAAGTATTCGATAGCCAACTTAAGGAGAATGTGCGGAGACTCACATCTGCCAAGAGTGGTATATCCATCAGGTAAGTCGCTGTCAGCATAGTGAACATCAACCAACCTAAGGTGTCTGTCGATTTGCAACAATGAGCCTAGGAAGAAAGCTTGGGAACTCACATCCTCCTATTGCGAAACTAATTACTAGGATAGTCTGTCTTTGGCTCGACAAGTGTCATCCGACCTAGGGTGACTACTGAGTGAATGTCACTAGAGGACTTATATCGACTCAAATGCAGTCAAGAGGAAAGGAGCCTCTGGGAGACTTATCTTGAACCTCAAATATACTCAACCTAGTCGATGCATGATGGCTAGTTCAAGAAGAAAGCTCAGAGATTCACATCGTCTTAAATAAAGTCAACATAAGATAGCTTACTGGCTGCGCAGTGAAGTCTATCAAACTAACAAGGCGCTCATTAGTTTGCAATGGTCAAGTCAGGAAGAAAGCGCGGGGACTCACATCTTCCAAATAAGTGACCACTAGGGTGACAGGCTAGCGAGGTAGCATCTAAACCTGACCTAGAGTAGCTAATGAGTGAGTGTTATAGGGGGCTTGCTCCCACATCAAAATAGCTTGAGACAAAAGATATATGTTTCTTTTTGTGCATGTGTTAAAAGGGAATAGGACACCTCTAGGGGACTCTTACACCTACCTTAAACACACTGGAGAATTTAATGAAATGCTGCCACAGGTGGCAAACGGGATTTCTCACTAAAAAAGGATGTCGCTTGGGTTCTCTCACGCCTAACTTAGTTGTGCTAATCGAAATAGGATGCCTCTCGGGTTCTCTTACACCTATTCTAAGAGCGTTGGGAAATTGTGTTTGATTGTGTTTATGTCATGGAAGAGGGATAGGAAATATACTTTCTCCTAAGTTAGATCCATTTGCAAATTGACTTTGTTGACCTTATTTTTAGGATGAGCTCTCAACCCCTCCATCTTAGACATAGGACTCCTTTTAGACTTTAGGAATTCCTTAGTCTTAAGATACATCTAGTGATTAGGTGGACACTCAACCTAACCTTAGAGACTTAGAAGAGTTAGCCATAGGAATAGATCATGCCTTAGGGGTGTTATAAAAATTTACCTATCCTATAGCTTGAACCACATTCCTCACTTTCTTTCTTCAAGTCAAAACTCCAAATCAAATCAACATCAAAGCTAAATCAATTCCGGCTTATTTGATTTTCTCCAAACCCAAATCAAAAACCCATGATTGAAACCCATGATTAAAATCCATGATTGAAGTTTATGATTGAAATTCCAAGTTCAAAATCTTTCTTAAGTCCATTAATCCCCTCTTAAGGACTTGGCCTAAATCATCTTCAAATCAATGCAAACTCATGAAACTTTCTTATAATTCATTTATATTCTCATTGGTTGACCTCATTTTTATATTTCATTCATTTAATCCAGTTTAATTGAACCAAGGGAAGTTAGAGAAGCCATTCCTCAACCTCCCCAAGCTCTCCCAAGTAAGAACCAATTTCCCATTTCTCAGTTTCTAAAATCAAAAATAGGTGAAGAAAACCAAAATCCAATCTCACTCCACACTTAAAACTAGCCCAATTCCTTTTGCAAGCTCCATCAGGGAGCTCAATCGAGCTTGCCAAAAGCTTCATACAAGTTCTTGAAGCAAGGGAGGAGTGCTCTAGACCAAAGCCGAGCTCAAGTCAAGGAGGAGTTGGCCCATAGGAGGATCTACCCCATCTCAAAGCCTCCAAACTTCAGCAAAGCTTCGTCTCAACTAGACGAAGCTTCTCCAAGGGAATCGAGTGCCTATGAGGTTAGCTATTTTTTCGAGCTTAAATTCAATGTGGTTTGGAGCTTTGTGAAAGGAATTTTAATCCCATAGAATTCTAGCCATTGGATGTGATCTTTATTGCATGATGATGGTGAGGGCTAAATTTTAGCTCAATACGAGCTCAATCGAGCTTAGATATCACCTTAGAAGGTGGACGGTAGCCATCTCTCACAGGGAAATACAGGGATGAATCTCTGGCCATCCATCCGTGCATTTTGGATGGACGATCGTGATTAAAACACGTAGCACCCACAGATTTATCCCTTAGAATCGCGGCTTTAATCTCAGCCGTCCGATCCTTGATCGGACAGCTAAGGAGAAAGCGCGTAGTGTCGCCGCTGATGCGGTGCTATGATGTGACAAATTAAAGATACAATCTCGTCATGCCACATGGAAAGCGCATGCCACGTCAGCGGCCCACGTGGCACCGACAGGATTAAATACTTAATTCGGCTATTTAAATATTCTAATTAATTATGAAAACTTCCTAAATTCATATCTAAGCCTAGAAAAATCAAAACAATATGAAATAAATTGCATTGGATAGATAATTGAACATAGAATATTATAAAAATTTATTTCAATGAATTTTGAATAGTACTTTTCCCTGAATTTGGGTTTTATTGGGAATTTTATTTTGCTAATTACCCTCTAATTACTCCACTGATTAATTCTAAACTTTTTGTGCTAAATTAGTGAGATGACTCCTGCCTCCCATAATTTTCTTGGGATTTATTGGTGACTTAATTAGGAGAATTGCTAGTTCATTCCTTAATCCAATAGGCCAGGTGGACTTGGTTACCCATATATGGGGTGCTAAGTCCAATATACATAATTGAGATTTGTATGATTTGTTTAGCTAATCTCTATTTTATAGGTATTAGTTAGAATTACTTATCCATTTTATGTAATTTTTACAATTAAGATTTTGGAATGAATGTTATGGTGGATTAAGATGAGCATTGGTCATAAGACCTCATCTTATACACCATGTGAAGCCTTTGGAGTATCCATATTACAACCATCCAAAAGAAGGAACTAAAGAAGAAAGGAGAAAGAATAAAGAAGAAAAGAAGACCCCCATAACATGAAATTCCCTGCTTAATTATAAATTAATTCATTTGTAATCCGGGTTGTATAAGGGTAGAGCTTGGCTTTTTCGGGTTTGTGCAGTGGTGCTAGACCACAAATGACATTTTATTCTTTTGCATTAGCTTTATAAAATATTTGATGTTTTTTTAGCTGGCGCATTAAGATGACATGTTCTCCTAATTTCTTTCTTATTTTAATGTATGGCATGGATGCTGATTAGGCTCTTAGGAAAAAATAAATCTTCTACCAAATTAATCAACTCAAAATTAAAATAAACAATTCATAATATTGTTTAAAGCCTAAGTTAAAATCAAGATAAAAGAATTAGCAACCCCTTAGCTGGATGAGTATTTCTTTTATAACATCATGCATAAAAGCATATTGTTACACTCTTGATTAGAGTGCTTCCACCTTTGCCAGAGAAACTTGACTTGACCTTTAAGAGCCATGGTGGAAATACACCTCCTCCCTTCTCGCTGATTTTGGCCAATAATCTTACTTCTCATGCATTAGGCATATGAATCCTGTAAGCCTGAGTCAAATGATTGTGCAAAAATGAAAATAAAATATAATGTGAATTGCATTAGATCTAGGTCATTTTTCATGCCCTTACATGATCTAATCTCTTAAGGAGTGAGTTTAAGGACTTAGTATCTTTCTAAATAAATAACAGCCTAGCTATCTTGCATAAAGCATATGACTTGCCTACATGAATTTAAAATTGTAGGAGGAGTTAGTTGGCCTACCCCGCAAGTCGTTGAGTGGTTAGTCCTCTCTGAGCCAAACCAAATACCCATTGTCGTCATAGATTTAGGTCATGCTTTTAGCCCTCACCAAAGCTCTGTAGATTTAGGTTCTGAGATTATTTCTCCCTTCTATAGGCTATAAGCATAAATCCCCACCTCTTAAGCATTTCTATAACCTTGTATTGTGAAATTATAAGCCCTAAACTTCTAATAAAAAAGTCAACTCAAATGAATAATACAATTTCAAAAAGTAAAGCCCAACCATAGAGTAGTTTGAGATGCTCACTGGGTTTCCTAACATCATGAGCATCTCCTACTTATCTTCCTTTGGCTTCGATAATAACTCTCTCTCTTTGATCAATTCCATTTGATCTTCCAAAATAAACTAATCGATTGATTGTCCTACCTATTAAAATCTTTGGAGACAATGATCATTTACCTTAATCGAGAGTATTTCTAAGAGATCTCATTCCTTAGGATGTAATTAATAATGGCAGCTTGCCCCTGTAGGGAACTTAACGAACCCGATTTAAAATAAACCTTACTTTACTTTTTCATGTAAAGTACGAGAAGAATCTTTGGTACACATGCAGACCTATCGTCCTTTGGAGTCTTTGTTAAGGTCATTAAGTCCATTATAAGGTGAGAATTTTTATCTTTTCGAGATAGTACACCTCTCCTCAATGTTGTATCACCCTCAATAAGAATATATGCGGATCTACGTGGTATCAAAAATGCATAAAAAATGAAGAAAGTATATTTCTATCTTCATTTTATCCCACATAGAATGAAGATGGAAGTATACTCATTTTTCTTTTTAGAAATTTCCTTATACTTCCATTAAGCCATTTGCTCTGGGGTAATAGATGGTGGAGTATCACCAATCTATAACATATTTTCTAGCGAAGCTATTGATCTTGGTGCTTTTGAATGCAGTACCATGACCGAATATAATTCGTCGAGGCACCCCAAACCTATATACGATATGGTTCCTGAAAAATTGAAGCACATGCTAAGCTGTGATCTCTCTAAGTGGGATTATCTCTGCCGACTTGGAAAAGTATTTGGTGGCAGCTAAGATGAACTGATGACCCTTGGAAGAAGGAAGATCGATTGAACCCACAATGTCGATAACCCAACACTCAAATGGCCATGAGGCCAAGGTAGGGTGTAGAATGTTGGGTGGTTGGTGGAGGATCACACCGTGTATCTAACACTGATGGTATCTCTTAGCTACATCCATGCAGTCTGTAATCATCGAAGGTCAGTAGTATTCTAGTCTCTTGATAATCATTTTCATCTTCGAATCTGATTGATGCGCTCTGCATAGACCTAAATGTATCTCAGTTACAATGTCACGAGCTTCGTGTTTGTCTAAACAACGTAACCACATCTGGTCAAAGAACCGGCAGTACAAGGTGCCATCAACGAAAGCATAGGAGAGAGCTCTTTATTTCACCTGATGTGCTTGTGACTTTTCTTGAGATAGTTTATCGGTGTTCAAATAGTCTATGAATGGTTGTCCAATAGCCTTATCTTTATAGCAAGAACCTCCCTTCAATAGAGTCTCTCGATGAGTTATCAAGGTATGGGACTTATCTATTTTGGACCCTTATTGAAATGGACTCATCTTCGACATGCCAATTCTTTAGCAAGTTTGGCCAAAGCATCACATATTCTCTACTGGGAACCTTGTAGATGGTGACATCGGGATTTCCAATGCCTTCATGGTATACTGTGGTAATGACTTGGGTTTGAGAACCTTGTAGGACGCATTGATGACCAACTGAATCAAAGATGTTGATGCTCTTGACATTGTGATGACAGTACAAAAAATCAAAGCCTCATACCCTTGTTGTTGATGCAGGGGTTGGAAAGATAGTATGAGAATCTCATCACATCACGGTCTAGAGTTAGGAGTACTACTCTTACCCCTGCCTTTCCTGGAAGAGTAGATCGTGGCTTTATGAAAAGAAGATGCACCATCAAAATATATCTCCCATCGGCAGTTGTCAACCTGCCTTAAGTTCATGATTAGTTCATCAGGGAGATCGTCACTAAGCGGAGAATCAGCAGGAAGTGGGTGTGTTGTTAAGAAATCCGTTAATACTTGTCCTTTTACCATACAAAGGGGTATGAATGTGATATCAAACTACGAGAGAATCATGGACCATCGTGCCAAACGTCCGGATAGCATTGGTCATGTCATGAGGTACTGCAACGAATTGGTTTTGGAGATCAAGTTCACCTTATGAGAAAGCATGTAGTGTCATAGCTTTTGAAAGGCAAATATCAAAGCTAGGCAATGTTTCTCAATAGGTGGATAGTTTGCTTCGAGAATAACTACGAGGTAGAGAGCATTCTCCTTCCCTTCATCATTGGCTTGGGCCAACAAAGCACCGAGAGAGTCATCCAATGCAGCAATGTAGAGGATGAGTGGCTTTCCCGGGATAGGGGCTGCTAGAACTAGTGGCTTCACCAAATACTGCTTGATATATTCAAAGGCATGATGGCACTTGTCATCCCACTTAAACTTCACATCCTTTTTGACAAGTGCTGAGAATGGCTTGCATCTCCCCAATAGATTGGAAATAAAGCATCTTAGATACGCCAACCATCCTTAGAAAGATCTGAGTTGAGTTAAACTTTTAGGAGGTGGCATTTCCAAGGTAGCTTAAATCTTTTCTGGATCTATTTCTATTCCCCGATGTCAAACAACAAGCCCAAAGAATTTTCCTGAAGCTACTCCAAATGCACACTTTAAGGGATTCATTTTGAGGTTATATTAACTTAACCATTTCAAAATTACTCTTAAGTAAAAGAGATGGTCTTCCTTTTCTCAACTCTTGACTACTATATCATCAACGTAGCACTCAACCTGATAATGGATGAGTTCGTTGAAGATCTGAGTCATGACCTATTGGTATGTAGCACCAGCAATTTTAAGGTCAAAAGGCATGACCCTATTACAAAAGATTCCGATCAGGGTTCGAAAAGCAGTGTTTCTTTATCTTTAGAAGACATCTTGATTTGGTTGTAGCCAGATGACCCATCCATTAAAGAGAAAACTGCATGAGATGAGGCGATGTCTACTATTAATTCTGGTATAGGAATAGGAAACTCATCCTTAGGACATGTCTTATTTAAGTCCCTGAAATCGACGCATATGTGAATTTGTCCATTCTTCTTCTTAACTGGTACAACACTAGCTAACCAAGTAGGATATTTTTCTTCCCTGATGAAACCAGCATCGATCAGTTTCTTGATTTTAGAAATGACCTATTGTTCGATTTCTAATCACATGCATCTAAGAGCTTGCTTGATAGGATTAGCGCTAAAATCTATTGCTAGCTTATGGACTACTACGTCAAGAGATAATTTGGGCATCTCTTCATAACTCCATACAAAGCAGTCCTTAAACTCAATTAATAGTCTAACTAAGTCATTGGTTTTTTCTTTATTCAGCAACGAACTGATGTACGCCGAAAGCATGGATTTTCTTCTATCCTGAGGTTGATTTCTTTAAGCTTGTCAATTGTTGAATGAATTTCCTCTTCAAATTTTGGAGGTACATCCTTGATTTGGAGATCATCTGAATCATCTGATGTTTCTAAACACACATTCTCATAAGAGTTGGTGTTGTGTGAAAAGAACTTATCAGACTCCAAATGATTGGTAACAACTAAACAGTAATCGTCGTCATCGACTAGACCCACTATATCAAATCCTAGTCCTGCTCTTGATTGTGCTTCCTTGCCTGTAATTTTCCATAGCTTCTCAAAATACTCAGACCTGTGTTTGGACCATGTATGAGGAACCAAACTTTTCTGTATAAGATTATAAACACAGGGCGAGTAAAAGTCAAACGCTAATTCCATTAATTCTTTAAATGAATCCTCCTCAAGTTCTACATCAACTTCAGGACTTAAGGATGATGATCCCAAAAAGAATCTGTTTGGCTTCATATCACTAAAAGACTTAGGGGCTTCTTTAACTACTAAACCTTCAACTTTTTGAGATGAAAGTGAGGTTATAGCTAAGGTTCCCAGCTGCTACCTAACATTCTCACATAAACCTTATTTGAATATTTTGCTTTGTCTAGAGGCTCGGTCTTCGTCGCTGCCTGGATCGAAAGTCACCTCCAATGGAACCCACTGAGAGGGGTTGGTTGGTATACTAATCACATTAGACTCATCCTACGAGCTGGATTCCAAGTATATGTGAATAGTAGGGGTACTTCAATGAAGTCGAACATAACCCCATTGGTTGATGGCCAACCAGGGGATCTTCCACCCCTGGAATCGCCTCTATTTTTGCCTCTACCTCTGCCTGGTGGAGGTTGAGTCGTCCTACCCACATGTCTATATGATGGAATGAACTATGGGTAGAATGTAATATGCAAATCTATTTCTTCTTCAATTCCCCTTTCTTGTTCACTTGGATTTTCATTTTTCATTTTTTTTTCTTTTGCCTTTTCTTTTTCTTCATTTTCTTTTTTTTCGAATTTGATTTTTGTCCAAGTTCACGAGAAAGGGTGTTTTGAGAAAAATAGTATGTCGCATCCTCATAAATCTCAACCTCTCTAACTGAAAATGGCTTTTCATCTCCATTGACACGGTATTCAATCCCATCCTTTCTGAACTTGATGCACGGATGGAGGGAGGACGAAATTATCTTGTTCTGATGTATCTAAGGCCTACCGAGCAAAACAATGAACGAAATATTTGAATCAATGATGTCAAACTTGGCTTCAGTCTTCCATTCACATATCTCCAAAGGTAACATTATGGAACCTAAAGTCCGCTCACCTTGTTCATTGAATCCACTCAACATCATCCGATCTCTTCGAAGTGTGGAGATGTCGAACCTCAAATAGGCAAGGGTCTTTAGACTCATAATGTTGATGCACTGATGAGAACTCGGTGAGTCAATCTACCCATGCCAACCGTGATGTAGGGGACTCTAAGTTCCCAAAAGAAGGTCTTCATCTATGAACGTGATCCCAGCTTCTTTTGTGTAATGTGTCTCACCAATACGTCAAGAAGCAAGCATATCTCGTGACCAATGAGAGCTTGATTAAGGATTCCCTATCTCTTTGGATAAGATAAGGGCATCATATGCTTAGCTTAGATGGCAACTTTCTTAGATGAGAAAGGACATTGTAGTCCACCTTTGACTGATCCTCCACAAGCATATCCAAGGGTGGAACATCCTGTGGAGGGGCTTCTCGATCCTCTATACCAATGACTTGTTTCCCTCTATCTTAAGGTGCTGCCCTAGAGGTAGAACCTTGTAACTACGATGGACAGCCATGATTAAGATACTAACAAACTCACTCAAGGAGATGCATACCTAAATTTGCTAAGAAACCTCTTTTCAAAATAAAAAAAAAAAACCAAAACAAAACACATGGATCCTTTATTTAGCGTACCTAAATTTGCTAAGTAAAGAATCCTCTTTTCAAAATCAAAAATCAAAACAATATTTCGATCTTTCATTTAGCATACTCAAATTTTCTAAGTGAAGATTTATTTTTTTCAAAATCAAAACAAAACAAAACACATTTGGATTCTTCATTTTGCATACCCAAATTTGCTAAGTAAAGATCCTCTTTCCAAAAATAACAAAATATTTGGATCCTTCATTTAGCATATCCAATTTTGCTAAGTAAAGATCATCTTTCCAAAAATAACAAAATATTTGGATTCTTTATTTAGCATACTCAAATTTGCTAAGTGAATATTCCATTCTCAAATTCACACATGATTCACAAATAAGCAAACAAAAGAAAAAATTGTTTTCAAAGACCTCACCTAGCATACCCAAATTTACTAAGTGAGTAAATTTCAAAATCACAAATCAAAATAAAATCAATTGACCCTTTATTTTAACATACTCAAATTTGTTAAATAAAGGGTCCTCACAATCAAAAATTAAAATCAAATATGAACTAATGGAAGCATCAATCTTTCCAAAAAAAATATATGAAGCCCTTTTCAACATATACAAATTTGTTGAAAAATGGATTCTACATTCAAAGAAATCTCCTTTCCAATCAATCCCAAAATCTCTCCAAATTCATTTGAGCCCCACTTAACACTTTCAAGTTATTGAGAGTGGGTTCAAATTCTAAATCAAAATTCAAAAATCAACAAAGCAAGAAATCTGATTCAAGTTTGTTTTCCAACATTTACTTTCAGTCAATTTCAGTCAGTTTACTTCAATTCAGTTCAATGGCAGCACAGAAGCACGTCTTCACATTTTTCTTTTGAGATGGATTTGGCCTTCGATCGGACCAGCCTCCCGCAGTCTGACTTCGCCCACCTCATCCATTTTATCCGAGGCTTTGAGGGGGCTAAGATCACATGTGAGGGAACCACACTCATGATAGTCGGAGCGTGGTGACCGAGCAGAAGTCGGTCATCCAGGTTGAGTTACCATCTGATTCAGATATCCCCTCATTGAAGAGGAAGGTTGTGGCAGTTCCCATAGCGAGTGCTACAATGCCAGCCTCCCTGCTTCTAGTAGTGCTAGCACCCACTCATTGGCACCTTCCAAGGGGAAGGCTCCCCTAATTCCAGGGATTTCCTCCTCTACCTTCGAGATTGGGTCTAGTTCCCATACTGCTCGACCTACCAGGACTCAGCGCCAAAATAAGAACCGCATGATCAAGCGATATCATACCCGCATAGCCAGGGAGTTGGAGGCAGCCACTTAGTCTGCAGTAGAGGAGTTGCCTAGGATGGTTTCCCCGCTGATCACGGAGAACAAGTTCCATCCCTTCTTCATAAAGAGGATGTCGAGGATTTCGCCACCGCCAAGAATTTCCAAGCTCTATCGTGAAAGGAGGAGGTGCACCGCCTTTAGATCTATTCTGATGAGAAGGTGAACCTACGAGATCGAGTCCAGGCTCGCTTTGATTTGTGTTCGTCATCGTAGTGTGGGCGGCATATAGGCGTGAGAGAGCGGAGGCCCGCATCATGTGCATTACTAGTGAGAGGCGAGGTACAGGCCGCCTCTCGCCCTCATCAATTTTCCTGATCGACACGCTACCCGCACCGATCATACCGATAGAATTTTACTGATGGGTACTACCCATCATAGGAGAGGAGCTCCTACCCTAAGAGAGTCGGTGGTGCCTCCACCACACCACTCTACCCCACATCCACCATCTCCTATACATGTTCCATCATCCACTATTCCAGCAAAGGCCATGAAGGCCGCATCTGAGGAGAAGAGAACCCCACTAGTGATCCGATTACGACCAAGAGATCCCACTCCATCTACACCGCCATCGAGACGGCCGAAGCTCTGCCGACCTTACAGGTGGTGATGAAGGAATGGCGACCTCGGAGTATAGTAGTCGATCCATCACCACCACCACCGCAGTAGGCTATGAAGATAGATGGGGGAGAGGAGGAGAAAGTTCCCTCATGACCATAGACCTCCGGAGTACCACTCATCCAAATCGGATGGCTGAACATCTATCCTCCAATGAGCGTAGCCCTCATAGGGTTAGCTCTCCAGTAGTAATAGAGGTTAGATGTCTATCTGTTTATGGCAGTGATCCTACTACCGGTCAGCCTCGATCTTTTGTACCTATTCAGTTGGACCGATCCCTAGATGACATTGTAGCTCAGTATCTAGTGGAGAAGAAGGAGATCTTAGGATATGCCTAGTCCGACATAGAGGATGAGAATGTTAGTATTGATCATAATGAAGATGATCTGTTAAAAGATTCAGCGGGGGTACACATGGTAGACACCAAGGCTTCCTCCTGATCAAGAAGGAAGGTGATGCGTAGGTGAAGATACAACCTACTCGACCCAACACCTCCTTCAACAAATAAAGCAAAAGGATGAACAAATCGCTAGGATGGGGAAGAGGCTTGAAGACTTATTAGTAGCTATTTTATCACTTCAGAACCAAGCCCCGACGGTTCATCCTACTGTTGCAGAGACTAGTCCTCCTGAGTTGTTGCATATCTTGGATCCAGCCAAGACTTCACCTCCAGTGGAGCAAGGAAGCACCAGCTTGTATAAGAAGGTAGTGGATAGTACCTTCGTACAGGAAAAAGATATTAAAATCATGGTTGAGCAGCAAGTGAGAGAAGCATTGGCTCAAGCCCAAGGAGGATCGTCAATTCCAAAGGGTAGCCCTACCCAGAGGAATTTGATGTCATCCAATATCCTAAAGGTTTCGTGTCACCTTCTTTCAAGAGCTTCGATGGCAGCAGGAACCCAAGGCAGCACATTGCGCACTTCAGAGCCAGCTGTTGCAACACTGGTGGCAATGATGCATTACTCTTCTGACTTTTTATTAGTAGCTTAGTAGGCATAGCCTTCGATTAGTACGCTGAACTCCCCAACAGTTCAATGAAGACTTTGGCTGAGTTGGAGCAACTCTTCATTAAGAAGTTTGTTGGAGCTCAGCAAAAGGTGACTGTAGACAATCTCGTTGTGGCTCAACAACACCTGGTGAGTTCCTCATTGATTATATTCTCAGATGGCGCAATTTGAGTATGAAATGCGATCCTCAACTATCTGAATAGCACGCCATTGAAATTCTTCTAAAGAATATTCATGGTTCGGTCGCTTCATGCTTAAAGGTTTTACCATCAAAATATTTGAGAAGCTAATCGACAAGGTGGTTAGCTTACAAGGAGAAGTCAAACAATTATCTTTTCCGGATCAATCAACAAAGCAGAAGCCGTAGAAAGCTTATGAGAAGAAACTAGGAGTAGTGATAGCAATAGACAAGGGGAATCAGCTAGCCAGAGAGCAGTATAAGAGACCTTGTGCTCCACAACCGTCACTTCCACCTCTACCACCACCATCCTATACCACAAGATCTCCTGGCCAGCCTCCTCTTTAGCACAGTAGCGACAAATATCCCCGTAGCTACCATCTACCTACTCTTATAGATAAATTAAACAAATCATATTCATTTAAGAGGGAGGTAATTAGAAAAATCTTTAAGAATCTCTTAAAGAAGCCTGATTTTCAGCTACCCGAACCTAGAAGGCCGGAGGAAGTGGGCAAAAGCAATGATCCTAACTTTTGTCCCTACCACCGCATGCTTGGTCATATTTTGGAGGATTGCTTTACATTCAAGGACTGACTTGAGCATAGGTATAAGACAGGCACCATAGTTATCCTAAAGGAATACCTTGTAGAATAACCATCTAGTTCCATTAGGATAATCCTTGGGATACCTGCAATCCTTCCAAACAAAAGAAGGTTAGGATATCTCCTTATCCCGAACCTCTAAGAAGATTGTGTCCAAAATCAAGAAACTTTCCCTGCATGTGCCTGAGGCAGCTCGAACCTCCAACATCAAGGAAGGTTTGCAAGTTGTCTAGGACAACTTGGGGAATGTAGGAGCTCAGCAGTAGCGGCCCGTGCCAGCCCGGGATAGCTAAGTAGCGCAATCACCAACCGAGCCTAGCCTCCAATCCATAGTTGTAGCTACTACTACAGCGAGCACCTCTACTTCAGCTAGCTCTTCCTCTAGTAGGCATCTTGTATCGGCAGGTGAGGGCATCAAATCCCTCACCCCACTTACTTTACTTGACTTATACTATGTACCTCCTTCAAAATCCAAGAAATCAATGAATAAAGCTAGTTTAAATTACATCTGTGTCACTTCTAATGGGTTATCTAATTCTACTCTTACTGAAAACTCTCCAAGTCTAAACAACAATTATAATAACTCCGATCTTCCCTTTTCTGATTCAGAGTTAGACTTTCCTTCTCTGAATAGTACGGGTTCACCTCTTGAGATTGACTTGGAATCATCTGATTTCGAGGGTCCTATAGGAGAAGTTGTAAGTGAGCCTGATGAGCAGGTAGAATCTTCCACTAACCTACCACAAGAGATTACTGAAGTCAACCTCCGTAGTGGTAAGGTTCTACCTCCTAGGGCAACAACTCAAGACAACGAAAATAAGTCATTGGTTCAGATGATCGAGAAGCCCCTCCATAGGATGCTCCACCCTCGGATATGCTTGTGGAGGATCAGCCTAGAGTGGATTACAATGTCCTCTCTCACCTGAGAGAGTTGTCATCTAAGTTAAGCATATATGATGCCCTTATCTTATCCAAAGAGATCAGAGAATCATTTATCAAGGCTCTTCTTGATCCAGAGATATGCTTAGCTCAACTAACTGCTATTGGAGAGGAGGTCACATTATTCTAGAGAAGCCCAAGGAGTCACTTTCATAGATGAAAACCTTCTTCTAGGGGACATGGAGAACAACCGTCCCCTCTACATTACAGTATATATGGGTAGATTCAAACTCTCCAAGGTTCTTGTTGATCCATGTGCATCGGTGAACATTATGAGTCTAACGACCCTTGCCTATTTGAGGATTAACATCTCCACACTCCGAGAAGACCAGATGATGTTGAGAAGTTTCAATGAACAAGGCAAGAGAGCTCCAGGTTCCATAGTGTTACCTTTGAAATACATGAATGGAAGACTCAAGCCAAGTTTTATATCATTGGTTCAATACTTTGTTCACTGCTTTACTCGGTAGGCCTTGGATACATCAAAACAAGATGATTCCATCCTCCCTCCATCAGTGCATCAAGTTCTGAAAGGATGGAATTGAATACTGCATTAAAGGTGATGAAAAGCCATTTTCATTCTAAGAGGTTGAGATATATGAGGATGCGACCTACTATCTTCCTCAAAACATCTTTTCTCGTGAACTTGATCAAAATTCAAATACAAAAGAAAAAGAAAAAGAAGAAAAAGAGAAAGAGACAGAAAAGAAAAATGAAAATACAAGTGAATGAGAAAAGGCTATTAAGGAAGAAGTAAAACCACAAGTCATATTCTACCCATAGTTCATTCCATCATATGGACATATGGGTAGGATGACTCGACCTCCACCAGTGAGGCAGAGGAGGCGTAGGTGTGAGGTGGAAGACCCGGGTTGGCCAACCAACAGGGTTATGTTCTAGAGTACCCCTACTATTCACATAGATTTGGAATCCAGCTCGGAGGACGAATCTAATGTGATTAGCATACCATCCAACCCCTCTCAATGGGTTTCATTAGAGGTGATGCTCGAGCCGAACAGTGACGAAGACTAGGCCTCCAAGCAAACAAAAGTATTCAATCATGTTTATGTGAAACTATCAGGTAGTAGTTAGGAACCTTAGCTCTAACCTCACTTTCCTCTGAAAAAGTTGAAGGTTTACTAGTTAAGGAAGCCCCTAAGTCTTCCATTGATACGAAGCCGAAGAGATTCCTATTGGGATAATCATCCTCAAGTCCATAAGCTAATGTAGAACTTGAGGATGATTCATATAAAGAATTAATGGAATTGCTTTTTGATTGTACTTGCCTTGTGTTCTTAATCTTGCAAAGAAATATTTGATTCCTTACACATGGTCTAAGCACAGGTCAGAGTACTTCGAAAAGCTATGGAACAACAGAGGCAGGGATGCACAATCAAGATCAGGACTAGGATTCTGTATAGTGGGTCCAGTCAATGATGACAATTACTACTTAGTTGTCACCAATCATTTGGAGTCTGATAGGTTCTTCTCAAACCACACTAACTCTTATGAGGGAGTGTATTTAGAAACTTCAGATGATCTAGATGATCTCCAAATCAAAGATGCACCGCTAGAATTTGAAGAGGAGATTCATTCAATAATTGACAAGCTCAAAGAAGTCAACCTCGAGATGGAATAAAATCAACGCCTGGCATACATCAATTTGTTGTTGAATGAAGAAGAAACTAATGACTTAGTTAGGCAATTAATTGAGTTTAAGGACTGCTTTGCATGGAGCTATGAAGAGATGCCCAGATTATCTCCTGACGTAGCAGTCCACAAACTAGCAATAGACCCTAATGTTAACCCTATCAAGCAAGCTCCTAGACGCATGTGATTAGAAATCAAATAACAGGTCATTTCTGAAGTCAAGAAACTAATCTATGCTGGTTTCATCAGGGAAGAAAAATACCCTACTTGGTTAGCCAGTGTCGTCGCAATTAATAAAAAGAATGGCCAAATTTGCATATGCGTCAATTTCAGGGACTTAAACAAGGCATGTCATAAGGATGAGTTTCTTCTTCCTATACAAGAATTAATGGGACATTGCCTCATCTCATGCAGTATTCTCCTTTATGGATGGCTCATCTGGCTACAACCAAATCAAGATGGCCCCCGAGGATGAAAGAAACACTACTTTTTGAACCCCGATCGAAATCTATTGTTATAAGGTCATGCCTTTCGGCCTTAAAAATGCTAGTACTACATACCAACAGGCCATGACTCAGATATTCAATGAACTCATCCATCATCAGGTTGACTGCTATGTTGATGATCTAGTAGTCAAAAGTAAAGAAAATAAAGACCATCTCTTTGACTTGAGAGTAGTTTTCGAACGGTTAAGTCAATACAACCTCAAAATGAATCCCCTGAAGTGTGCATTCGGAGTAGCTTCAGAGAAATTCCTTAATTTTGTTGTCCGACACCAGGGAATAGAAATAGATCCAAAAAAGATCAAAGCTATCTTAAAAATGCCACCTCCAAAAGCTTAACTCAACTCAGATCTTTCCAAGGACGGTTAGAGAATCTAAGACGCTTTATCTCTAACCTATCAGAGAGATGCAACCCATTTTCAGCACTTGTCAAAAAGGACACCAAATTCAAGTGGGATGATAAGTGTCAGCATGCCTTTGAAGATATCAAGCAGTATTTGGTAAAGTCGACAGTTCTAGCAGCCCCTATCTCGGGCAGGTCACTCATCCTCTACACTGTTATATTGGATGACTCCCATGACACTTTGTTGGCCCAAGCCAACGACGAAGGAAAGGAGAGTGCTCTCTACTACCACAGGCATCGTCTGATCCCTGCTGAAGTGAACTACCCACCTATTGAGAAACATTGCCTAGCTTTAATCTTTACATCGTAAAAGCTACAACACTATATGCTTTCTTATAAGGTGAACTTGATTTCCAGAACTAATCCACTGTCATATCTCGTGACACTGCCAATGCTATCCAGACACTTGGCACATTGGTCCATGATTCTCTCACAGTTTGATATCACATTTGTACCCCTCATGTGATAAAAGGACAAGCACTAGCAGATTTGTTATAAGCACACCCACTTCATGTTGATTCCCCGCTTAGTGATGATCTCCCTGACAAACAAATCATGAACTTAGGGGAGGTTAACAACCGCCATTGGGAGATGCATTTTGATGGTGCGGCTACTTTTCATAAAGGAGAAGCACCATGATCTACTCTTTCAGGAAAGGCAGGGGTAGAAATAATTCTCTTAACTCATACCGCGATGTGATAAGATTCTCATACTATCTCTCCAACCCTTGTACCAATAATGAAGCTGAGTATGAGGCTTTGATTGCCGGTCTGGAGTTAGCCATTACAACATGTGTCAAGAGCATCAACATCTACGGAGATTCTTAGTTGGTCATCAATCATATTATCGGGTCCTACAAGATTCTCAAACCTAAGCTTCGTCATTACCACGAGTACACCATGAAGATGTTGGCCCAAATCCCTAAAGTCACCATCTACAAGATTCCTCAAACAGAGAATGTAGTAGCAGATGCTTTGGCCAAACTTGCCAAAGAATTGACATGTCCGGAAGATAAGTCCATTTTGATAAGGTTCCAAAACAGACAAGTCTCATCCCTTATTGATGTTGAACTCGTTGAGAGACTTTATCTTGAAGGGGAGGTTGCCATTATCGAAAAGGATAAGGAGCTGGATTGGAGACAACTGTTCATAGATTATTTGAACACCGGCAAACTACCTCAAGAGAAGTAACAAGCCCATCAGATGAAGCAGAGAGCTCTCTCCAATGCTCTCGTGGATGGCACCTTGTATCGACGGTCCTTTGATTAAATGTGGTTATGCTATTTAGACAAACACGAAGCTCGTAGGATTGTGACCGAGGTACACTCAGGTCTATGCGGAGTGCACCAAATCGGTCTAAAGATGAAAGCAAAGATCAAGAGACTAGGATACTACTAGCCTTCAATGATTACAGACTACATGGAAATGACTAGGAGATGCCACCAGTGTCAAGTACACGGTGTAGTCCTACATCAACCACCCTACATTGGCCTCATGGGGTACCAACATTGTGGGTCCGATTGATCCTCCTTCTTCCAAGGGTCATCGATTCATTCTAACTGCCACCAACTACTTTTCCAAGTGGGCGAAGGCAATCCCACTCAGAGAGGTCACAGCTCAGTATGTGCTCTAATTTTTTAGGAACAATATCGTATATATGTTCGGGGTGCCTCGATGAATTATATCTGATAATGGTACTACATTCAAAAGCACCAAGATCAACAGCTTTGCCAAAAGACACATTATAGATTAGAGATACTCCACCATCTACTACCCAGAGCAAATGGTCTAGCAGAAGCATTCAATAAAACTCTCATCCAGATACTAAAGAAGACGCTCGACGATAATAAGCGACAGTGGCATGAGTAGTTGGTTGAAGCCTTGTGGGCATACCGCACCACATACAGAACTCCAACTAGATCTACCCTGTTCTCCTTAGTATATGGATCTGAAGTCGTTTTACCATTAGAAGTTCGGCTCCCGTCACTAAGAATAGTATTGGGTAGTCAAATCACTACAGAGCAGAATGCCAAATTACAGTTAGAAGAGTTCGAAGGTTTGGAGGAGAGACGCCTACGGGCGTGCCAGAACCTCGAGTTGTACAAAGCCAAAATGATTCAAGCTTACAACAAGCTAGTATGTCCTAGAGCTTTTCAAGTAGGAGAACTTGTATTAGTCCTAAGGAGAGCAATTGTTGTCTGTTAAAAGATGGGATGCAAGTTTGAACCCATTTGGGAAGACCCTTTTGCCATAGAGAAAGCCTACTAAGGAGGATCTTATCAGCTTATTGATTGTAAAGGGGAACACCCGATGCTTCCAATTAAGGGGCTCTATTTGAAAAAATATTACCCATAAAAATATGTTTGAAAATAATTATCATCAAAAGAACAAAATTTCATTTCAATTCATTAAAATCTTCTCTTCATTCGAAGCGTTGTTTGCTTGTCTTGCGAATCCACCACGACATGTTAGGATAGGTATAAGAGAACCCAATAGGCAGCATATCCCTCTTTCACAACACAAGCACAATTCCCAAGTGCTACTAGAATAGGTGTGAGAGAACCCAAAAGGCATCCTATTTCAATTAGCCCAACTAAGTTAGATGTAAGAGAACCTAAGCGACATCCTTTCTTGGTGGGAGCCCAGCTGTCATTCATGGCACCATCTCACCAAATCCCCCAAGTGTGTTTAGGTTAGGTGTGAGATAACCCAAGCGATGTCATATTCCCTTTAAAACAAACACATATCTTTTGTCTTAGGCTATTTTGATGTGGGAGAAAGCCCTCTATGGAACTCACTCATTAGCTGCTCTAGGTGGATATGTTACCTAGCATCACCCGTGGTCACTTGTCCGAGAAAAGTCCTGCTTTCTTCCAAACTTGATCATTGCAAACCAACAAGCGCCTTGTTAGTTTGGTAGGCTTCACTGCCTAGCTAGTAAGCTACCTCATGTTAATTTTGTTTAAGAAGATGTGAGTCCCTGCGCTTTCTTCTCGAACTAACCATCATGCACTGACTAGGTTGAGTATATTTGAGGTTTAGGATAAGTCCCCCAGAGGCTCCTTTCCTCTTGACTGCTATTGAGTTGATATAAGCCCCCTAATGGCATTCACTCAGCAGTCACCCTAGGTCAGATAACACTTATCGAGCCAAAGACAGACTATCCCGATGATCAGTTCTGTTATATGAGGATGTGAGTCTCCGAGCTTTCTTCATAGGCTGATTGTTGCAAACCGACGGGCATCTTAGATTAGTTGATGTTCGCTATGCTGACAGCAACTCACCCGGTGGATACAGCACTCTTAGCAAATGTGAGTTCACAAGCGTTCTCCTTGAGTTGGCCATCGAATACCTATTACAAATTATCTTCTCCAGGGTGTTGGATCAAGCCCTTCAGTAGCCCCTTCTCCTGCGGGCACTCTAATTGGATCAGCCCTTTGAGACCCCATTTAGACACTACAGTTACTTTTGCATTATTCCCCATTTCCTAGTAGCCACCCCTATGGTTGGAAAATTTATTCAGCGGATGCGCAGATTCTCCCTTAGTTCAGTAAATCTGAGAAAGGTCTAGGCTAATATAAGCTCATTCTCAGTATGATCTCTCGCAAACTAACAGGATCCACGATAAATAAACAAAATAAACAAATAAATTAATTCGTTTGTGGATTAAAAATTCAAGCCCCCAAAGGGCCCTTCTCCCAAGCAGGCATCCTATCTTTAGGGCAGTGTCAGCAGAACTCCCTATAGGAATTGCTTGATTATACTTGAGTTGAGATAAGTCCCCGCGTCGACACTCTCTCCGTAGTCGCCCTTAGGTGGGGTTCAATCTATTTTTCCACAAGCAGGTTACCCCGACAGTCATTTTGCTTTAAAAGATATAAGTTTATTACGCATTCTTTCTAGCATGACTATCGCAAATAGACGGGCAGCCCTAGGTCGGGTTCGATTTGTTGCACAAGCAACTGATCACCCCAGTGGTCTTTTGTAGTGGAAGATGTGAGTCCTCGTGCCTTCTTCCCCTGAATTGACCATTGCAAATCAAAAGGCACCCTTTTGGTTGGATAGTTCTCCCTTTGGTCGAAACTACTCCCTTTGGATTGGTAAATCTGTGTTAAATCAAGGCTCATGGCCCCCACTCAGTACAATCCATCGCAAACTGATAGGATCCATCAAAAATAATTAAAAAATGAAATTATCTTTGACTATCTTTGAGATGATTTAAGTCCCCCCAGCAGCATTCACTCAAATAGTCAGCTCTAGGTCAGATTCGATTTGTTGCACAAGCAACCGATCACCCCAATGATTCCTTATTTTGGAAGATATGAGCCCCCGCACTTTCTTCTTAAACATTGATCATTTCAAACCAAAAGGCAATCCCTTTGGTTGGATAGTCCTACTGTGTGGTTGGTACACTACCTCTTTGGATTGGTAAATTTGTGTTAGATCAAGGCCTACATGGTCCCTACTCAGTGTAGTTCATCGCAACCCAATGGGATCCATCAAAAATAATTAAAAAAATAAAATTTACTTTGACTACCTTTGAGTAGATTTAAGTCCCCCAACGACATTCACTCAATAGCAGCCCTAGGTTGAGATTGATTTGTTGTGTCACCAACTGATCACCCTAGCAACTGATCCCTACTTTGGAAGATGTAAGTCTACTACGCTTTCTTCTTAGTACAGCTGCTGCACACTGAAAGGCACCCCTTTGGTGGATAGTCTTACTTGTGGTTGGTAGACTACCTCTTTGGATTGGTAAATCTGTGTTAGATCAAGGCCTACATGGTCCTTATTCAATGCAGTCCATCGCAAACCAATGGGATCCATCAAAAACAATTTTAAAATGAAATTGACCTTGACTACCTTTGAGTTGATTTAAGTCTCCCAGCGGCATTCACTCAATAGTCAGCCCTAGGTTAGGATTGATTCATTGTGTCACCAATTGATCACCCCAGCAATTGATTCCTACTTTGGAAGATGTAAGTCTACTACGCTGTCTTCCTAGTATAGCTGTTGCACACTAAAAGGCACCCCTTTGGTTCGATAGTTCTCCTCTCAGTCGGGAAACTACTCCCTTTGGATTAGTAAATCTGTAGTAGATCAAGGCCAATATGGCCCCTGCTCAGTACAGTTCATCGTAAACCAATAGGATTCATCTCAAAATTCATAATTTAAAAATCTGAAATAAATTCAACTTCCTTAGCGGAACCAAATTAAACAAACAAAACCAATCAATCAACCTCTCCCAATGGAGTCAAAATAATTCAACCCTCCTCCCTTAGTGGAGTTAAATCAAAAGAAATCAAATCAAATTTCTCCTCAACGAGACTCAAATCAAATCAAGCCTCTCATCCCCTAGTGGAAGGTTTACATACTTAATCCTTAGTGGATTTCTCTTTCACTCTCTTATGTCTTTGACATGAGTAGAATCACATTACACTAGGCTCTTGATTCCTTATACACCTTGGGTTAGGAGTCGATCGTTTCTGTTAGTGCTTGTGATCGTTCAGCGTTGTTGATCGTCTCAGTCAACACCAAAATGTGCGGTATGTCTTGTCAGTCACACCACACTTATGGGCGCCCTTTGTTGACCTCACTTTTGGAATGAGCTTTCAACCTCTCCATCTTAGACATAAGATTCCTCTTAGACACTAAGAGTTCCTTAATCTTAAGACACTTCTAGTGATTAGGTGAACACTTAACCTAATCCTAAAGACTTAGAAGAGTTAGTCATAAGAATAGGTCATGCCTTAGGGGTGTTAGAAAAACTTACCTACCCTATAGTTTGAAACAAATCCTCACTTTCTTCCTTCAAGTCAAATTTCAAAACTCAAATCAATTCCAAACTTAATTGATTTTCTCAAACTCAAATCAACTTCAACTCCAATCCAATCAAATTCAAAAATCAACTTCAAATTCAAATCATCTTCAATTCTAAATCAAATCTCAAAACAAGTTCAACCTCAAATCAACTCAATTAATTTCCTCAAATTCAAATCAATTCTAATAACCAAAACTAAATCCAAAACTCAATTCCAAGTTCAAAAATCCTTCCTGAGCCCTTTAATGCCATCTTATGGACTTAGCTCAAATTCAAATTACTTCAAACTCAAGAGATTTTTCTCATAACTCATTTATATTCTCATTTATATTCACAAATATAAATGAAATATAAATTCAAATAACCAAAATTAAACCCAAAACTCAATTCCAAGTTCAAAAATCTTTTCTAAGCCCTTTGAGTTCACCTTATGGGCTTAGCTCAAATCAAATCTAAATCAATTCAAATTCAAGAGATTTTATCATAACTCACTTATATTTTCATTTATATTCACAAATATAAATGAAATATAAATTTAAATACCCAAAACCAATTCAAAATTCAAACCCAAATCTAATCCAAATTCAATCTACACCCTTCAAGTCAAATTCTTGAACTTAGCCAAATCAACCTCAAATCAATTCAAACCCTTGGATTTTCTTCATGATTCAATCAATCCTTCATCATGAATCTAAATATAAACATAAACTTCAATCATCAAACTAAAACTAAATTCAAAAAATCAAACCCAGATCAAACCCATGTTCATCCTTTGAACTTAAAATTATCAAATGAATCAAAACTCATTTGACTTCAAATCACTTGCAAATTAATTTATATTTCAATCATAAGTCCATTTGTGATTTCAACCAAATTGAATCAAGCCTTGATCAAGTCAATTGACCCACTTAGGCTCACTTGACTTAAAGTGACCTAAAGTACCATTTTGAGCCAAATTCTAATCCTACCTAAATTAGATTGAACTAAACTCATCTAAGCCTCACATTATGAGCTACAATCATCATAAGATGATCAATCACTCAAATTAAGTCAAACCAAGTCAAACATAAGGGTTGACCAAGTCAACACTTAGCCAAAATAAAATCTAAACTAGCCAAAATTCACCATAGGCCAAATTGATTGAAATCATTGATCAAAACCAATTTATGGTCAATGTTTGAACTTGACAAAGTCATCATTTGAGCCTAACCTAGCCCAATTGGCCACTTAACCCAAGTTGACCCAGCTTGACCTGAAAAATTAAAATGTGTCAAATCTTGATCTAGGCCAAATTGATTGCAACCAATGGGTCAAATTCATTCTAAACCACTTGTTGAACTTGACCAAAGCCTCAACTAGCCAACTAGACCTAACCAAGCCTAATTGACCATGAACCCAACTTGACCTAAAAGGTCAAATTGAGCCAAAATAAAATTAACTAAAATTGATTAAAACTAAAGCTTGCAACACATTTCAAATGACCAACAAAACCTAAACCAACCCATGACCTAACCCAATTAGGTCAAATGGGTCAAATTAGTCAACTTGACCCATTTGACCTAAATAAAATCAAATGAACCAAAACCAAATATAAATCAAATTGAACCAAACCAATGATGTTAGTACATTTCAAATGGTCATATGAACTTGACCCAACCTTGGTTTGACCCAATTTGACCAATTGGTCAACTTGACCCAAGTTGACCCATTTTGACCTAAATGGGTCAACATGAGCCAAATGACATCAAATCAACTCCAAATTCTTTAAAATTTGACCCAACCCAATTTCAAACTATTCTAAATCTTCCTAAAGTGAAATAAAAGCCAAATGATGATCTGACCCCTAGGTCAAGGGGTAACTTATGACCAATTCCACTTGGAATTTGGTCATATCCTTTTCATGGCCACTTGGCACCCTCTTAGTGGACCAAGTGGACACTAATGAATGTAGTGCATATGACCCAATGGGTTAGGTCAGCCAAACCCAACCCAAGGCCAAAATCGACTACCCAATAAGAATTGCTCCACATGGAATCACTCCTCCACTCAAATTAACACATGGAAACTCCTCCACTCCCTTCCTCTGCCAAAACCGAATCACATGGCATCCAAAACGGCCTAACCAACCCACCCGTTGTGATCAATTTGATCAAAACGGCAAGGAGAAGCTCGGCCCTCTGATCCTTCTAGGGGGAGATATACTCCCCCTAATTTCACTTGAATTCAATTGATCCACACTCAATTGAGCTATAGGAACTCAGAGAAAGCTTCTCCAAGTTCCTCCAAGCTTCCTCAAACATTTTCCATTTCTGCATTCTCGGTTTCCTCAAACCGAAAATAGGGGAGCTCATTGAAAATTCCAACTCATCCATCACTCATCAACCAAAAGCCAATTGCTCTTGCAAGCACCCTCAGAAGACCTAATCGAGTTCATCCAAAGCTTCTTCCAAGATTCCAAGGCACGGGAGGAGGGAGCTAGACTAAAGCCGCAAACCTAGGAGGAGGAGTTTGGTCAATTAGAGGATCTACTCAACCTCAAACCCTCAAACCTTTAACAGGGCTTCGTCTCCACTAAATGAAGCTACCTCGACGGTTGGGAGCACCGGTGATAGATTCGACGAGGTACTATTCAAAACCGAGCTTGCATCGAATTTTCTTTGGTCCTTTTTGAAGAGAATTGTTATCCCAAGTGATTTCCACTGTTAGATCTTCATCTCCTTATATGTTGATGGTTTGGGTTCAATCGAGCTCGAATCAAGCCATGGGCGGCCGTCCTCTCCAGAGCGGGACGTCATGAATCGTCCATCCTGCATGTTTTGGATTGACAGTCCTGATTAATCCACGTTAGATTATCTAATTTATCCTATTAGAATCGCGGGTTTAATCCTGACCGTCCGATCTTTGATCGTCCTTAATCCTGACCGTCCGATCTTTGATCGGACGATCCAAGGAGAAACCACGAACCACCGCCGGCTAACACAACATAGGATGTGACAACTTAAGTGGCGAATCCCATCACACGCGGAAAGCACATGCATCGCCAGCATGGCAATCGGCTGTGATTAGTATATATTTAGGGTTTATTTAATTATCCTTTATCACTCAAACTTCAAAAATACACAACTAATTGTAGAAAAATCAAAAAAAAATACAAACTTAAATGCATTTTGAAGATAATTCAAAGGGGAATAATCTAAAATTAAGTTTAATTGATTTTGAACAGTAAATTTTCTATAATTTAGGTTTTATTAAAAATATAATTATGTTAAGTACTCCCTAATTACTTCATCAATTAATTCTAAACTTCCAAGGGTTGATTAATGGGATGACCTCTGCCTCCCATGATTTTCTTGGAATTTAGTGTTGGCTTAATTAGGATAATTGCTCAATTCACTCCTAATTACTCTCCTAATTAATTAAATGACTAATTAACCTATTAAACAGTGATAAATTCATTAATTAAGTTTGCTAATTGCCTTAGAACAGTGAATGGACTTCAAGAATGAGATTCGGAGTTTTTTCCCAAATCTTTTCCCCTAAGTTTATTTCATTTGAATAAAAAATATAATTAAGGTGCAAATTAATTAAATAGTTTAATCACTTTATTAAATTGGCTTAATTAATTAAATTTTAAAATCAAATAAATTTGAATTTAATCAATTCTTTCTTGGGTAGATACTTTGGTGTTCAATAACCTAAGTAGCTTAAGAAAATTATATATAACACATATGTGTTGGAAGGGTTATGAAAGTACTTAAATTAAACCCTTTAGTTTAATTAATTATTAATTGTGAGTCAAATCCATTAAGCCCATTTCTTTCTTAGGTGCATTGCTGATTTAAATTCTTTGTGATTTTATATCATATATTGGCTCTTAATTACTTGGTTAAATATGTTAAAGTAGTGTAAGTAAGGGGTAATTAATGAACTTAATGAATACATTAACCTAAATAAAATATAAAATCAATCTAATGGTTCTAAAAATTAAACTAAAATAACACATATATGTGAGAGATGGGTAGGACCAGCAAACCTTTTCATATTTCCTAAATCAAATCAAACTCAAAACCAAACTAAAAATTTCTTTAAACAACTTTAATTCACTTTAAATGATCTTATTTCATATGATTGCCTTTAGAAATTGATTAAGATGAATGAAATTACATACTTACATCACTTTATTTCTTTCCTAACATGCTAAATGTGTATGTCATATGAAAATCATGCATTCATGTCTTTTGAAAATTCAAATCAAAATGAAATAATTCATTTATGTCAAGTTGCATATTTTGGCTAAAGTAAGAATATGAATGGCTATTATCACTACTAAATCCAATATTATTTTTAAAACTTAGAAATCAAATATTACAAATGAAAGGTATGCGACTTACAATTACTTATAAGCTTGCATGTGAGTATAATATAAAATGTGCATTATATGACTTTTCCTTCTCTTCACTTTTAACATAGTTTTGAATAGGTTTTGTAAAGTGTATAGTTCATTTAAAAAGAACACAACACTTGCTTAAATTCATTCCTATTCATTCTTATATTATCCTTTAAGAGGGACCTTCACGTTTACACATATACATTGCATAACCAAATCAAAATAAATAAACATACACTTTTTGCATGATTCTTTTTCCATTCATTTATTTTTGTATATGCACATGTATTTAAGAAAAGTGGTATATTAGTCTGGACATCCGGGTTCAGGTTTTAAGTAGCCCCAAGTAGGTACCTTACACCTGTAAAAATAATGACGTCATACTCACTTATGTCTTTCATATATGTAAATGTGCATATAAATAATGGATAAAAGAACCCCTCTTTTCTACTTAAAAAAATCATGCATACCTGAAATATTCTAAAATTTACTTAAGCAACATCTCTTAGCATTCATCATTAAGGTATGCTAACATTTTCACTTGCATGTATAGATATGCTTAGGATTCATCCATATGCATGTTACACATGTTGGAAAGAAATAAAGTGTTGTGTATTTTGTGATAGTAATTCACTTTACTTAATCTTAAAATACATTTCTTTTGAATAGGTTTGTTTAGGAAAAAATATAAACTTAGGATTAATTAAAAGATATAATAAAATATTCACTAAATAAAAATCATTAATGAATCTATCTTAGAAATTACTTAAGGTAGGGAAGAAAGAGAAGTTCTCTTCTCTTTTTCTCTCTCTATAACACTTAGTAATTAATTATAGGTTCATTTAAACCAAATCAAAACATAAAAATAAAATCAACCAAATCAACTAAATCACTTAAATGAAACAACCCTCTATGTTGAATCCTTCATACTTAAAAAATTCTGACCTTAAAGCCTAGTTAAGACATACAGCACAAACCTTACTGGCACCCACATTAGGCTAAGTCACCATTTCTAGTCCTAAGTTAGGGCGGTGCATGGTGTGATGCTTGATTTTGTTTTGTGATGTTATATTTTTTTCTAGATGTTAGGGTGTATGTGCATAGATTGAATGGAAGGGCGATCTTAGTCTATCCATTATATTCTGCAGGAGATTGTGATTAAGGGGCATTGTAATAAAAATATAAATATTTTTGGCTGTGCAGGTTGCTTATACTCCTAAGCATAATCCAAAATAGGCTAGGTGGACTTGGTTACTCATGTGTGGGGTGCTAAATCCAATCTATTTATATACATGCTTGGGATTATGTGATTTGTTTAGCTAATCTCTGTTTTGTAGGTTTTAGTTAGATTTATTTTTTTCATTTTCATGTAATTTTAGCAATTAGGATTTGGAATAATTATTGTGGGTGATTAGGATGAACATTGGTTATAAGACTGTCTTATGTACCATGTGAAGCCTTTGGAGCAACCACATTCCAACCAACCAAAAGAAGTAAGAAAAAAAAGCAGAAAGAAAAAAGAGGAAAGAAGAAAAGAAGAAATGAAGAATGAAGGCCCTCCTATAACATGATTTCTCATTTTGATTGTAATTAATTCATTTATAATCCGGGTTGTATACGGATAGAGCTCAGCTACCCAATTTATTTTCGAGTTTGTGCGGTGAGCCCGACCATAAAAGGCCTCTTATTCTTTTGCGCTAGCTTTATAAATTGTTTGATATTTTTTTAGCTTGTGCATTAAAATGATATGTTTTCCTAATTTTTTCATTGATTGATGAATCGCCTGGAGGCGATTAGGCTCTTAAGGAAAAATAAATTTTCTGTCCAATTAATCAACTCAAAACTAAAAATTAAACAACTCATAAACTCACATAAAGCTTAGGTTATAAAATAAGATAAAAGATTTAGTAATTCCTTAGCTGGATGTTGTATGCTCTCACATCATGTACAAAAAGTATCTTGTTTCACTCTTGTCATGGAGGGCTTCCACCTTTGTCAGAGAACTTGGCTTAACTTTTGAGAGCTATTGTAAAAACACACCTCCCTTCTTGCTGATTTTGGCCCATAATCTAATTTCTCATGTATTAGACATATGAATCTCATAGCCTGTATCAAATCAATTGTCCAAAAATAAAAATAAAATATAATAAAATTTGCATTAGATTTAAGTCATTAATCATGCCTACATAATCAAGTCTCTTAGGGAGTGTCTTTCAGGACTTAGTCTCTTTCTAAATAAACAACAACCTAGCTATCTTGCAAAAGCATATGACTTGTCTGCATGTATTTAAAATCGTAGAAGGAGTTAGTTAGCGACCACCCCCAGGCGGTTGTAAGTCTAACAATCGGGTGGTTTATCCTCTCTTGTGGAGGTAAACCAAATACCCATTTTTTTCTCTTTAGTAGGTCGTGCTTCGACCTCACCAAAGCTCCCTAGATTTAGATTCAGAGGTTGTTACTTCCCTTTGTGAGTTACAAATATAAATCCTCACCTCTTAGGCATTTCCATGATCTTGTGTTGTGGAATTGTAAGCCCTAGATTTCTAATAAAAATTTAACTCAAATAAATAAATCACTTTAATTTCAAAAATATAAAACCCAACCATAGGATAGTTTGAGATGCTCACTAGGCTACCTAGTATCATAAGCATCCCCTATTTATCTTCATTTGGCTTTGATAATAACTCCCTCCTCTTGATCAATCGCACTTGATCTTCTAAAAATAAACCAATTGATTGATAGTTCTATCTTTGAAATCTTTGGAGACAACGATCATTTACCTTAATCGAGAGTATTCCTAAGGGATCACATTCCTTAGGATGTAATTAACTATAAAGGCTTACCTCCATAGGAAACTTAATGAACCCGGTTTAGAATAAACTATGCTTTACTTTTCCATATAAAGTAGGGGAAGAATCTCTAGTACATACGAAGACCCATAATCCTTAGGAGTCCTTATTAAGGTGATTAGGTCCATTATAGAATGGTGACTTCTATCTCTCGAGATAGTACATCATTTCTCAATATCGTACCTGAACACCCTAATAAGAACATCTGCGGATCTACATGGTGTCCCAACAAGCGGTATATTTTTGTTTTCATTTATTCTTTCCAAAGATATAATGAAGATAAAAATATTTCACCACAAACTCAAAGGAGGTATAATAAGACATTCATATGGTTTACTGAACCTCAAACTAATAATAAAGCTAAATATGAAGCACTAATAGCATGTCTCGAAGAAGCCATATCATAGATATCAAATTTGTAAATTTTTAGAGATTCTTAACTCATCATCAATCAAGTCAGGAGAATCTATAAAATCACGAAGCTTGAATTAGCCTATTACCACAAATAAGCTCTCGAGCTAATGAAACAAATTTCAAATATCACGTTAACTCAAATTTCTTAGTCTAAAAATAGTAAGGCAAACTACTTAGCTAAACTAGCCAAAAAAAAATGACAAGCATGACGATCACGTGATGATAAAGGTTTCACCCATCGAGTTCTGTAGCCAATAAATTCATACTCCCCACTAAAAGAGAGGTTATTAATTGTAAGCCAACAGGATGCAACTCCAATTGGTCCTCACATTCCATCAAAATCAAGGTTTAAGCCAAACAATAAAAGCCCACTCATGAAAGATACAAGTCTGAGGAGCTTTTGAAAGAACAACAAAAAGCCTTCATGGTGGAAGAACCTGGTAATTGGAGATAACCTTTCATCGATTATTTCAAAGAAAAAAAATTACTGAGTAAATCATTGACCGCACAAATAGAGAAGAGAATCATACGATATGCTTATATCAATGACACCCTATATCGAAGATCCTTTGAACATATGTAACTACGATGTTTGGGAATGGATGAAGCCAATAAAGTAATATTTGAAATTCATGAAAAACTTTGTAGTGTACATCAGTTAAGACTTAAGATGGTGATCAAGATCAAAAGAATGGATTACTACTAGCCATCAATAGTGAAAGATTACATCGATCATGCCAAGAAGTGTCACGAATGTTAAGTCCATAGCGATATCATCTACTAACCTCCAAACCAGCTAAATTAAATGGTTGTATCTTGACCATTAGAATGTTGGGGAATAGATATAATCAAGTCCATTGATCCGCCATCACCAACCGGCAATTGCTTTATTTTGGCAGCAACTGACTACTTCTCTAAGTAGGCCGAAGCTACTCCGTTCAAAGAAGTTACCGTTAATCGAGTTGTTGACTTCTTCACCTATAATGTTGTCTGCAAATTCGGTATGTCATAACGAATCATTTTAGATAATGACTCGAATTTAATAATACAAAGATCTATAAATTCGCTGATCAATACAAAATCAATTAGCAATATTGATCAATTTATAATGCAAGGGCCAACGGTTTGGTTAAAGCTTTTAATATGGCATTGGTCAAACTATTCAAGAAAATCCTTATAAAGAATAAAAAAGAGTGGCATACAAAAAAGATAGAAAATTTGTGGGAATACCAAACCACCTATAAGATGCTAACTAAAGCAACTCATTATATATTGACATTTGGAGTCGAAACAGTTTTTCCATTAAGGAGTTACCATTATTTCGAATAGTTGTCCAGTTTAGTCTCACTCAAGATGAGAATATCCATCTGTGGAATGAAGAGCTTGATGCACTCAATGAAATCAGACTTCAAGCCCAATAAAGTATAGAAATCTATCGAGCAAAAGTGTCTAAAGTTTTAGACCATATAATACGTCCTCTGACATTTCAAAGAAGAGAGTTGGTCATGGTGCTAAGAAGACCAATAATCTCTTATAGAAGAATCAGTAGTAAATTTGAAACTAACTATGAATGTCCTTACATTATAGAGAAGGTGTATGAAAGAGGAGCAAACTAACTCATTGATTGACAACCTATATCACCAATCAATGATCGATATCTCAAGAGATATTATATTTGAGTGCATATGATTATATGCTTAAATAAATATTGTACTCATGATTCTTCGTATTATATACGTGAAATGTCACTGAAAAATTCTCTTATAATGCAAAATTACATTTTTAAGCTATAAAATCTCCCTTCAAGATATGGGATATTTTTATATAATTATTTAGGTTGACATCGTGCTTTTTGCCGAGATTCTCAAATAAATATATACATGTATGTGATGATTAACAATAAGTCTCATCCACTTTTACAAATTATGTGAAAGAAAATCAAAACCTACATAACACATCTCCAAATTAGCTCAAAAATTCCCATTTTAGATAGAAGATATTTTAAAATTTTAATATTTAGAACTATCAAGTTTCTCCCTATCATATAAGAGGCATTTTTAAAATTTTATATTTAAAACTATCAAGTTTCCCCTATGAAACAGAGAGCATTTTTAAAATTTTATAATAAAAAGATTATTAAAGCTCTATTTATGAGATAGAGGAACACTTATGGTTATTTTGAGTTAACATCATGCCTCGCATTGAGATCTTCAAATAATATTTAAAATTATATATGTTGAAATTGTAGTTAATTATGTAAATAATAGACAAAATCATCTTCACTGAAGTTACATATGAGACAACTGCAAAAGCTAGAGGTTCACCTCCCAAACTTGTTAGAATTCAAAGATCAATTGGAAGAACTTTCGCTTCCACAAGCTTCAAACAATGAAGTTGGAAAAGCACCAATCCACATAATTCATGTCTAAGGCTCAAATGGATTTAAAAAAAAAAGAAGTTGGACTCAACAAGCCTAAATATGATTAAGTCGTTGACACTCTCCTCACTCAAATCACAAGAAAAAGTTACAGTGAATGAACCCTTATTTCGCTAAGATAATGAAAATAGTACATGTTTTTTACAGCTTAAGACAAACTCAAGCAAGTTCTAAAGTTGAACTCAATAAGGCCAAATATGACCAAGTCGTCGACGCTCTCCTCACTCAACAAGCCACAAAATAATGATCGTAGTAAAAGTGTCATTGCTCATTTGTCTGATGACGACAACTATCCATCCCCTAAAACTAATCCAACTTGACAAATTCAAGCAATCCAAATATGAGAAATCTTCTCAACTAATCGACAAATTTAGACAAAATCCGAGGAAGTGACATCTGATTCAAAATAGTCTCGAACCAAGCTTTATATCCTTAAACAAGTTAGTATTTTGACTAATGTTCAAAAGTATGAGTTAAAATGAAGCAAAGACTGAAGTAACTTCTTCAACAAATTTGACAAAGCAACAAACACAAGACCAAAGAAGTTATCCTAAAGTTCGTATAAAGCCCACAATTGAAATAAGGGAATATTGTAGTCAACAAGTTTGTTATATTACTAAGTATTGGAGTGACGACTTTTTGACATAAACCTAATATTGGCCCTAAAAGCTAGGTCGATATGCATCCTTAATCAAGTCCATCAAAGTAACATGCAAATGGTTGAGGCATGCATATTTTCTTGACAAGTCAATTTGAATAAATCAAGTCAATCCTTCATTAAGTCCATCAAGCACAAAGCTAGGACAAAAAAAAAACCAAAATCTCAAAATAAACAAGATTCATTCCTTCATCAAGCCTATCAAGCATGAAGCTAAGGCCAAAGAAAGACCAAATCTACAAATCACTAAAATGAGACCATCACTAAGTCCATCAAAGCAGGCAGTAAAGGACAGAAGATGCTCTCATCCACCTAACAAATTGATAAAGACAAATTAGGCAAATTCTTTTATCATGTCCATCAAGCACCAAGCATATGGCAAAAGGTATCATCCTTCTTACCTGACAAGTCAGCGAAGATAAATCAGGTCAATTTTTGTATGGTCAGTCGCTTTATTCATGCACCATATTTATCAGGGGGCATTTGTTGACCTATGCATATAATTCGTAAGTTGAATTGAATATAAATGATGAAATGGTGGATACTATACACGACGACACACCAAATTGAAGTCAAAACACATTAACGAGCACTAAAATCAATTGAGATGTCCTCCGTTCGTAAAACAGACTACATCAATGCATTCAAGATGTCAAAGTTGACTAAAAATGACATCTTGCATCATTTAATTATCATTCGATGAGAGAAAATAAGCCGCATATATAGTTTTGCGTACATCAAAGTCAAGATATCTCAACATCATCCAAATAAGCTCTTTTGCGAAATAAATTATGTCATTGTCGTCGAAATGATGAAATCTACCAAATTAGATCTTTCGCGATTAATTCAGTCGAGTATAGTGCAAATAGGGAGCCTCAAAGTGCGATGACACACTAATTAAGGTTGAATTTATTTCAATCAGCCTCGACATTACTCAAATGCCTCCGATTGCAAAATAAACTAGATTGAAGACCATGTTATTCTCAATAGGGCATGTTATGATAGAAGACCTAGCTGCAGTGCCTCAAATACCAATCATTATACTCATTAGGGCGCGACGAGTTGTGGGATTCGAAAATTCGCCACCGACATCTTTCGATAAAAAAGGAAAGAATTGTTTATGTGTCGGTGATAATTTGAGGATGAATAGATAAGACACTACCAGAGATCTCATTTGGTGAGAACTTTTTTATATCTGTTCGGGTTTCTATGCAAGATAGTTAATTACCCTCCCATCTTGAGCACTTTCGATTAAGGCTAGTCGATGAATGTTAAAGAGCAGTATATAATTGCGATTGAGTGGAGCTTAGAACTTATGAAATTTATTATTTTAACTTAAAACTTTTGTGGGGAGCGATGGGCGGATCAAGATCCCATGGGTTAATCATCCGGGTGCGATCCTGTAGTCGGAGGAGGTAGTCGAAACGGAAGGATCCTTGGACACTGGGTTACGTCAGGTGTCTCCTGTAGGCGGGTGGAGTTTATCTAAAAATATAAGTCAACTTTAACTTTATGGGGCTTTTTGCATTCCCATTTCATACTCAAGAAAGCAAAGCCGTTGGGGAACATGAGCTATGGCAATATTAGTGGTGCCATATCGGGCCGTCAGGGCTCAGTCATGTATTTATGTGGTGCCATATCAGCAAAATCGCAGACAGAGGACACGGGCCACGTCCTTACGGACTTTAGAAATATTTGAGTGTGAAAGTAATTATGTATTTAATTTTGACATTCTTTTGAGCAAAATCTTAATTTGTCAGACAAACAATTGCGGAGGGGTGGATTAATTTTTATTTTTATTTTTATTTTTTTTATTTTTTTTAGTTTTAATTTAAATAATTCATTTCACTTTTTTTATTTCCTTTTTTTTTGTTATTTTCTTTGAATTTTGATCATTTTATGATTGATTTTAGATTTGAATATATGATCATTTATCATTGAAATTTTAATTATAATTACCCTTCGATCCAGGGTTAATATTAAGACGCTATACCTCTTTTCTGGAGGATCGGTCTAAATTCATTATCTCGAAGTATAATCCTTCAAAACCTTGTCACTCTAGTTTGAACATAGAGGATCGGGTTTGGGACTTTTCTCCACGAGTTTGAATTTTAAAATGTCGGTGATTCATATATATTATATTATGAGAGTTATTCTCGGATATATTAATTTGAAATTATAAATATCAAATTTTTTAGGTTTTGCCGGACTCAAAGAATGAAGGATTATAGCATCCTTCTTTTGTATTTGACTTAGTATTTACTCCATACATATAAATATCGTTCTTTGAAAACATGGACATTAAGATGTCTAATGTTGAAGCTTGTCAAATTTTGATTTTTGAGTTTTGTTAACGGGACCACTGCCAGCAGGGATTATGTATCTTTATATTTGACTTGATGTAATACAAGCATGAGTTTTGATATGGGATTTTTTTTTGTTAACTGATGGACCCGGAAGATCTATATATGTTCTTTGGAAATATGATATATATTATTTTGGCCAAAAATTTTAAGTCACAAATGTCAAGGATATAGATGAAATAAATCATTTGGAAGCATATAATCATATGTGTCAACTTAAAAGTGGATTTAGGCATTTGTTTTTTGAGCCAAGATCCTTTATGTATAAAATCATGAACATAAGGGGTGAAAATAATGATTTGGAAGCGTATAATCATAGGAATGGACTAAAAATAAATTTATTTGAATATGATATTCTTTATGTAACAAATGAAATAAGGAGGAAATAATTATTTTGAAGGCATATGATCAAATTACAATAATGGGCAAATGAGTTTAGATTTGATTTGGCTAAAAATCCTTTCTTTATGTTGCAAATCAAACATAAAATATAATTGATTTAGAGTATGATCATAAATAAGGTAATGGGCCTAAAATAAATGAACAAGATTTAGGCTAATAGCCCTCTCATATGTTAAATCGTAAAGCTGAAAATAATTGATTTAGAGGCCATATGATCATAAATAAGCTAATGGGAATAAAAACTTGATTTGATTTAATTTAATAGCTCTCCTCTAAAATCAAAATGAAAATAATGATTTAGAGGGCCATATGATCAAATATCAAGCATTTATTTCTCTTGATAAGAGGAATAAAAAAAAATAGTTGTCATTTCATTTAAAAAGGTGGATTAATTAAAATCCACTCTGAGCCATGCAAGTGGGGGGGACAAATTATTAAATTTATTAAAGAGGTATGAGACTTTACTTTCCTTAAAGGGATAAGGATAAAGAGCATATGCATTACATGCATGTGCATGACATAATGGCATCACCTTAGATAGTTATACAATTTATGACAAATACATCGATTCCATAAGAGTAGATGGCAAGGAAAGGGAAAGCCTAAATAAATAGGAGGGTTTCCTTTACAAAGTACTACATTTTCTACTCTCCTCTTCTCCCTTAAGCCACAAGTTTAAGTTCTTTCAACCCAGGAGGATTAAGTGTGTGCCATACTTGTGAGTTTCTCAACTAATTTTTATTTTCTTTTTTTATCTTCTTGATATATGTCAAGTTATATGGTAGATTTAGTTTATTTCATATGTATTTGCTTCAAGTCTTCTATATCTCATTTATGTATGTAAATCATGAATCAAGTAAAGTAGAGGATGAATATTCATATATAACCTAAAGAAGCACTTTTAAGCAGTGAACCTAAGCATTTCATCCTTTCTTTTATCTTCTTTTTTTTTTTTAAAATTTGTGACCTCCGTCATCCCCATAGGGCTACTTGAGGACTAGGTCTTCCCACCACGCCAAGAAAGGCGTGTATGGTAGTGTCGTGAGACCGCGACATATTTACCATGAAAAGGCGTGTATGGGTTTACCTGACATTTCCGCCACGTTAGAGCGTGAGAGCAATACCATCCTGATTTCCGCGTGGAATAAACAGATACTTTATAGCGATAAATTTGCATTCACATGTATATGAAATTAAAGTATAAGCATTTATATGACATTTCAACTTTTTTTGAAAATTATTTTGTCATCATGGGGCTAAGGGGCTTGGTCTTCCTGCGCGTGTATGGTAGGTGGTGAGACATCCAGAATTTACCCTGCCGAAGTGTATGGGTTCTACATTTCGTTGGGCGTGAAACAATATAACATTTTCACGTTGGAACAAGCGTGAGCAATATCATGTTTCCGCATTGGAACAATGTGAGCGGTCTTATAGCGTAGAGCAAAATAATCAAAATTTCACGACCTCGCTCTTCCCCCAGTGGGGTTGCCATGAGAGGCTGGGGCCACCAAGAAAGACATGTATAGGTGTATGTCGTGAGACATGATAGCATAACATTTCCCTACCATGTTGGAGTATGGTAAATTTAAAGCTCTCATTTGCATATAAATAAAAGGAAAGCTACACATAAACATTTGATTAGGGGCATCAAATTTTACTCCCACTCTTCCCCTGAGGTTTGCCATGAAGGCTGGGCACCCATGTCAGAAAGACATGTGTATGTGATTGAAACATGATCATTTGGAAAACATGGTAGTACTTATATCACAAATTTAAAGCTCACATTTGCATATAAACAAAAGAAAACAATGATTTCAAAATTTAAATTCGACCTCGTCTTTAGTGGGGGTTGCCATGAATGGCACCTGTCGAGACACAAGAATTATAATGTGAGAGTGGTAGATACAAAGCATTTCCATTGGAGGTGGTATATAATTTAAAGCTTTTTATATATGAACATGTTTGCATATATCTTAAACAAGACATTTTATGAGCATTGCATTTTCATCTATTTCAGAATTTTGCATTTGAAAAATCAAAAAATTTTTAACATAAGCTTTACTCACATGTAACACTTGTTCTTCTCATTTTGAATATAAAGAGGACATATCTTTCTTAAAGCACAAGTAACATAACAATTAAAGGTCAAGAGATATGCATATATATTTCATCTGTGACAGATAATCATAAAGAAAATTTTGCATATCCCCATCTTCAATTCTCAACATTTTCATATGTATGCAAGATAAAAGATGCAATAGAAAGGAAATCCATATAAATCATACATAGTCCCAAAATAAACTTGCTTTCTTTTCATTTCTCATAATTCAAGAAAGAAAAAAAAGGCATGAACAATGTATCTTGCATGATTCCAACCTCAAATACTCATGGAAGACAAACATATAATTATTTTAATGCAAGATAGATGACAATTGCTTTTAGTAAAGTATGAACAAGCACTAGGCAAGATGTAACTTTAATGAAACTAAGCACCAAAATGAAAGCTTTAAACTTGCACAAAGCCACATTTCAAATTGCACTTCAAAGGCTTATGACTTAGTGATCACAAAGAGAGGAAAATAGCACAATGTCAATCAACCCTTCCCCATCCTCTTCCTTTAACATGATGATTATATGAAATTTACTCCACATAGATTAAACAATCACACTATGTTTAATAAGTCCGAATCGAACTCTTCCCTTTTGGAGCTATATTATGAGAACAAGAGCAATAATACTTAGCTTGCCCATTAGAACAATAGAAAGTTTAGAGAAACCTAAGAGTTTTGGAATTTTTCTTTAGCTAGTATGAAAATATCATTTGTTCTTTGCATGTTGCGTGACAATTCACTTCGCGAACTGAATCTTCCCATAGTAAAATGAATGGATTCAGTCGAAGTCATTTTTAATTGATTGAGAAAGGTAAAGATAGTTTGATTCATCATGAGTTCAAAACATCCTTTGAGATAGAATTTTCTCCACGAGAACTTTGCCCACAGTGATCACACTCCATATGACAACCCCAAACTTAGTAAATAGAGTTTTAGTAATCAGTTCCGAACCAATGAGCAGAAAACAAGAGCTACATACAAACAACCTAAAACATGAGGGAAAGAGAAACATCAAACTTCAAAACTCCTTGGCTTAGAACTATGCTGACCACAAATATTTGATCTTTAAGTATAAGCTCCTCTCCCTAAAATTCCTGTTTGAAAGACCCACAGGAGTGTTCTTAAAGGAAAAGGAGGAGAAGGGCTTTTTGGTTGCTAGGGTTTCTGGGAACCAGAGAGGGAGAGGAAGCGAAGAGCCTTGACAGGAAGGAGAAGAAAAGGCCCGAAAGTTTGTAGCATAAATCAATCAAATTTCATGCTATTCAAACCACAAATCAACCATAAAAAACAAATGGAAGAGGAAAGCAATCTACATTTCCTTCAAGAAAACCCACATAGCAAAATAGCTCGATTGAAGCAACACAGGGGTTTTGGTTGGAAGAGGAATCAGGAAGGATCGTTTGCTTTGGGGTTGGGTTGAGAAGAGAGAGCTCAGACCAGGCTATCAGGAGCTCGGAGAGGGAGAGAGTGGGCTTTAGCAGGAGAAAGCGAAGCGAGAAGGGAGAAAGTCGTGAGCTAAATGAGGGAGGAAGCGAGAAAAAAAGGAGATCGAGGCGTGAAATGAGTCAATCGTTTCATTCTTTGAGCATCTTTTGATTGGTTACTAGCAACAATAGATAGCGGCTAATTCCATTAGCTTGCGGGTTAGGTAGGGGATTAAGAGGTTTAAGGATTAGCGATCATTAGTCACTTTAATTATAATTAAATATTATTTTTATGTGACATTAATTTATAAACAATATGGGTGTCAATTTAAGTTGTTTGATTGCGACATAGCAGCGTGATCAATTCGTGATGCAATTTATTGGGCACGTCGGCGTCGATGAAATTAGGTTTAAATTTGCGGCATCGCATTGAATGGATCGACATTCGCACACTTTGCGAATCGGTCGCGAAAGGCGTCGTTGATAAGGTCTCGGCGTTTGGCGATAGCCGATCAATTTAAGAGGTCGTTTAGGCGTCGTCGAGGCTTCTCGACGATATCGCATAATTTTATTAAAATTTGATTTTAATTATTTGATTGATCCTTAATTGATTTGATACTTTCTCATTTAATTAAATTTGATGCTTTTCGGCGCATTATGAAGTCGAATTTTCAAATCGAATTGAATTTAATTGATTTCGATTGTGATTAGGACATTTAACCTCTATGTCATTTACTTAATTTTAAATGACACATAGTTGTAGGTCAACAAATGCCCCCCAACAAACATGGTGCGCGCATGGAGCGGACCGTGTTTGTTGTACGGGATCTTTTCTTCTCTTCTTTTCATGGGATTTATTTGGTCATCATATGCCAGACAAGGGAAGATTCTTCTCGTCTCATTTCCATTTTCTTCTTCTTTCTCCTTCTTCTTCCTTTTTTTTTATTTCACGTAGTCATCTATATATTTATATGTTTGCCTTTTAACTCTTTTTGGAAGATGTTCTGGAGGAGATCACGGTTTGCCTTGATGAGCCACCGAGGACTATATGGTCTATGATTGATTCACACGACCCTCGCACGGACATTTTAGACGGTGGAGCAACCTGATGATATCTAGAGGGTGATATATTTGAGCTTCTTCACCCGTTCTCACGCCCTTCAGTTGTTACGAAGAACTATTCAATTTGAGAATCCCAGAATGGGTGACTACCGTCATGAAATCTGAGTATAATCCTTTCGATAGTTGATCGGTGAGTCATGGTTTATGTGAAATTCTTCAACCAGCCGCTGACATCATCGAGCAAACAGGGCAATCACACTTACTGAGTCATCGACAACTACAGTCCACCTCATTAGAGTGGCCTCGGGACTTCCATAGGCCAAATTCATGGTCCCAAAGGGTATGTTGCTTGGGCTAGATACATTCTTGAGCTCATAAGGACATTCTAAAGGCTTTGGTGTTTATAAGCTTTATGCTTCCATGCTCGATTTGATAACATTCCTTCTTCTTGGGTAAGAGGCTTTATTGAGTTTTGGGATGCTGGGAATAACACCTGTTGGATCGGACCCGAAGACCATTACATTGAGCGACTTGCAGACGGTATCGGGTCTTCCTATTTATGGAAGTCGTTATGAAGAATATATTCCTTCTGATAATGAGCTTTTTTTTAGGCGACCTCCAGGAGATGGGAATAGGGGAGAGATGATTCCCCTTAGTTTACCACAGGTTGCTCGATCATTATCGGCAAACATCTTGGGCTATCCATGCGTTGGCGATCATGCCTATGGAGATGGATGCTTAAGAGGATAGCTTACCTCTTTCGACTCTTATATGACGAAATTGTGCGGTTTGGCGGTCATTTATCGAGGATATATGCCGAGCCTTTCTTACATGGACATTTTTCTCCATATCCGGTATGGGCGAAGACTTGTTTTAGTAGGCTTTTTTAGTTACTTGGTTGTGTTCTTTCGTCTTGCCCATCAAGGAGGGATCTATCGTTCCACATTATTGGCGTGCGGGATCTCCCGAGGTGAGCGTCTTTCCTTGGCTCCTCCTGTCTAGGATGTATAGGGTTTTAAAATTATTTGAGGCTAGCACCTTGAGTTTCATGATTTGGTTCTACCTTGGCAATACATTCATGCTTGGATTCACATTCATGTCGGGGGCTTCGCTTGTCTTGAGTGCCCTTCATACTTCTTAGAAAGGAACTATCCAGTCATGCAATTGTCACAAGCCTCCTCTACCTTGGGCGTGAAAGGCACCTATTTTTCTTTGCCCTCACCCAGTTATTGATAGGTTTGTCTATCATTCAAATTACAATTTACCTCCAAGCCTAATGGAGGTAGATATTGTGGATGGGATTGACCACGAGATGCACTTTAATTCATCTGGGCCAATTCTTGCCAATTGAATACTTTATTAGCATGCGTCACGGCTATGTTATCGATTTTGCTCAATTATTTTAGAAGGATATCGACTAGCAGGGCTCGACGGTTTGGATTTTTCGCTTATGAAGGAAGACCCTTCATTCGTTATTCGTC
This sequence comes from Cymbidium sinense, assembly GCA_021442155.1. Lineage (NCBI taxonomy): Eukaryota > Viridiplantae > Streptophyta > Magnoliopsida > Asparagales > Orchidaceae > Cymbidium > Cymbidium sinense. Next base: position 102,932,227 of record CM038224.1, on the reverse strand, counting down.
TTTCGCCAAATGGATGCCGTTCCCGTCGAGACTAGATTATTTTCTGCCTCATTGATATGGCTTCACTTACTCAGGTTTGGCACAAACTCAAAGTTCCGCCTAGCTGCTCCTCTTAGTCATACGGGAGTTAGCTATACTCGCTTAACTTGGGCTTATCTTTTGCACCGACCTTGGAGCGTGGAGCTCGTAAATATGAACGACAAGTGCGGAGACTTGGAGCCTCTCGAGGGCCACGGGCTCGCCATGGCAGCAATTCTAGCAGAGGTATGATTTTTTTTTTTTATATCTCTTCATTTAACCCTTTTATTTAATTCCTTTAAGCCCCTTTTATTCCTAACATACGTATGTTTATATTTTCTGTGTGATAGGTGAGAGGCGTGCGAATCAACGGCGAATAGGTTCACTTCCCAGAGTCGTTCGAGAACCTTGATTAGTCATCGGTACCATCTTCATCTCATCGACAAAGACGTCCTCGTTATGAAGATCCTCCAAGAGCTTCAACTGATTGGTCAGCTAGCCCCATTCCACGACGCCTCTTAACTCCCGAAGAAGCAAATCTAGGGCCAAGAATGTCTGTCAGCATGGAGCCGGTTTCCTTTGGGGATTTTGGAGTTGATCTTCCTGAAACATTGGCGGCAGAACCTCTTGCTCCAACCACTAATGCTCCTTTTGTGGATCTAGCTCCTTATATGGGTTTCTTTCCCCAGCTTACGCCGGTGAAACATGAGAGATCAAGATTATGGTGAGGCTTACGCCATACTCACTTGATGAAGTAGTAGGTGTCATAGCATGGTGGCCACCATTTGAAGAGTATACCCTCAAGTTGGGGCTTTTAATTCGGGTATGACATAACTCTCCTCTCTTTTTCTTTTTTTTTTTTCTTTTTTTCTACCTTTCCTCTTTCCTCTGTTTTAGAGCTTGAAGGGATTACTCTTGAAATTCATTGGAGGCCGCATCATGCGGATCCGCATGTGTATTTATGAAGAGAATGTGACTCTTCGTGGTGATCTCGGTTGGACCGGCTCATATCATTCAGCTTTTCAAGAGGCGTGACATAGTGCTAGACTTCGCTCACTTTGGGTTGGGTGAAGGCAATTTGTGGGAGGCTTTATGTGGCGAATTCTAGTCGACAGATGAAAACCTTGCATAGTTAGTCAAAGAGTTTCATTGTCGGAGAAGCGCGTTAGACGAGCGGTGACTTTGCTCACGATGAATTGAAAAGAGCTCTGACTTTAAAGGGTCTTCATGGTGAGTCTCGACATTGGGGCCCAAATTGAAAGCGTCCGCCAAAATTGAAGCCTCTGGAGGGAGCTTCAAGCATTCGGTGTCATGCAAGACGGACCACGCAAGCAGCATGATAAGCGAACTCCAGAGGAGCAACGGATTCCGACACATCGTCTGGTGATCTTTGAAGCGACGGGTAGAGGATTTACAAACTGCTGAGACGGAGAATGAGGCTCTTGTTATTATTGTATCTCAGCTTAGAGACCTACAGTCTCGTCTACCTTGATGTATTTTCTCTTTACTTTACGTGTCATCTCATATGTACTTGCGATTTTCATGAATAAAGTTTAGACCAACAATCATGTTGTTTCATGATCTCTCTCGAGGCTTAATGATCTATTGAAAAGATGAAAATCCCATTGGTTTTATGCTTTGTGCCTTGGTGGACTTAGTGAGATGAGAATATCTTGGTCCGTGCTTTGTGCTTTGTGAACTTGTTGAAGATTTCATCTCAAAATTTGGATTTGTATTTTCCTCATGTCAGCTTTGTGCCTTAGCGGACAATGGAGTTGATGAGATAGAAATGTCTTGTCACGTGCTTTGTGCTTTTGGGGACTTGTTGAAGATTTCATCTCGAGGATTAGATCTTGTGCTTCCTTTATCACAGCTTCATGCCTTGTGGAGATGAGAATGCCACGAATTATCTGAGATTTGTCAGCGTCTGATAAATTACCTTACTACAGCTTTTACTTTTCCGGGCTTGTAGAAGGATAAATGCCGACGACCTAGCTCTCAGAGCTTGTGTTAGGTCAATGGCGAAGAGTCATCAGTCCTGTGCTCTGCACATGTAATGAACATCTTGATGACAAAAACTCCCTTAGTTCGGCATTTAGCTTTATACGAACATTGGGATAACTTCTTCGGTCCTCTGCTTTTTGCTTTATTGGACTTACTGAAGAAGAATTTCCTTCGGTCTTTGCTTTCTGCTTTGACAGACTTATTGAAGGAGTTGAGATTTTACATTTGTCTTTGATTCCAAACTCAGCTTAGTGCCTTCTCGAGTACGGATATCTTTGTTTGTTGTAGAATTTTGAAAGATGACCTTACGACCAATAGGGATAATTTCGATGCGGGTCACTTGAACTCACCAAGTTGGAGAGATTTGGGGATTTGGATGCTCTTGTCTTTGAACTAGCAGTAGGAGGATCCCACTACTGGCCTTTGTGGCGTGTTGAGTAAGCAGTCTCGCGACTTCGGTATTTTGGCGTGTTGAATCAGACGCACTACTTGAGTTGTGGACTTGAGCAATTGATGAAGGATTTTATCCTGCTAGCGAGATGGGGATCTCTTACTACGGTGGCGTGTTGAGTGCGGACAGGCGACTTAGTGCTTTTGATGTGGGATGGAAAATATCCTTCCAACTTGGTTTGTTGAAGTTCTGAGACTTGATAATTTTCTTCTTTGGTCGATAAGACTTTTAAATTTGAGATTTGAATACATAATTTTGAGTATGCATGTGGGGATCTCAAACGATGTCAACCCAAAGAGAAAGAAAGGCCCCCTGTCTTATGAGCCAATACTTTACTATAAAACTTTTAAAAAAATGCCCCCTGTCTAACAGGGGGATTTTTATTTTATTTTGGAAATGCGTTCTTGTGTTACAAGAGAATTTCCAATGAAAACTTGAGCATTTGAATACATAATTTTGAGTATGTATGTAGGGATCTGACATACGCGATGTCAACAAAAGAGAAAGATAAGTCCCCTGTCTTATCGACATGTACTTTCTATAAAACTTTTAAAAAATGCCCCCCTTGAGATTTTTTTATTTTAATGGTCTTTGTTCAAGAATTTCAATGAAAACTTTGATACATAATTTTGAGTATGTATGTAGGGATCTCATTTGCGATGTCACGAGAAAGATAGTCACTGTCTTTCAGAATACTTTCTTATAAAACTTTTTTAAATGCCCCTCGAGATTTTTATTTTATTTTAAAATGCGTTCTTATGTTGAGAATTTCAATGAAAACTTTAGTGTTTGACATAAGGATTTTCAAATGGATTTGTCAATCTTTTGTAATATTTCTTTAAATCATCGTTGATTGGCGGCATTGGTCTTTCACCTTTGAAGTCCACGAGTGATGCTCTCCTTGATATACCTTTTTGATAACAAAGGTCCTTCCCAATTAGGTTCAAATTTCGAGTGCGATGAGGGATGATTGGTCTTCTCGGTGGACCAATTCTCCTTCGAAAGCTTCGAGGCGTCTTGTATGATCGAATGCTCGGACATTAGATATACTTAGATTTTCTTGCGACCTGTCGGCATCAAGCTCTTCCATGAGAGCATTCTCATCTTGGGTAAGATTTTGTTGAATGGCTACTCGGGCAGGTAGTTCAACCAGTGGCAAAAGCGCTGACCCACACTAGTGCATAGGGGGTGACTTTGTAGGAGTTTGTAAGTGTGCATAAACATGCCTTACAAGTTTGGTATGCCACTCCTTTTATTTCTTGTGAGAATTTTCTAAGCAATTTGACTAGTATTTTATTAAATGCCTCGACCAAACCATTTGCTCTCGGATTATAAATTGGCGAATATGATCAATCTTATCTTATTAAATAATTTATAAACTTTGGCGCTTTTGAAGGCATTATTATGCGAAATGATTGGCGTGGTACACCAAATCTATAAACAATATTGTGAGTAAAGAAGTTAGTCACTTGTTGATAACTTCTTTAAATGGTGCGACCCACTTGGAGAAATGTCGATTTCTAAGATGAAGCGGTGACCGGTGATGATGGCGGATCGATTGGTCCAATTACATGTCTCAAGCGGCCAAGATGCTCGTTGGATCGGTTGGAGGCGATGAATTATGTTACCATGGACACGGCATTCATGGCATCTCTTGGCGTGGTGATTGATCAATCCATAGGCGGCCAATAGTATCCAATTCTTTTAATTTTGAAAGCCATTTTGGGACGATTGGTGTGACCACAAAGTCCTTGATGGATTTCAACAATTACTGTTCTTCTTCTATTCCCAAACATCGCGACCACATCGTCGAAGGATCTGATCTGAGTATTGCCAACATAAGCATATAGTGCCTTTTCTCAGTTATTATTTCGACTTACTTGGCAATTTGCCTGAAGTAGTCGGCGAGCGTCTCGGTCTTCTTATAAGGATTTCATTGTGTGGTTTTGCACTCGAGTTGAAGTCTTTCATGGAATGGTTTGAAGCTTGTCTTGTTGACTTTGAGAAGTAATTTGTAAGGGTATAAGGAGCAACATGGTGCACCTGGCGATTTATGTTTGATGACCCTCTTCAGTTTAAATTTATCACAGGACTCAAGGTGCACACACTTATGTATGTGTAGTCATCCATACTGCCATTTCTTTAGCTAATTTAGCTAAGCAACGCTTTGCTATTCTAGCTCTTCAGTCATAATGACATTTGGAATTTGCTTCATAAGCTCGAGAACTTCGTTTGTGATAGTAGGCCAATTCAAGCTTGTTGATTTTGTAAAGGCACTTGATTAATGACGAGTTGAGAATCGCCATAAATTTGCAAATTCGGACTCCCATGGAAATGGCTTCCTCTAAACCCACCAAACTTCATATTCGCCGTTGTTGGTTGGGGTTGAGTTAATTTATAAGAATGTCTCGTATACCACCTTGGTGTGATCAAGATGAGGCCGATACGACGAGCCTTTGGAAGATTTGAGGGTTGAGTGTATCTAATGAATGATCAAAATACAATTCCCACATTTGTTGCTTTTCTTTTCATATATGTGCATGATTTGCTCATCGGGAAGATCATCGTTAAGCAATGAGTCTGATGGGATGAGCGGCAAGAAAATCTGCCGAAATTTGCCCCTTCACGCTTTACGGGAACATATGTAATATCAAATTGTAGAAGACATGTCGTGCCAGCGACTGTCAGCGTTGGTCTTGTCATCAAGAACTTCAACGGATCGATCCTTGAGATAAGGGTAATTTTATGAGATAGCATGTAATGGCGTAACTTTTGGCGGCAAAATTAACGTCAAACAATGCTTCTCAATTGGAGAATACTTGGCTCTTATTCGCCTAATATAGTATAGATTCTCCTTTCCTTCCTCATTATCTTTGCAAAAGCACTAGAGATTCCTCAGTCTTTCTTGTACAAGATGAGAGGCTTTCACGGGATTGGGCGCAAGAATGGGTGGATTCACAGATATTTTTGATCTCTTGACATTCTTTAGTCACTTGAAAGGAGTATCTTTCTTCATTAATTTTGCAAAGGGTGACATCATTTGATATAAATCTTCTAATGAATGCGAGATGTCCTGTATGGAGGAAGTTGACGAAACTCCTTGGAGGAGGCATTTCGACAATTGCTTTGATTTTGTTGGGATCGATTTCAATCCCTCCACGGCCTACATATCAAGGAACTTTCGAAGAGACTCCAAAGGCAGAGGATTCATCTTGAGATCATATTTTACGATTCTTTCAAGACAATCCTTAAATCATCGAGATGATCTTTGCGATCTATACTCTTGACAAGCAGGTCATCAACATAACTCTCTACTTTTGATGAATCAACTCGTCAAAGATTGTCATAGCTCTTTGGTATGTAGCTCCGGCATTCTTCAAGCGAAGGGCATGGTACATAATATATATGCCAATTGGCGAATGAGGTATGCTTCTCATCTTGAGAGCCATCTTGATTTGGTGTAACGGTAGTCCGCGTCCATAAATGAGAACATGTCATGTGGTTTGAAGTGTTATCCCTTGCCGGTTCAGCGGAAAGTCATCCTTTGGACATGCTTTGTTTAAATCCACGAAGTCGTCTGATGAATCGACCATTCTTCTTTTTTCACGGGGACAATATTAGTATCCGGTCGTATTTTTCTTCTCGAATAAAACCAGAATGATGAGCTTCTTGGTTTCGCAATTACCGTTCTTCAACCTCCAATCTCATTCGCTGAGGCTTGCTTGATTGGTGTTGCATCGGCTTAATTGCTTAATTTGTGAACCTATATCGGGGATAAGCACGGCATTTCAGCATATGTCCGGAAAGCAATCCCCAATTCACGAGCAAAATTTTAATTCTTCCACTTTATCTTGAGTAGAGCGATGAGCGTTGGTGAGGATCCTCCCGGTTCCCAAATTAACTTCTTTAAGTTCATCCATAGTAGCCTCCCCACCATCTTCAAGCTCTTGGTCTCTACTTCATTATTGTGAGGAACGTTAAGAATGACATTCTCATCTTCATCATCACTCTACTTATTCTGTTATAACGTAGCGTATATCCTGTGGACCGTCTTGGATAAAACCAAGGCCTTTGGTAGTGTGTTTATTTCTCTTACCAATGGTTTGAGAACCTTTTGGGTACCACATCATTTCAAAGAGCTTAGTCCTTTGCTTACTGCTCCACGGACCCATGTTTCGCATTAGTTTTGCATCTTTGGAGTAATATTTTGGCATTGTGGGCATAGCTTCTTCTTCTTGAGATAGCATTGCAATCGGGATCTTCTTGACACCCGGATTTATAAAAGCAGCTTCCGGCGTGTTTTCCAGGGAGAGGAGGTACATAGAAGGTCACCATTCCTCGACTTTGTGAGTTTCTCGAGGGTGATTTCCTTAAAATGGGGAGGAGCAGGGGACTACAGTGTAGTCTCTGGCGATGGATCTATGATTGTTTTAAAGTAGGTGCATTCTTTTCGCTCAATTCAACTCATAATCGAGTCAAATGTTCTTCTTGATCGAGCTTTACTCGAAGAGTCATGCGGACCTTTGGATTTAGAAGGAACATTCATCTTCTTCTTCAAATCATCCTTTTAGATGAGGGCGTGTTATTGATTTTGGACTGTTCTTTATATCCCAGGAATATTTGGAACAATCTCCCTTTATTCATTTTATCTTCTCCCTTCTTAACTTGTTCTTTTATGGGTTTTGAAGTAGATGCGGTATTCTTTGGTTGTTTTGTTAGCTTTGATTCCCGGAAGGAAATGGCAGCATCTTGATAAATCTTCATTTCATGCCATAAGGTTGCATGTCACCCATAATTTGGCATTCTTCTCCATCCTTTGTATATTTCATTGCGATGTAGATGGGACAATGCCATACTTATGAAGCCATGTTAGGCAGGAAGTCGAATGAAGTATCTGCATCGATCACATGAAATTTAGCACGTGTAGAGGTCTCCAAATTTAAGAGGAAGGGACGAATGACGATAGTTTTTCTTCATTGAAGCCTTGAACCATGACTTTATCTCGTCCCAGATGTTGTACATCTAGAGATAACCATCTAAGAGTTCTCAAATTCATAAGATTCACGGAGGAACCGGATCAATTAAGATTATTATAATTTCATCACTTTTAGTAACATCTAGAGGCGATTGTGCTCTGCCGGTCCGAGCATTAGATCATCTTACGAATGTGATTGGAGGCTCTTGAACATGCTGGTCTCAGTTAGGCGTTGAAAATATGCTTCATTTTCCGCTCTTTGAGAGCTTCAATTAAGGTATTACGGAGATCTTGACATTAGAAGTGCTTCAGATACCTAAGTGAATTTTCTTAGATGGGATAGAATATTGTAGTCGATCCCTTTGATGAAGGCTTCTTATTTGAATCCTTAGGGATAACTTTTTCATTGGCATCAATTTCTTTTCCTTTATCTTTATTCATTGGCTCTTTCCTGTTGAGATGGTAGCACTCGACCACTCCTGTTGTACTTGAGCATTTGCAGAATCTTGATGACTTTCGATTCTTGACATCGCTTACGCCCGTAATGATAGACTAGAAGATTGAATCCGCAATTTTACATTTTTATGTTTGTTGATATGGTGAGCTCGGTTCATCGGGAAACGAGTTCCTCTTTATCAACTTCAAGCATCATCAAGCAAGACTCGGTGGGAAGTTCTTGACTTCTTCCCCACGCTTCTTCGTTGATCGAAGATTTGTAATGAATTAAGCGTGATAGGTCCTTGATTGTATAATCTTCCATATTATTGATGATCTTTTGTGTTACGTTGCGACCATAATAGTAGTAACATTTTGTCTTCTTGCCTTCTTCTTTTTAATTTATTTTTTTTTGTTTGGCGGGTTTCTTAGCCTTCCATTGCGGTATTTGGCTAGGCGTCTTTCGTGAGATGAAGCGCTTCCATAGCTTAGGTTTTGTCTCAACTCAAATGCAGACTCAGTGGTGATTTCCATGAATACCGCGCCTTCCAATTGCTTAACATTTTCTGATCTTTTAGAGTGACTTGCCATCCTTCATCATCGACCAGCTTCTCTTTGCCTTTATCATTGCTTGATAGCGGAGATGGTGATTACTTTGGTGGATTCTTTCTTGGACGCAAACGTCCGATAATGTGAATTCACCGTTTATATTTTATCTTTGAATATGTAGCAATCTTCGGGATGGTGACCGATGATATGGACAATAGTTAGGATTATCGCTTGTCCGACCTCTTCAGTCTTTTACACTCGGTAGTTGGACCTACTTTGAGTGCATGTTTAAACAATTTGGCCACACTTTCCTCTTAAAGAATACTCTTTGTTCACTTTTCTTTTAGGGTTATTAGTCATTCGCTCCTTTTGTTTGCCTGGCTTCGCCTTTTGGCGACCGATCATTACCTCCAAGTATGAGCTTGGGTTGTGGAGCGATTGAACGGCCGACTTGATAGGCTAGCTTTACGCGTTATTTCGCTTAGTATCCTTCTTGTATGAGGTGAAATGTGTTTCACCTTTCTTTGAGTCTGAGCTTTTGCTCTTTTGAATTTATCTTCGGCCATCGGGCGGGATAAATTTAATTTCTCAAATTTAGCCACCATCAAGTAGCTCTTGAAATGTGGTAGTGAAGCCATGCAAAGATAAAGCGTCATCTTATCATCGATATTGCCCATCATAGTTGGATCGCATGCTCTTCTTCCAATTGTTGTTCACATTTCATACTCATATTTATGCGCGTAATATATAATGCTTGATTTTCTTTTCTTCTCCGAGAATGTGTTGTTTTTCTTTATGGCGAACCTTTTAACGAACATGATTTCAAGTTCGGCAAGTCTTAGTCGTTGATCATTTCATCGATTCAGCGGTCGAAGTTAAACGGCGGAATAATAATGCATCATTACCCCGTGTTCGCAGGATGCTTTGAATTGGGCTATCTTGGGATTACCATTTCGTCAGATTGAACTTTGGCATTGAATATCCCTTTGGATATGGAATTTGATCATACTCCGCGGGATATGCGACCTTTGCTCACCAATTTTACGCGCTGCATATTTGATCTTCTCATTCAATATAATATCAAGTTGAAGATCGCGCTTGGATATAGTTTGTATATTAGAAGCGGGTTCGAAGACTCATTTATTTCAATCCTGCCGGGCTCAATTTGGGCCATCAAGATTTATTGGAGGGGTTGTGGCATTCTTTGGAGGCTTGATGATTATTTGGGGGGGCAGTGTTGGACTGCATGATATTTCTGCATTAACTGCATCATCGCAGTCATCTGCATCATCATTTCGCTCATTTTCACATTCAACTGAGCGATTTCTTTATCTTTGGCTTTCATCTGGCGCTGAATTCGTCTTTGCGCCTCTGCCAAAGTGGTAGTATCAGTGAAGGTGGGATTCTCTTCCATTTCTTCTTCCTCTTCTTGTTGCTCCTCTCCTGAAGACTCAGAGGATGCTTCCTCTATTTGAACATTTTGTTGTTCTTCAGGCTGAGGGGGAGGTATTGTTAATATGTGAGTTGATATTACGGATATCACCACCATTTGTTGCACCATATACTACTTGCTCGTTCTCCTTCTTCTTAGTCCTCTTGGACAAATTTCAGTCGTCTCCATGAACTTCCGATTCCAAGTGTGGAATCGAAATTTCTTCAGTTAGAGACTTGATCGTTAACCTCTTGATGGGATGAGTTAATTGATGGCGGGATCCCGGAGGATTCTCCAAGGTGTCACCATCATATCTTTATCATTGGGGCCCTCTTTTTAGGCTCCCCATGATGATTTGAGTTTGCGGATCTCAGAATTCACACGATGTCATCGCCATGCTTTCTTTAGCAATTTCTTTTTTGAGGCTAGGCCTCCATCTGCTTACCCTTCCAGGACCTTTGGTGGTGGATTCTGGGCGTCCAAGTGTCACACCCGATGTTCACCGTGTGGGACATGAATATGGCGTCTGCATTTGAGTTGGATGAGGTCTCCTTGGAGGCGATCCAGCATCCTAATGGGGCTTTATTTTCTCATCAGTCCCTCTCTTGGCTGGGAGAACCCGTGCACTCGTCTGCGATATAGTTTGGGTTTCTCGCGGGAGGCTGGAACGATGTTGTGTGAAGGGTAGTAGAGCATTCCGTTTAACCCACTTTGGTTATCAAACCGATTATGGGTGAACACTCACTTCTTGGTTCAATTGTTGCGGTACCGAGGCATTAAGTGTTGAGCATCGCTGATTTCTTTTTTCTTTGCCTCCGGTGCTTACCTCAGATGAAGAAGCTTCATCATCTCCGGGCGAATGGTTCGGTGGATTGTATTATTTCGAGGGACAAAAGGCCGTCAGATAACAACCCTTTTCATGATTGGTGTCTCCAGGAGCCTCTCAAAGGCGATTGTTTCTTTTGAAGTGACCCTGTGATAGGGTCACCTTCTCAGAGATTGCGCACGTGGCGTGCGGGGCAGTTTCACTTGACAAGTCGAGGCTCAACAACTGCTCGTTCAAGATGGTGGAAATCCACGCACCAAAGCGGATGGTAGCTCGGTCTTCAAAGATTAATGACGGCGTTGCCAACGGATGTTGGCGTTAGAAATGATGGCAGTGTTCTGTCCATTGGTTTAAAGGTAAAATTAGCAATTAAGATAAGCGCCTATCACCTTACTTCCAAAATATGGATACGATAAGATAAAACATACTAAGCATATGCACTAAATAAAATCTCATAACTTAAGACTTTGAGTAGCAAGTTGTCAAGTTTAACTTATCGTTCTATTTCATTTCAATTTCATATTTCATTTATCTTTTTTTTTTTTTTTACTCCTGAAATTATAACTTAGATTTATAGCCAAAGATGGAAAGAAACTGTCCGTCAGAAATCTGGGATCGAAAATTCGCCCGATCTTTCGATAAAAGAAAGAGTTGTTTAAGTGTCGGTGATAATTTGAGCGGATGAATAGTAGATAAGACACTACCCGAGATTTCGTTCTCATTTGGTGAGAACTTTTTTATCTGGTTCGGGTTTCTATAAACAAGCCTATGGTTAATTACCTCCGTCGAGAGACTTTCGATTAAAATTTAGTCGATGAATCGTTAAAGAGCAGTATATAATTGCGATGAGTGGAGTTTAGAACTTATGAAATTTATTATTTTAACTTAAAACTTTTGTGGGGAACGATGGCCGCGTCAAGATCCCATGGTTCCGTCATCCATTTATCATGATCCTAGTCGGAGGAGGTAGTCGACCCGGTAGAAGGATCCTTGTCAAACATGGGTTACGTCGTCAGGTGTCCTTGTAGACTGGGTGGAGTTTGTCAAGGGACAAATATAAGTCAACCTTATAGCTTTTGCCAACCAAATACATTCTACATTTCCGCTCAAAGAAAGCGTTGGGGAACATCTGGTAGGCCGTGGCAAATAATTTAATGGTGTATGCCATGAACCACGGTCGAGAGGGCTCAACATGGCCATTTATGTGGTCTTGTGCTCAGCAAAACCAGCGGACGGAGGACACGGCGTCCTTACGAGCTTTAGGAATATTTGAGTGTGAAGGTAGTTATGTATTTAATTTGACATTTCTTTGTGAGCAAAAGTTTTCTTAATTTGTCAGAAGACAAACAATTGGAGGGTGGATTAATTTTTTATTATTTTTTTATTTTATTTTTTTTTTGTTTTAATTTAAATAATTCATTTCATTTTTTTTATTTATATTTTGTTATTTTTTTTGAATTTTGATCATTTTATGATTGATTTTAGATTTGAATATATGATCATTTATCATTGAAATTTTAATTATAATTACCCTTCTCGATCACAGGGTTATCAATTGATAGGCGCTTACTGTCGGTTTTCTGAGAGGATGGAATTCATCATTATCTCAGTATAATCCTTCAAAACCTTGTACTCTAGTTTGAACATAGAGGATGGGTTTGGGACTTTTCTTTCGAGAATTTGAATTTTAAAAGCTATGTTAGTTATTCATATCTTGTATTATATGGAATTAGCTTTCGAGATATTATTAATTTGAAATTCTTATAATATCAAATTTTTAGGTTTTGTTAACGGGACCAGTCAGAAGAAAACCCGGGGTTAATGTAGCATCGTTCTTTTGTATTTGACTTAGTATTTACTCCATGCATACTGAATATCATTCTTTGAAAATTGTATGGACATTAAGATGTCTAATGTTGAAGTTTGATGTCAATTTTGATTTTGAGTTTTGTTAACGGACGGACAAGACCAGGATGTGTAGCATTTATTCTTTTATTTGACATGATTATAATGCATGTATCTGATTTTAGGTTTTGTTAAGGACGGTCAGAAGATACAGATATGTAGCATTGTTCTTGTATTTGACATGATTATAATGCAAGTGAATTTTGCACATTTTTGTTTTTGTTACTTGAAGAAGATAACCATATCTGTCTTTTGTTTTATACAACTTGCACATGTCCATTGTTTGACATCATATCTGAGATTCTTTTAAAATGTTGTATGGGCATTAAATGTCAGTTGAAATGTGTTCAATTTTTTTGATTTTTTTTTTTTTTGAGTTTTGTTAGCTTGTCAAGACAGCAGGAAGATGTAGTATCATTCTTTATTATTTATCTATGTCACATGTTTATTCACATCTGTAGTATCATTCTTTTAGAATGTTGTATGGGCATTGAATGTCTAGTTGAAATGTAGTCTGATTTGAGTTTATTTGATATGACATTTTTTGGGTGTTAATACGTAAGACAGAAGATATAGTATATTTATTTTTTATCTAACTTATGTAATCAAAAGCGTAAAGGGTGAATAATAATTGATTTAGAGGCATATGATCATAAGTAAAGTAATGGGCCAAATGAAATAGGCATTTGATTTAAATTTAATACCTCTCTTTATGTTGCAAACGTAAATGAAAATAATTGATTTAGAAATATGATCATAAAGTAAAGTAATGGGAAAATCAGAGCAATTTGATTTATAATAGCCTCTCTTTATGTTCAAATCAACATAAATGAAAATAATTGATTTAGAGGCTATGATCATAAAAGTAATGGAAATGGCCAATTTGATTTAATAATCTCTTTATGTATAAAATCAAGTATAAATGGTAAGATTTAGAGGCATATGATCGTAAATAAATAATTAAAATGGGCTTAGGATTTGATTTAAAATAATCTCTCTTTATGTATAAAATCAAAGTATAAATGGTGAAAATAATTGCTTTGGGCATATGACCATATCTGTATTTATTCTCTTGAAAGGAAGGGAATAAAAAATATGAGTAGTTATTAATATTTCATTTAAAGAGAAAAATTAATTAAAATCCACCTCCCACATGCTCATGCAAGTGACACAAACTCATTAAATTTATTAAAGAGGTATGGAAGACTTTCTTTTTTTCGAAAGGGATAAGGATCTGAGGGCATGCCACATGTCCATTGTGCATGCAAATGAAGTGGCATCACTTAGATAGTTCTGCGTCAATTTATGACAAGGCACATGTCGATTCCATAAGAGTAGATGGCAAAGGAAAGCAGAAAACTATAAATAGGAGGGGTTTCCTTTTACAAATCATTTTCTACTCCTCTTCTCCCACAAGTTTAAGTTCTTTCAATACGGGAGGATTAAGGTGTATGCACATACTTGTGAGTTTCTTTTAACTTCAAACAATTTTTTATCTTGATATATGTCAAGTTATATATGGTAGATTTAGTTTATTTCATATGTATTTTCTTCAAGTCTTGTATATCTTTATGTATGTAAATGTGTGAATAAGTAAAGTAGAGGAGGTATGAGTATTCATATATAACCAAGAAGCACTTTAAGCCAACATGTGAACTAAGCATTTCATTTCTTTTATCTTTTTTTTTTTTTAAGAAAATTTGTGACCTCCGCGTCATCCCATATACTTGAGGGGAAGTCTTCCGCCAAGAAAGGCGTGTATGGTAGGTGTCGTGAGCGCATGACCGAATTATTTACCACCACGCCAAGAAAGGCGTGTATGGGTTCATGACAAGATTTTCGCGCGTTGGAACAATGAGCAATCTTTATCCAGATTTCCGCGTTGGAACAATGTGAGCGAACTTATAAGCGTAGAGCAATAAATTTGCATTCACATGTATATGAAATTAAAGTATAAGCATTTATATGACATTTCAACTTTTATTTTGAAAATTTTGACCTCCCGTCGTCCACATCTCCCCAGAGGTCTTGAAAGCGTGTATGGTATGTCGTGAGACCGAAATTATTTACCACCAGCCAAGAAAGGCGTGTATGGGTTCAGCACATTTCCTTGGCGTTGGAACAAGCGTGAGTACTCAATGATTTCACGCTGGCGTTGGAAGCGTGAGCAATTTATCCGTTTCCGCGTTGAACAATGTGAGCGTTATTTAGAGCAAAAATAATCAAAATTTACGATCGCTCTTCCCCAAGTGGGGTTCATGAGAGTGGGCGCCATGTCAAGAAAGACATGTATAGGTGTATGTCGTGACACCAGTAGAAATTTTGATAGATATTTCCTATGTTGGAGAACATGGTGATCTTATATCATAAATTTAAAGCTCTCATATAAATAAAAGGAAAGCTGCGCATAAACATTTGATTAGGGCATCAAAATTTCTGACCTCGCTCTTCCCAGTGGGGTTGCCATGAGGCTGGGCACCATGTCAAGAAAGACATGTATGGGTGTATGTCGTGAGACATGCGTAATTTTGATAAGCATAGCATTTCCTCCATATTGGAAAACATGGTAGGTGCTTATATCATAAATTTAAAGCTCACATTTGCATATAAACAAAAGAAAGCTCACATATAATTTGATTAGGTCAAAATTTTGACCTCCGTCTTCCCAGAGTGGGGTTCTTATGAGGCGGGCGCCCAAATGTCAAGAAAACATGTATAGGTGTATGTCGTGAGACGAGTAGAAATTTTGATAGCGTAGCATTTCCTCTATTGGAAAAATGGTACTTATATCAGCAATTTAAAGCTCGTTTATATATGAACATGTTTGCTACTTAAAACAAGACGACATTTTAAGCATTGCATTTTCACTATTTCACTTTGCATTTGAAACATTCAAATAAATGTAACATAAGCTTTTACTCACAGCTCTTATTCTTCTCATTTTGAATATAAAAGGACATATCTTTCTTAAAGCCAATAACATAACAATTAAAGGTCGAGAGATATGCATATATTTCATCTTTCGACGGATAATCATAAAGAAAATTTTGCATATCTACATCTTCAATTCTCAACATTTTCATATGTATGCAAGATAAAAGATGCAATAGAGGAAATCCATATAAATCATACTTCGTCCCAAAATAAACTTGCTTTCTTTTCATTTCTCATAATTCAAGAGCAAGAAAAAGGCATAGAACAATGTATCTTGCATGATTCCAACCTCCAAATACTCATGGACAGCAAACATATAATTATTTTAATGCAAGATAGAGACATGACAATTGCTTTTGAGTAAAGTATGAACAAGCACTAGGCAAGATGTAACTTTAATGAAACTAAGCACCAAAATGAAAGCTTTAAACTTGCACAAAGCCACATTTCAAATTGCACTTCAAAGGCTTATGACTTAGTGATCACAAGAGAGGAAAACAAGCACAATGTCAATCAACCCTTCCCCATCCTCTTCCTTTAACATGATGATTATATGAAATTTACTCCACATAGATTAAACAATCACTATGTTTAATAAGTCCGACAAATCTGAACTCTTCCCTTTTGGAGCTATACTTTGAGAACAAGAGCAATAGAATACTTAGCTTGCCCATTAGAATAGAAAGTTTAGAGAAACTAAAGAGTTTTGGAATTTTTCTTTGCTAGTATGAAAATATCATTTGTTCGTTTGCATGTTCGGTAAGCGTGACAATTGCTTGCGAGGAACTGACTCTTCCCAGGTGCATAGTAAAATGAATGGATTCATAAGTCGGACATATTTTCAATAATGCTCCTCTTGGAACCAACAAAATAGGTAAAAAAAATTGATTTGAGAAAGGTAAAGATAGTTTGCCATTCATCGTGGTTCAAAACATCCTTTGAGATAGAATTTTCTCCACGAGAACTTTGCCACAGTGATCACACTCCTTATCGACAACCCCAAGTAAATAGAGTTTTAGTAATCGAAGTTCCAGACAAATGCAGAAAACAAGAGCTACATACAAACAGTCGACCTAAAACATGAGGGAAGAAGTTCAGCATCAAGAAACTTCCAAAACTCCTTGGCTTGTTAGAACTATGCTAAGCGACCATATTTGATCTTTAAGTATAAGCTCCTCTCCAAAATTCCCTGTTTGAAAAGACCCACAGTGTCGATTCTAAGGAAAAGGAGAAGAAGGGCTTTCGGTTGCTAGGGTTTCACGGAACCGATATAAAAAAAAAAACGAGAGGGAGTTTTAGGTCCCTAGAGACTTATTAATATACACACTACTAATGGGGATAAATATTGAAGTTGTAGGTCCACGTAATAATCAATCCTCTCTCAAATACCAGTTGACAAGAATGGTTACAAGTCAAATACTTGATTATTAGAGAATATTTGATTTTGCATTTACATCGACCATCGACATTAGAAAAATTTCAATCTCAAAAGTTGAACTCTAAACCGATGAAAACATAATTTTATGCTATGGGCATTCTGTAAACACATAGCGAGTTGACAGTCATATCTGATAATAAGTGTTGAATGAAAATTTTGACCGAGGATTTATTGTTATCAAAATCTCATGAAATTTTGATGCTCAAGTTCAAATCTTAATCAATTATCAAATGACTAATGATAGGTTCAATGATACTCATCAAATGAAATTCAATATCAAATAACTAAAAACTAAAATCCATCTATCAGGTTATTTGTCAAGGTGACAAATTAAAAAAAACTCTTTGAAAGTGATGTCAATCAGTGTATTTATATTCACTTTCAATCAATCTTTGTGGGGCGTAGTCTCTTCCCATCAGGTGTGATTTGAGGCTCACATATAATACAATTACAACTATAATCCTCTGGGAGGTTTCGCCAAATGACTATTTATTATATTCGATCGCGTATAGCTCATATATCCCCTGTGGCTCAGTCTCTTGAGTTGTGATATGGTGCACTTGATAAGCAAAAAACTTTTAGGTGGACTAAACTATTCTTAGACAAACATCACAGTCTAAATCTCGGCGACGACTATAGCTAATAAGGATCCTTCGATCGTTGGGTCGCTCCTCGACTAAGTAGATTAAACCACTGGGATGATGGAAAAGAGATCTTGATCGCATCATCATTCCTTCAACCATCAATTTTAAACTAAATGATGATGAATTTTATAAATTCTAAATTTGTTGCTACTATACACTACAAAATTAAAGACCTAACGACTAGCCTTAATCAAAAATTCTCTCTATATTGGGAGGGTAATTAATGCGCTTTATCTGGCTGGAATTTAAAGTCTTTACAAAATGAGGTGAAATCTCTGGGTATGTCTTATCTATTATTTCATCAGCCTTCTAAAATTTGTCCGACATTATTCAAACTCTCTTCATCGGGAGGTCGGTGGTGAATTTTTGGATCCCACGAGGTGGCTCAATAAAGCTCGAGTTATTGATTTCCCAACAATTTTGACTTTAGAAATCAACTAGAAACTATGATCTAGTCAATGAGTTGCTTTTAATTTTTTACAATATTTAGCTTAAGCAAGACATGTTATTGTTTCAAATATTTTCATGGTTCATTTCACTAGTTATGAGCTTAGCAAAGTTTTTTATCAATTGTTTAAAAGGATATAAGATTTTGGGGGGTTATTATATAATATATTTTCAAAACTTAAAAGAAACTCCCCCACCTCCCATTGTTTTCAATGACTAGTATTGGAACCTTGTAATGACTATAAATGCCTATTTGAAAGAACATTATTTATCTCTTAAAACTCTTGCAAAGGTCCAAAATTCTCAAAGCTTCAAGCATTCTTTACTTCTAAGCTTATTAATTCAAAAAACTTAAGCTCTTTATTGACATAATCCTAATAGAAGGAATATTTAAGCTAGTGGCAATTTTTAAAACTAAGCTCTTTTTAAAACCATTTCCTTTTCTTTTCCAAGAAAATTTTCAAATTTAGTTTTTTGTTCTTCAAGTTTGAAAATCATTAAATAAGTTTGTTATGCTTAGCAAGTAGTGCTCCCATTATAAAATTATTTTGTTTTAACATGTAAATATCTAGGAGAGGTGTTATACCTTGATGACTTGTAACCATCTTTTAAGGGTTGATTCCTTTGCATGTGAAAAGGATCTCGAGGCTGCCTTAGTTCTAGATAAAATTGTTATGGGTTGATTATAAGCTTGCAAAAAGATCACTAATAGAGTTGGTTTTCAGCCCAAGAAAAAACCTTTTCTCATTTTGTACAAAAAAAAAATAGATAAGCTTGTTTTCCTTCATGGCTGGTGGAAGTAGGTAATAAAATTCCCATAGAGTTTAAATAGCAGATGTAGGCTTGAAATTCAAACCACTATAAATTTTGTATGCATTCTCACATGTTTTTTATTACCTGCCTTGCCTCGATTCTTTAATTCTAACATTGGTCCATGTAATCCACAAAGTGTTGATATTGCTAATATCTACTTTCTTACGCCAACTAATCTTTTAGTATTGTATTCCATAGCTTAATTAGTGTAATGATGTTTTGCTTTTCTTATTTGCATAACAACAAATAATAACGCTATTTAACAAATACAATCCACATTCATTAAGTGTTCAAAGCTTTTTTTGCAACAGCATATTTACTAATTGTAAGGTTCCTTTAATAGTGGAAATCCACATCTATTTAGGTGTGCTAAATCCATTTTGGTAACTTTAACTTTCTTGCAATTTTTTAATCAATTCCAATTCATTAGAATATTTAGATGGGTTGATATTTTATTTACTTGCAAATTTTCAATTTCAAAAATAAATTTTAAAAATATTAACCCCATGAATGGTAGTAACACATTGCAGCTTATTAGTGATTTCATGATAACAAACTTTCTCATATATAATGGTTTGTTAAGTATTTTCTTTCAAGTTAATCATTTACTAAAAACTATGGTTATAACCATGATGCCCATTGGGCTCAATTCAAGCTATGATCACTTGTAGATAGATTCAAGAAGGTGAATTCATGAAGACTCAAATTTCAAGTGAAGATACCAAGTCGGTGTGTTTAGGATTTATTTATTGTAAATTAATTGAGTACAAATTACCAAAGAGCTCAATGATAATTAATACAAACCTAATAAAACATAGAATTTGTTAAAATAGATTTGAAGTACTTTTTTTTATTTGAAGCTTATCTAACTTTTGGGAATTTATTTTTTATTTATCTAACTTAATAGTATTAATCAATATGCATAACTTATAAGAATTAGTATTCATGTGCTAAGAATTTATTTCATTTTTAATAGATTAATAACATAATTAGAAGTTTATAGAGCTTAAGTTTACAATTATATCATTAAATTTGTCATTTATATGTCAATCATGCATAATTATGTTAAAGATAATTAACTTATATCACATAAATTTTTAATAGGTTTAAAAATTTTTATTTTGTTTGAAAATTAAATGGTAGCTCATTAACATATTTGTGTTTCTACACATAAAAAAGTGTTTATTTTCCTTCTGGAACTCATTTAATACATTAAAAAAATTAATGATAATTGGTTAACATTTAAGATTAATGAAACAAGTATATTCTAGTAAATGACTTTGGGCTTAATTCTTATTCAATTTAAATCATTGAGTTAGTTACATATGAGTTAATATAATATACAATACAATTTCAATTAAAAATAAATTTAAAAACATTTTTCATAACATTAACTATTTCATCCCAAACATTAGAAAAACAATAACCATTAAGGAACTCTGATGTGTGAAAACAAGGGTCTTAATTTTGCCCATTTCAACAAAACTTCTAGTTTTTTTAGCTGCAGGAAAGCTCTTCAGGAATTGTTTTGGGATGGCTTAACTGAAAGGTTTGTCCATAAATACCTCATATATTGAAGAGTTTTTAAACCAATTAAAAAAAAAATTCACAGGGCTTTCACGATATACTATGCTGAGAAAATTTTAAAAAGAAATCCTAGCATTAGTTCATCCATATTCAAATCTTCTTGAGCTTTCTTCATTTCACTTAATTATTTAGTATATTATAAGAGTTTTCACTTATATTTTTCATTCTATATTGAGTAGAATTTGTATCAATTACTTGATTATTGCCTTTCATTCACCACCAAAGTTTAGATGAACTTTTGGCTTATGTTTTTAAATGTAACCTTATGGTTATGACAAGTCATGTGAAGATTCAAACAAGCTTTGAGTTGCAAGCTTGGGTTGTTGAAGGTATTCTTGTTGAATCACAATTGTGTGGTTTTTTTTTCTAATTAGTTAAGAGTTTGGGCTTATGATAGTATAGTTCCATTAGTAAAATCACAAGCGAAATGAGGATTAGGAATATGGATGTAGACCGATTGAGTGTCGAACAAAGTAAAAATGCTTATGTTTAAATCTTTATTTATATTCTTGCTTATTTACTTATTAATTGCTTGAACTTGAATGTTTATTTGTTAGTTAGCTAATACATGTTGTGCACTTGTGCATAATTTATTTATTTATTTACTTGTCCTTGATATATTATAGCTCTTACTTATAGCATAAATGTTTGTAATCAGCATAGTAAGTTGAAGATTTATGCTTGCTGGATTCCTCTATAGTTATTTTATCATCTTAGCCATTTTAGTTGATCGTTTCATGAGTATTAAGCTTATAAATATTGACCTACTAATAATTATATATATACACCATTGTTCACTTGTGTGGTGCCACATTTGTAGGATTTCTTTGATTGCATGTTTGTGTGTTAATATTCTCAAGTGCAATATCATGTACATTGTGGATAAACACTTGAACACTTTGTAGTGTGCCTAAACTGATAGACTAACAGAAAACAACCCACCCTACCCCACCCCTCCACTTTTGAGTGTGCACTAGGACTAGGACCATCACTGGATGTCAATGATTCTCAATTATACCAAAAGTTGCTTATCAAATGCTTGCAAAACAGTTAAATCCCAAAATGATCTCCCGATTATTTGCAAGTGGCCAATTTAGTCCTAGAGTATCAAATTGTTGTAATTTAGTCCCTGGCTATATAAAATTGATTAAAATGACCCCATAAGGTCTAAATTGGGATCAATTTTGTATAGTTGAGGGACTAAATTCGAATCAATATTGTATCACTATTTCTACGTGAGAGGCCATTTTGAATCAATTTTGCATAATCAAGGACTAAATTAGAGCAATTTAACTCTAGAGACTAAATTGGCCACTTGCAAATAGACAAGAGACCATTTTAAAATTTATTTCATTTGCAAAATAATTAAAATGTGGATGTAGGAGGATTGTTCCAATTCCAGAATGAAAAGAAGTGTCAAATTATGCAATGTTGCATGTTAGCAAAAAGCTATTTTCACAACTTAATCCCATGATCTGTAACTCCTAACAGGGATGATGAATTTTAAAAACCAAAACTTATCATCTATGTTTGCTAAATAAGTGAATTTTTTTTGGCATGTATTTCACTCGCACAATTCAATTCAATTATATATCTGAAAGATATGATGACTATAATTGGTTGGAGTACAAGATGGTGTCCTACATAAGGAAAAGTAACAATCTAACCATTAGATGTGCATATTCATTTTTTTAATCAGTAGTTAATTTAGAATGAGTTTTATGTTTTTTATCTCCCAAAATAGGAATGCATTCTTAAAAAAAAAAAAATATCAATGTGGAAGAATACTTTCATCTGTGTAAATAAAACAATTCTCGCTACGTGTAAGGCATGGTATGAAAATACCAAACAAAAGTATGAGACAAAAATTTAAGTTAAGCTTAAATTTGAAATTTTTATGGATAGACTGGCAAAAGATGAACTAATAGAATACACACTTGGACAATCATCAATGAAAAACCTGAAAAAATAACCCTAACCCAAAATTTTAATAAATAAAAATATTTAAACAATATTAAGGACAATTCAATATACCTTAACCTTAGCATGGGTGTAGACTGTACGATGAAGGTCAGCACGAGTTGAAAACATTTTGTAGATTGTGAGATCTGATTCAAAAGTGTGTCAAAACATGAGGAAGTCAGAAATTAATCTGTTCAGTATCAGTAAAAGTGCTAACATTCTTTAGCAGGATAGCATATTTCATCATCCATGATGCGCATGCTTTGCAATAACCTACAAGAAACAACGAAGATAAATACACTAGTAACAAGAGACTAGTTATTGTACGAAATAAATGATATTTTCCTTTAACAATCATGATTCATGTTAAATACCAAGCATTTGCAACCACCAAATAGAGACTACAAAACTTTGTAAGTGCCAATGTAAATAGAAATTGAGTTGAAGTACACAGATCAAACAAAATAAAAGTTGTTAAAAGACAAGTTGATGTGACATAAGGTATCAACGGAGAAAGAAGGGAACCAATTACTAGAGCTCAAAGTCAAAAGGATGCTATTACTTATGAAAGATCAATTACAATAAGAATGAAAATTTTAAAACAAAATTTGCCTTTTTAGATGTTATATCATTATTGTATAAGATTATGTAATTATAATTTTTGACTTTTGAATCTTTATAAATTTTTGCTTTAGTTATGGTTGTTCTTACTTGACATTTACAAGAGGATGTACCTAGTGTATGCTTTTACTGATGATATTCTTCTTGTTGATAAGACCGAGAGGAGTTCAAGAGAAACATGAGTTATGGATGTCAACCTTGTTTATGTAGATCTAAAACCAAATATATCAAGTGTAATTTTAGAGAAAATTTTATAAGATAGTAGTGAGCCCTGCAATGATTTATAGCACAAAATGTTGATCAGTAAAAGAGAAGCATAAATTTAAGTTAAGTGTTGAGAGATGATGATGCTTTGGTGGATGAGTTCCTTCACACTTAAAGATAAAATTTGGAACGAATATATGTGTGAAAAGGTTGGAGTAGCTCCAGTGGCAAATAAGATTCGAGAGAGTCACCTTTAGATGGCATGGTCACATAAAACATCGGCCATTTGATGTTCAGATAGAGGTAGACCAAAGAAGACTTGGTTAGGTTATATAAAAAAGATCTTATTTTATTAGAATTAAAAAAGAATTTGACACTTAATAGGACACAATGGCTTGGTTAGATTATATAAAAAATGATCTTATTTTATTAGAATTAAACGAGACGTTGACACTTAATAGAATACAATGGAGAAGAAGGATTCATGTAGCAGACCCCACGTAATGGGATAAAGGCTTATTGTTGTTGTTATTGTTGTTTGTTCTTGTTTTTAAATGTTTATAAATTTTGAAATTTTGAGTTTCAAAATTTAAATTGTGAATTTTTCAAATTTAAAGTTTTGAATTTTTGAAATGGAGGAAATGTTAATCAATTTCATCTGAAATTTGATTATTTTACTTAAAATTAATCAAATGATCATTTAAAAATACTCTTTGACCACCATTCATTTAGAGGGGTAGGAACACTTGGAGACCAACCAGCTCCATAACCAATCATTTGGACATCCCTCCCAACTCTCTCATTCTCCCTTCTTTTAATTAATGAACAAGGATTTGATGTGTGTTTGCTGAACTTTTGGAGTTTTATTCTAAGTAGGAGAAGGCTTGGTAACAATCTTCAACATTGAAGGAATTAGGTGATTATTTAAACCCTTGTACTTTAGTGAGTGATAAGCTCACATATTTTGCTTGAAACTCTTATATTAACCCTACCAAAATCATTTCCCATTCATGTTCCCCACAAAATCCCTAGCCAAATCCCTTTGGGGTTGTCAAAACATAGTTTATGCTAACAAACTTTTTTCTTGTTCACTTGGCTATTTGAACACCTTAAACTTCTTTGAAAATTGTAAAACAAACTCCAACAACATTCTATACACAATTCTCCATCAACCAAAATTATTTTAAGCCCTTAATCCTTACTCTAAACACATCCACTAAAGCCAAAAACATAGTCTAAGGCTGCTGGCCATAATGAGTTTCTTCAAAATATAATATTGTTTCTAACACTCTAAAAACCTTGGAATTTTGAGAAACACTCCAAAATCAAATAAAAATATTCTTTTATCATTCATAAGTTTTTCAACTGGTCTCATTCCTATATCCCTTCAGTTAAGCCCAAACCTTCCTTGTTGTACTCTCAAGTTGGAGGGTGAAACTACATTGACCCATATTTGAAAATTAAACACTACTCATCAAACCTTATCAAAGCCTATATACCGTTCTTAACACCTTTTAAGAGACTAACAAGCCTAATTAAGCCACTAATCAAGGGTTTAATCTAAAGCATTATCAAATTGGTATTAGAGCACAGAAGTGGAGGAGCATTAGAGGCTTCATCACCATAAGAGTTGAATGCATGGAAAAGTATTTGCAAATGAGTAGAAGAATGAACCCAAACCTAGATTCCAACCAAGTCGACCATACAAAAAGTAGAAGAATGAGGAAGCTAAATGTACCACCAAATATATAAGAGAGATCTAGCTAATAGACAAAATATGTAGAATGCTTAGTGACCACTGAAACTTAAAAAAATATTTATTTATCAGCCACCCTAAAAAACTTGCCTCATACAGGCGACCAACCCAGTTACCTATGCATAAAATTACTGTCTTCATTCAAAGCGAATACTTAAAGAACCCCATCTCATATTAGGCGGCATTGGACTTTCATACTCACACAAATAGAGAACTTCACACAACATATATCACTTTCGCCCAATCTTGATGCAGGGCAAATATCTTCATATGGCAAATGACATAAAACTTGTAGAAGTTATTAAATAGTTTTCTTTTGTGATCATCCCTTAATCTTATAAAGGTGAGGATTTTGATAAATGAATCTTTTTCAAGTCTTTTAATTATTTCTAAGGGAGAAAGCCGACTCGTACTCACCCCCTCTTACTTATCTGATTCTCAAAGATAGCAAAATATCTGGATTTTCTTTTCTTTTGCCTTTTTTTAGTTTTGTTTGCTCTTACTCTACCTCTCACATGCATAAGTAAGGTCCTATATTACTCCATAGACAAATTTGGATTCAACAGAATACGTGAGTTATTTGAAATTATTAAGAAACTTAACACAAATACATATGTTCTTGAATTGTCAAAAGTCATATTTATTAATAGAAGATTTAATATCATTTGAAGGAGTTAGCAAATGTCATAACTTGCAAAATGAATCTATTGCTGGAGGATAAAACCATCATTTACAGCTATCACTTTGATATTCTTTTTTCGAGGTGAACCATATCATCATAGATAAGGTGCTAATAAATCATGATGGAGATCATATATAGATTTCTATAAAATAGAAGGGCAAGCCACTAATAGAGGATACCTCATCTATACGAGATTACTTGGAAAAGCTTACACAAACTTGTTGAGGACTACATTGATTTCAACTTTTCAGATAAGAGGATTTTGAGGCCTAGGTGAATTGATGTGGCACAAGATACCAATGGACAAAGAAAAGACAAATTAGAGTTCAAAGTAAAAAAAAAAGATGCTGCAACTAGTCAAGAACACATTACGAGTAAAATAAAAATTTTAATTATTATTTGTATTTTTAGATGTCATACTTTTATTGTATAAGACTACAACTACAATTTTTAATTTCTAAATATTATAATTTTGAATTTTTAATTCAAAGGTTTGAATTTTTAAAGTGGAGGCAATGCTATTCAATTTCATTAGAAAATTGATCATTTAATTTAAAATTAATCAATAATCAATTTAAAACACTCCTTGGCCAGCCACCACATACTTGGAGGAAGTAATTACATCTGCAGAAACCAACCTTCCATAACCAACCATTTGGCTGGCCTCCCTAACCCTCTCTCCCTCCTAATTAATTGAAAATAGATGTAAACTTGTTTAAATATCGATTTGATGTGTGTTTGTTAAAATTTTGGAGTTTTATTTCAAGTAGGAGGAGGATTGCTGGCCATCTTTAAAATTACAGGAATTAAGTAATTCCTTCAGCTCTTGTCACTTTACTGAGAAATAAATTTATATATTTTGCATAACTTATCACTATCTTTTGCAGTAGAACTCTTTCTCTAACCCTCCTCAACCAAATCAAATCATTTCTCCTTCAAGTCCATACAAAATCCCTTAGGAGGAAGTCGGCCATGGTTTACTCTAACATGACCTTCAACCACTTGGAAAAGTGTGAAAAACTCCAGTAATATTCTAGACACAATTCTATATCAACATAAGTGTTTTCAGCTACTATGCCTCCAAAAACCTAGTCAAAAGGGTTTCCTCAAAACCTAATCTAATTCTTAACACCATTTGGCCGATATAAAAGCCATAAAATTTTGTGAAATATTCCAGAATCAAACTAGATACATTACTATCAATCCCAAGAGTTTACAAGGCTTGAAGCCTCCTAAATTTTCCACATTAAACTATAGCTGAAGTTAGTTTTCTCAGATTTGGGCTTGTACACCTTCTTTGGCCAACCCCTTTGGCCTTACTACTTAAAATCACTTATTTAAAACACTTCCCAAGCATATGCATCTCTTGGAAGACTTGTAAACCAAATTGGATCACTGTTCGAAGGCAAACCCCAGGCAACATCACAAAGTGGTTTGGAAATTGTTCAAAGTTAACTTCTGATGATTCTCACTGTTTTACAGACCCAACATTAAATAATGAAAGCAAAGAGGCATAAGACATCTCTTTACAAGAAGACAAGCCTGATATATACTCTTATCTTGCAGGACAATGACGGTCATACAGCATACTAGGAAAGACCAGTAAGACATAAACATGATGTACATAAATTGTAATACAGATTTGCTGTTAAATTTTATTATTATTTTTTTTTATTATTATAATTTTTTTTTATTTTTTTATTTTTAGATTTTCTGTTAAATTAAACCAACAGAACTAACATACTATCAAAAGAGAATATTGTGGCATCGTAAAAGGATCCATGGCTCAGTGGTTGAAAAAAGTTATTTCGAATTTAAGCCACACACTTTGTAAATTATCACTAACCATTTCCAAAATAATTATTGTAACACTAACAAGGAACCCTAAAGAAATCGCAGTTTTGTATCATTTGATTTTAAAACCCTCATGCTTCATCTAGACAGTCCTTAGTACTCTATTTAGCAATAACCTTCCATATGTGATACTTATGAGAGCATAAGAAAACTAAATAAATACCCTTTTCATAGAGTAATAAAGGTGATTTTTAATCATCAAAATCTAATTGAGGAGCCACACCATTGTGAAGAAAGGATGGAGAATTGTACAAAATAGATAAATTTATAACATAGTCTAGCTCTTAATGATTTGTTTGATAGGCAATGTGTTAATGGCGTTTACATAAAATAGAACAAATAGAACACAGCTTTGAAAAATCACATCATTTAGATATTATATCAAGATCTACTAGACAACAAATTTTTTTGCTATGTAATTAATGAAAAGTACAAAGAGCAACAACAACAAGCCTTTATCCCACTAAGTGGGTGGGCTACATGAATCCTTCATCACCATTGTGTCCTATTATGTGTCAAATTCTCACTTAATTCAAGTATACTAAGGTCATTTTTTATACATCTTAACCAAGTCTTTTTAGGTCTACCTCTACCTTTCTTAACATAAGGCAAATCTAATGCATCTACTCTCCTAACTAGGTCATCGGACGACCGATGCTAATCTTATCTACCACTAGAGCTACTCCAACTTTTTCCAAACATACTCATTTCACATTTTATCTCTAAGAGTAAAGCCACTCATCCACCTGAGCATCCTCATCTCTACAACACTTAACTTAGTTTTATGCTTATCTTTTATTGGCCAACATTCTGCACCATAAATCATTGCAGGTCTTATCACCATCTTATAAAATTTTCCCTTAAGTTTAAGTGGTACTTTCTATCACACAACAGGCCAGATGCATTCCTCCACTTCAACCATCCAACTTGAATTCTACTAATAACATCTCCATCTATTTCACCATCATTTTGAACAATAGAGCCTAAATATCAATCTCACTCTTTTAATGACTTGTTCTTTGATGTCACAACACTATCACTAGAACTTCTACAACTAAAATTACACTCCATATATTCAGTTTTAGATCTACTTAAACGAAAACTTTTAGACTCTATGATTGACCTCCATAATTCAAGTTTCTCTTGGACTCCCTCTCTAGTTTTATCAACAAGAACAATGACATCAACAAAAAGCATACACCAAGATACATCTTCCTGTAAATGCCTAGTAAGAACATCCATAACTAAAGCAAAAAGATAAGGGCTTAAAACTGATCCTTGATGTAATCCAACTGAAATAGGAAAATATTTTGTCAATCCTCCTTGTGTTTGGACACAAGTCTAGTATACATATCCTTAATGACTTGAATATAACCAATATTAACTCATTTCTTTTCTAGAACTCTCCAAAGAACATATCTTGAAACTTTATCATATGCTTTCTCTAAATTAATAAATATTATATATAGATCCTCCTTACTTTCTCTACTTCTCCATCAAACCTCTTAACAAATGTATAACATCCATAGTAGATCTACGGCATGAAACCAAAGCGATTGTGAGAAACTTTTGTATCACATCGTAACCTATGCTCAATTACTCTCTCCTATAATTTTAATGTATGACACATTAACTTAATCCCTCTATAATTTGCACACTCTTGTGCATCACATTTATTCTTAAATATAGGAACCAACAAACTCTTTCTTCACTCATCTGACATCTTTTTAGTCTTTAAAATAATATTAAAAAGATTTGTAAGCCAAGAAATTCTTTGATCTCTTTTGCATTTTGAATTGATTGGTATAGTCAAAATTCTCATCAAACCAACTTAGATTAATATAGTAAATAACCATTAGAACAAAATCAAACAATTTACAATTTTGAAGAATGTAGACATCTTCCCAATGGTGGTGTGGGTATTTAGGAATAAATAAAGCAATTTGGAAAAGCACCATCAAGATTTGGGATTATTTGCGATGAAAACTCATAAATGAATGAAAAAAAAATAATAATAAAATATTAAAGAAGCTATCGAATGGGATTATATTCTTCATGTGATATCAATTATGTATGCCATTTTCAAGCATACTATAAGAACAAAAATATCAAATATTCAAGAACCTAAAAAAATTCTCATAACAATCATGATTTGATAGTTTATCCAAATTTTGTTAGCATATTTTATGAATGCCATGGGACAAAGCATACATGACTGCTAAACCAAATTTGCAAAAACCTAAAATCTTGAAAAAATCATGAATTCATGAATAGTCAAAACACACCTCCCGAATAGAAAATTGCAGCCAAGACCACATGCCCGACAGTCACGAGCAATATAATCAAACCTGCATATCAATTAGGTCCACCAAAGTATATAATCCAATTGCAATGAATAAAAGGATATTCAAAGAAAATTAAATTATAACCACCCAATACTTGTCAACATCTACTCCATTGCGTCCATTAGCAACAATATCATAGAGAAATCGTTTTTCTTTCATGCCCTGCATATCAGCGAATTTTCAAGCAAGCGTGTTTTGAAAAAAAAAGGTGATATTTTGTTTTCAGGTATATCTTTGTTTCAGATATATTATATAAAATCAAACAAAATGCCAAGATGGCAATGTACTTACATTTGCTAATGAAACATTCGAACCGGCACTTATCATATCCTATCAAGAGGAAAAATAACCTAGTAAGTGGTGAATCCAAATTTAAATTTTGCTAGTGCTAGGGATTTCCACATAAGCAACACATCATGATCAAACATAATTTTAGTGAGTAGGCCACAAAAGTTTGTTACAACATCACCCATAAGTGATACACAACTAATTAACTCGAATGTAGTGAAAAAAAAGTACAAGTTGGCTAAAATATTACACGCAAGTGATCCACCATAACTAATGCCTATATTGGTGAAAAGAGAGCAAGGGTTAACTACGGCTCTTTAAAGTTAAATTGATACATAGAACTTGAGATCATTAAATAATAGACAAAGGAATTGATAAACATACAACAACAACAACAAAAAGCTTTTATCCCACTAGTGGGGTCGGCTACATGAATCATTTTTCTCCATTGTGTCCTATTAAGTGTCAAATTCTTATTTAATTCTAATAAGCTAAGGTCATTTTTTATACATGCTAACCAAGTCTTTTAGATCTACCTCTATCATTCTTTACATAAGGCGCATCTAATACATCTACTCTCCTAACTGGGTCATGGGACGACCGACGCTTTATGTGGTCAAACCATCTAAGGAAACTCTCTCTAATCCTATCTATCACTAGAGCTACTCCAAGCTTATCACATATATATTAATTTGCATTTTATCTCTAAGAGAAAATTCACTCATCCACTTGAGCATCCTCATCTCTACAACACTTAACTTAATTTTATGTCTCTCTTTTACTAGCCAACATTCTACATCATAAATCATTACTGATCTTACCACCATCTTATAAAATTTTCCTTAAGACTAAGTGATACATGATCTTTATCACACAACAAGCTAGATGTATTCCTCCACTTCAACCATCCAACTTGAATTCTACTAATAACATCACCATCATTTTGAACAATAAATTCGAGATATCTGAAATGTTCACTCTTTTTAATGACGTGATCACTCAATTTTACAACCTCACTATTAGAACTTCTACAACTAAAATTACATCCATGTGTTCAATTTTAGATCTACTTAAACAAAAATCTTTAGACTCTAAAGTTGACCTCCATAATTCAAGTTTCTCTTAAACTCCCTCTCTAGACTTATCAACAAGAAGAATATCAACAGCAAAAAGCATACACCAAGGTATATCCTCCTATAAATGCCCAGTAAGAACATTCATAACTAAAGCAAAAAGATATGGGCTTAAAACCAATCTTTGATGTAATCCAACTGAAATAGGAAAATATTTAGTCAATCCTCCTTGTGTTTGAACACAAGTAATAGCTCTAATATATATATCCTTAATGACTTCAATATAACCAATAATTGATAAACATAATAATTAAAAATAAATAAATATTATTGTTTACAAAAATTAAGGGGGAGAATCAAAATTCACAAATTTTAGAAAAGATTATAAGTCCTTATATGTTAGAAAGATTACCAAAAAAATAAGATTAAGATAGCAATGGATAGAAAGTTGAAAGATAAAATTTCTTAGGTGAATAGGTTTAGTGCTAGGCTGATTAAAATACAAGATGCTTATTCAAAATTGAAGAGTCATCTCTCGATATTACAATAAATTAGATAATATATTTTTTAATTAGAATTTTAAAAATTAAGAAGAAGTTAAATGATTGAAGAAAAAAAAATATTTTTTGTCAATATTAAAAAAATGGTGTTCAAGATTACAATAATTATAGAAAAATCAAGCTTATGAATCATATATTGAAGTTATAAGAAATAATAATCGATCATAGAGTTAGAAAAAGTACATCAACTTTGGAGATTAGTTCGTTTTAATGTTAGCATGATCTATTGTGGTAATAATGTTGTTAAGAATAAAGAAAAATATAGAGCAAAGAATATATCTTCATATGATTTTTATTAATCTTGAGAAGATAGGTACTACAATGATAATTGATTTGACACATTAATAGAAAAAAAAAATGTTTGTCAAAGATATGTTAAAGTTCATATACGCTTGTGGAGTGATAAAAAATTTTCGATTCAAGTAAGATTGCATCAAAGATTAATAATGAATTCAAATCCTTATATATCTATAAATGGAGATACCTGCAAAGGATACTCTAATCAAAGAGCTTTGGTGTATGCTTTCGCAAATGGCATGGTTATAATTATGAAAATACTTGTTAAATAAAGTGAAAGGTTAGAATAACAGAGAAATAAGTAGAAAATTTAGAGAGTAGAATTAGTACACCTAATATTGAGCAAATAATATGCAATTTTAGGAGGTGTGATAATAACAATTATCAATCAATAATATTAGAGGATAAAATGATACATAAGCATGATAAGTATAAATATTTGGATATATTAAAAAAAATGAGAATATCGATAAGTATATCACTTCTACAATTATGACTAGGTGGTTAAAATGAATAAATATGAAATAAGAGGATATGATGAAGGATTAAAAGGTGAACTTCCAAAAACTATATGATGTGCAGTAAAACATTGACTAATAGCTACTTTAAGTGTGGCATATATGTAATTGTTAAAATGGATGTGTGACAATTCTAATGACAATAAATTAAAGAATGGTTATACTAGAGGGATAGCTATGTAACAACTATTGAAGATAATGTAGTTGAAAATGAAACTAGATGGTTTGATAATGAACAATAGAAATGCATTCATATATGAAGTTAGTTTCAAATGATTGGAAGGTACAAATAGTCTTAAGAAAACATAGATATAAGTTCAAAGCGATTTGTGAAGGATAGGATTAAGACCTCATATAGCATTCAAACTAGAATAAAGAGAAAATGAGAATTCATAAAGATGATCCAAAACAGTAAGGATAAGGATGATGATGATGATGATGTAAATTTCTCATGAACACATTATAATTTGGCATCATTCATGTGGCACTCCTCTCCAGAAGTTTGCAGTTACAAGAACAAGAGATAACATTATGGAAGTAACCATGTACAAGAAGCATTTGACATTTTATTCAAGTTTTATTGATCACAATAGAAACAAAAGCAAAAAAGTATTAAATAGATTATATAATAAGCTATGGGGACCAATAAGAAACATCTTGTATTTCAACATCAATAAATCTTCTCCATAAATCATTAAAAAAGTATTGATGTTGTTGACACAAAGATTTTTCCCATCTACACTTAAAAGAAATATCAACATTTTATAAATCAACCAATTAAAAGTGATTGAAACTAATCAAATCTTTAGGAAATGAGAACTACCAATGATACCGGTAGAAAATAAAATAATGGAGCAAGAAATTATATTGCTTTCACTTTATACATCTCCAAGAGGCATTATAAAATAAGAATAAATCAAAAAAAAAAGTGATCAGCAGTAGATGCCCTTGATTCGTGTGCTTTAAGCTATTTATTATAATTGGAGAGTGACAGGGGACCAACATAAGAGAGAGGGACAACTACTATAGTGTTGTATTATAGCATGCTACTATGCCAAAAAGTATATACTCTCCCTCAAACTAGATGGTAGAAATCTACCATTCCTAGTTTGTCAATAATATTTTAAATGTGGGGAAAATCCTTTGATGACTATACCTAGTTGATTCCCTATAGGCATATATGAAGTGCAAATCAGCCCACTTTCAAATTTCTCTTTTAAAGTGTCTATCAACCTCAACAAGTTTAACACGATCATGTTATATTTGATTGTGAGTAATGATGATGGCTAATTTATTATCGCAATATATTTTTATAAGCACTTTCTACTTGATTTTTTAAATCTTCTAATATGATTTTGATCCATAAAAGCTCACAGATCCTTTGAGCATTAACTTTGAATTCGCTTCAACACTCAATCTAAAAATCACAAGCTAGATCTTACTCCTCCGAGTTATGAGATTTTACCCCAATAATTACAACACCTTCAAGTGGACCTTCTATCCATTGCTGATCTAGCATAATTAACATATGTATATCCTTTAATTTGTAGGATATCACTCATTTTGCATAGAATTCCTTTTCTTGGGTTTTTAAGATATCTGAGAATTCTATAAATGGCTTGAAGATGTAACCCTTTGCTTTATGTATAAATTGATTGAATTGACTTACCATGAATACAATATCAAAATGGGTGTGAAATAAGAGATTAATTTTCCTACTAAATGTATCTATATCAGTTGGTTCTTCATCAAGGTCAAATTTTTGTTTTGGTTTAGTTAGAGTATCACATGGCTTGCATTCCAACATATTGACTTCTTTTAGTAGGTCTATAATATATTTGTGGGAAAAAAAATATTCATTGTTCAAATTGAGCAACTTCTATGCCCAAAAAGTATGATTTTTTCTAGTTCTTTAATTTTGAATTCTTCAATAAGCCTTTTTCTGAGAGCTTCTTTTTCCTAGTTAACATCCCCTATAATAATCGTATTTTCAGTTTATATAATAAGAATTAAGGCTTTATCATTAGAAGAGTGTTTATGAAGAGAGTATGATCTCTTTTTTTTGTATCTATCTCCCACCACAACTTTTATAAATCTATCAAATCAAGTTCTTCGTGATTATTTCAATCTGTATAAGACCTTTTCAATATGATACCTGATTCTTTTTGAAGGATCTATCGAATCCCGATGATAGATTCATATAAACCACTTCTTCTTTGGCATCCTCATGTGAATTGTTTATATTAGTATTCACATTTGCAACAGGAGCAAAAGTTTATTGATAATCAATCCCATAAAATTGAGTGTAACCTTTTACTACCAATCATGTTTCATACATTTTATGATCTCATTTGCTTTGTATTTGACTATGGAAATCTATTACATCCTACCATCTTCTTTCCATTTGGTAACTTAACGATCTCTCATGTATGATAATTTTTTGAGGCATTCATCTCTCCTCTTATGGCTTCCTTCCAATTTTGTTTTCAAACACTTCAAATAGAGTTTATGAAATAAACATGAGACTAGTATTGATATTGGTTAGAAAGTCTTTATGAGAGAAAAAAGTTAAGAAAAGAGGTGTACAAAGAGATATAATATAAATAAGTAGTAATTATTGATCAATGTTATCCGGTAATAATTATGAGTCTTTGACTTATTGCAAATCCTAGTTGTGCTTTTTTCTTTCTTGTATAAACCAAAAAAAAGGTAATGTTGGTACAAGGCTTATATCATATGATCTTAAGTAGCAGGAATATCAAAATAAAGAATATCATCAAACTTATCTTCAAGTTGAGAATTCTACTCATAAAGATGAGTTTGAGTAAAGAAACTGAGTTTCATCAAAAATAATATACATTGAAATGGGAAAATTTTTTGTGATTATATAATAGCACTTGTATCCCTTTTGTGTGGTAGAATATTCGATAAGTACACACTTGAGGCTCTTGAATCAAATTTTTCTCTATGTTGTTCATGGATATGAATATAAATGATGCACCAATAACTTTAAGAGGGATCTTTGAGAAGTTGTTTGTAGGAAAAAATTTTGTCAAATAATTTAGGGAACTTTTAAAATCAATTTTTTTGGAGGGTACTGTATTGATTAATACATAGCTATTAGAACAACTTCTTGCCAATATTATTTTGGCATTTAAATGTGGAAGAGAAGTGTCCTGATGACCTCCAAAAGGTCACAGTTTTTTCTTTGTCACTCTATTTTGTTAAGGAGCATCAAAGCAAAAATATTAGTAGATAATACCTTCTTTTTGAAAGAACTATAACATGTAATTAAAATAATCACATCATTATCAATCTGAAAAATTTGATTAGAGTTGAATTGAGTCTTTATCATGACAGGAAATATACGAAATATAATGCTAACATCAAATTTTTATTTAATTAAATATACCTATGTCAATAGAGTGAAGTTGTCAATTAAGGTAACAAAACCAATAACTTCAATGATATTAAAGATTTTAAAAGGTCTCCAAATATTAGAATTAATCAACACAAAAGATTAAATTATCTAGAGTTACTTTCAAAAAAAAGGAAGCATGAAGATGTTTAACAATTTCACAAATTTTATAATCAAAATCATTAATGTTTGCATGTACGAAAAGAAAATAAAGCATATACTAAAGATTT
The DNA here is from genome assembly GCA_021442155.1 of Cymbidium sinense. Classification (NCBI taxonomy): domain Eukaryota; kingdom Viridiplantae; phylum Streptophyta; class Magnoliopsida; order Asparagales; family Orchidaceae; genus Cymbidium; species Cymbidium sinense. Next base: position 102,895,961 of record CM038224.1, on the reverse strand, counting down.
TAGAAAAAAGGTTGCCCTAATCTATAATTGAATATACAGATGATGTCAATAGTGCAAGAAGTGAAAGAGCATAACAACTAATTGCAATCCTCAAGAAGGTATAACACATCCTTTTTCTCTAGCTTGCCCAATGGTCATCTTTGTGGAGAGGATTTGAAAAATATAGTGATCAATAAGGTAAATGACTTCGTAGTGATAGTCTTCGGTAAATTTATGGATAGATAAAAGGTTAGCTTTAAGGTGTACAAAATGCGATACTTTATTGAGGGTTAAATTGAGAGAAATTGAGATTATCTTCTATTTTGCAATAGTTATTAAAGATCCTTTCGCACTTTTTATTTTCTTATTAGTGGAGCAGGATTTATAAATTTGAAATATGTTGGTGAGCTTGTCATGTGATCAATGACCACTGAATCTAGGATCCAAAAATAGAAAGAATTATTCTAAGTACAAAAAAAATATAATTAGGGATCAGATCATTACGAGCAAGAGAACAAGATCTAAATTGCTTTTTAAAGAAATTGAGAAAACTCCTTAAATTGTCAAATAATTTTGAATTGAGTCTTAACTTTATAAGGTAGGCTTGTCCTTTTTTATTTAGATTTGTCTCCTCCATAACCTTAGGGCTTTTCATTGAGCATCCAACATTTATCTTTAGTGTGCCTTTCTTTTGTAATGGTTGCTTCAGAAACTGTCTTCAGATTTATCCTTCTTTTGGATTAAATTATGTGATAGAAAGCCCAATACTTTGAGATTCAAAAGTTATGATGGCATATATTTCAAGGGGTAGACCCTTAATCATCATCATCATTCTTCCTTCTTCAAATTGCACAAAAGAAAATACTTCATTTAGAGAAGGGAGATTTTCTCTACTTAAGCTTTAGACTCAAATTTGATCAAACATATTAATGAGTTCAACCAAGAACTCAAAGATTCTCACTTCACAAATTATTTGATGATCGCTACATTCTTACAGCATGACATTTTGATATCTTGATAGTAGTTTAACTCTAAAAAATAAATATTCATATATTAAAGTATTCAATAACAAAAGACTACTTTATTTGGTAGTGTTGAGCTTTGTCCTAATTTTGTAGATGAGTGCAAGATCTTTCACCTTTAAGTAAATTTATTTAACTATATTCCAAACCTCTTTTACAGTGAAAAGAACATAAAATGCCCATTAATCTCAAGTAACCTAGTGTTCCATAATCATATCATAAACATCAAATAAGCTTCAACTCAATGTACAATTTTTGAATTTTTAGGCACCGGAGATAGATCCACAATGTGTTGGATCTTTTCCTTTTAGAAAGGTTTTCACTATTTGTGACCATTTAAGATAATACGTGTTCAAGCGATAACATACTTGAAAACTCTTGAGCTCTCTCTTAGTCTCGTTTTCACCATTAATTATGGTCGACTTCTTTGAAGGAAAATCAAAGAATCTAAATATAGTGAATAGAAGGATAATCAAACAAGAGAAATATAAACTACAATAAATGTTAGAAGGAAAACCCTTATCTCACTATGACATCATGCAAAAAATAAACCAAAAAAGAAAACTCAAGAATTTTTATTGCTTTCACATTATACAAGAGGAGAGGTACATATACTCCTCCAAAGACATTACAAAATATGAATAAATCAAAAAAGGTTTGGGAGGGAATAAGAAGGGCCCTAAAGCCCTATATGGAGGCACATGAATTGTAACCAGGTTATAGAGTAATTGATCCAAAGGTAAAAGGCACGGATCCATGTGCTTTAAGCTATTTACTATGATTCAAGAGTGAGTGAGCCCCACATAAGAGAGGAGCCAATTACTATAGTGCTATAATACAGAAAATTCAACATTCTAGAAATTCAACAATACCAAAGATCAAATTATCACTAGTGGAATATGAAATTTTTGATAAAAATAAAAAGTTCTAAAATCAAATTTGGATGCTAAAAATTTGCAAAGATAGATCTAGGTTTAGCTAATGCAATCACTACTAAGGAACTTGACAAAAATTTCATGTCAATTATAATCAATGTGTATGCCTGAGCACAAAAGAGACATTTGTAATAATGATATAAGAGTCACTAAATTAAACTAAGCAACAATGTATGAGTAAGAGATCAAGGCAAAATGGAACAAACAAACCAAAACATAATATGTAGGATGGCATTAATGAATCAGCATGTTATTCATAGATCTAAAACATCTTGGCCACAAGCATTGATAAACTTACAAAAATTATTAATTCATAGACTGGTCTTGAAAAATTGATGGAACGATAGCTAAAAAAGCTCTTATGCATTCAGAAGAAAAACTATTTGCAAGACATCTCTTACTTTCACTTGTTGAAGACATTCGGAATCAATGTCAATGTGATGATGATCAACAATGTAATCCACCAACTTTTCTGACATTTGTTCATGAGACCTAAACAGAAAATATCCATAAGTAGAAGAACAACAAATCATATGTAATTTATATCTTCAAATAGAGATAATTGATGACTTATACTGTTTGCAGAGTAGGAGATATTACTATTAATTCAAGCCTTTATATTCCTAGAAAAAAGGTATCAAGATTTTCTAAGACCATGGAGAAATTATGTTAAGACAGCTTAAAATCAGGAAAAAAAAATTGGATCTGATTTGTATGTCAAACAAAAAAGATATGGATTATTGAGAATTTAACAGATAAATTGGTAAATTAATACCATAAGCAGTAATTGTGATGAAACATGAGCAGGCATGAGAGCAAGATGGTTAGACATCAATTCAAGGAAGAGTATACAATCACTATTATTTTGTAATTTTGAATAAAATGCATCATTAGAAATGATTACCATTTTGAACCTGTAATGACGTGGGGAAGAAATTCATGCTCAAACATATGGCTGAAAGGTCCATGGCCTATATCATGCAAAAGACCTGCAAACACAAAAGATAGCATGATGTAACAAGAAACCTACTGATTGACATTCACCCACGGCTTAATGATTTGCAATATTACAAAGCTTTGAGGCATTGAATAAATTTTAAGGCTAAACGTATCAACAAGGACTACTCCAATTCATGGAAAGTGTTTGGTACAACAATTACCTGCAAGTTTCACTGTCTGCACATCAGATCAATATCAAGCTCTGCACCCTACAGAGACAAAAACATAATTATATAAGTTTGCATTTAATAAAGCAACAAATATAACCAGGAAAAGTTGAATACATGGTAGGTTTTAAGATACTGCAGAGATTGTCCAGCCAGCCAATAAACTCCCAAAGAATGTTCAAATCGAGTATGCACTGCTCCTGGATAGACCATATAAGTAACACCTGAAGTTTGAAAAACCTCCACTTAATATAATAATTAAAGAATAATTGCAAGGGAAACTAAGTTTTAAAACAATTATAATGCAAAGCTAGGATCACCGCAATCCCTCAAATTAAAGCTTAGAGCTTTGCAATCCCTCGAAGTTAATGTAAGGGAAAGACTAATCTAATAAATAATAAACCCAAATATTGCAAAGAGATACGTTCTCTCCATATTAAAATAAAACTTGAACAACAACAAAGCATTATGTACTCCAAATTTCAATCCAAAGTTGAAACTAACAAATTCTTAACAATAGTTAACATGGTTCATCAATTGGATCAAAGTGGGTACAGTTCAATGCATAGATATGAAGAGAATTTTAACATGAGAATCATTAAAAATAAGTATTTTACTTCCATGTACAATCTAAGATAACAGAGACCCAATGAACATTACCAAGTTGCTTCAGATCCCGTAGCCTGCAGTTGGAAATGCAATTAAATCCTGTTATCGATAGAAAAATTATTCTAAAGTTGCGCAGAAGAAATAAGCAAATAAAATAAATCTTAAGAAAAGGTCTAACCTCTGAAACTGCTCAGTGTCTATAAATTTAAGGCTCATCTGAAAGCACAAGACAAATCACATAATTAAAGATATTTAAACCTGAACAAAATAATAATGGAAAGCAAAATGGTTCTACTTCCAAAAAGAACATAGCTGAAAATAAGTGTTATTTGGTTCAAAAGTAAAGGTCATCCGCTAATATAAGAGCAATGTGTAATAACCAATTTTTGACAGGTACAATTTCAAAATACCCGAATAAATTATACCTAAAATTTCAACTTATACTAAAATTATCAAAAATCATTTCATTCCATTCTACTCTTCAAAATGATCATTTCGATACATAAATATAAATACAAATTCTTGAGCATGAGAAAGAAAAGGAATTAATTTGGTTAACAAAATTTTCCTAAGTTTCAATTTAATTTACTGTTCACAGTTACTGTTCATCCTAATTAATGCACTGTAGCATTGGTGGAAATCCCGGTTTTCCACGACAACTGGCACGCAACGGTCCTGATTTAAGGAACGGTTGTGATTAGTCTATTCAGTAATTTACATGGACATAATTACTTATTTCTATATATGGGAATCCATTTTATTTCCTATGCTTGCTGCCAAATAGAGAATCGAGAGGAAGCCGGGAAACACTGAAGCCTAGGAAATCTGGGAGGAAAAAAAAGAGAGAAGAGAAAGAAGAGAAGAAGAAGAAGAGAGGAGAAGGAGAAGAAGAAAAAGGAAGGAGAGGCAGAGAAGAAGAAGAGACGGAGAAAAGAAGAGAGAAGAAAGGAAAATAGGTAAGGCAAAGTTTGTGCATTTTGATTTAAATGTGGGTTTTTTTTAGAAATTCTTTTAATCGAGTTATAGGTTATACGTTTTTATTAGAATAAGTCACGTCGAAATTGTTTATATTAGAAAGAGGTTTCAAAAAGCTTGTTTAGAGAGATAAATTGTCAGTTATGTAAGATTTATAATTCTGATACAGAAAGCAAGTTTCTTCTTCCCTGTATTATTATTTGTTACATCTTCTTCCCTGTTGTTTATATGCGACATTGAATATTAACAATATTAATTCTTCATTTTGTGAATAGTAATTATTACAAGTTATTTGAAATCAAATTACATACTTAGCCTATGATAATCCCCATTTAAGTAAAATACTTGCTTTCAATTCTAGTCGACATTTATATTATATATTAATTGCTAATGAACATTTCAAAAATTAAACCAAGCTTAGTTAAGAAATATCATGTGATAGGAATCAGTTGGCAATATGTTATGATGCTACACTGCACAAATTTAGGACAAAAAGGTCCCCAGTGAAATAAAAGGGTCATCAAATAATATGAAATCAGGCAAAACGGTCTTCAATGTAGCTTTCGAGCTGGTTACGTTAGCCAATAACTTTGACAACTATACATGACATATTTCAAAATTAAAATTGTAATATATACATTATATCTGCAAATGTATAAATCTTGTTTCTTCAAAAAAAATGTTATAAAGTTTAAAATTGTTAGTTGTATAATTAAGTTAATCAAGTGTATACACCTTGTTCTACTTATTTTAAATTGACATGCATATTAATTTTGTTCTTCAACATTTGAATTTGTGTCAGACTTATTTCTCTTACTGAGTCGTATGACTTATTAGTTGAAAATAATTATTTTTACAGGAAAGGAAAAGAATAAGTTAAAGGAGTAGGATTTTTCCCCTTTTGGAAGTTTTAGAGAGAAAACTGTGTAAATAAATTTTTAGGAGAGTTTAGTAAATTTTAAGTTACTATTTTAATATTTAATTTTAGATGCTCTACAATTTAGTATTAAAGTTTCAATTGAATTGCTTCCGCTTGGTATAAATATTGATCGATTTTAGTAAATTCTTATTATATAAATATCCTTGTGTACTATTTGGGTGAATTTAGAAGACTAAGTAGATCTTTGCGATTATGTGGTAAGTAAAATTTTCAGAATAAATGTTTAATAAACATCCAATCACTTAAATCTACCATATCTATTATGTCTCGTTTCGATGGGTTATAAGATATCGTTGTGAGGCGTGACATAATGCCTGTAAACTAGTTATATATTGGACCATTCTTATAAAACTAAATTGAGCAATATAAATGTAGAAACTTCGTTACTCCATATAAACACTAGATTTTCAAGTGATTCACAATCATGAATAATTGTTAACATATTATAACACAACAAATTAATTAAATGGTAACCACAATAAATCACTTGATTCCAAGAATTAAAGAAAATGTCAACCGTTCACTAGCCCTGATAGAGCACTACTAAAAAAAAGTGTAGCATGTAAAGCGAAACAAATGAGATAAGACGGTCAAAGAGAAAGCTACTATTTGTTACTCGAGATAGTATTGTGGCTGAAGAACATGAAGCATTTGTTGATATTTGGCCATCTATGTAACTAGCATCAAAGAATCCATAAAGATAAAGTGAGAAGCAAAGTAGAGAGAAAAGCCATGATGAATTGTGGCATGGCGATGCAAAGTAGAGATAACACTATAGTGGTTGGTTGTTGGCCGATGCATGGATTGAGATATCTTGTTAACAGTAAATGCAACGTCTAGCCAGATGAGAGAAAGGTAATGCAAGCTACTAATAGCACTCAAAAGTATCACTTAGAAAAATTCTATCAAGGATTGTAGGAATATAATTGGGAGACATGGGCATGGTGATGCCTTTGAGATTGATTACATTTGTGTTGTAGGTGAATAAAAATGTACTTTGTGTTGACACAGAATCCTTGGACGAGATGACTTTGAAGCCCAAGAAGCTGCAGAATTCACCTAAATCTTTTAAATATCAAGGACAGTTGAGATGTGAATTTTCATAGTAGTGTTATGATTAATACAATGAGGATGAGGCCATTGCTTGATGTACAAAAGAAGATGAATCATGAGATGTTAATGAAACTAGATGAAGAGGGAGGGAAGCAACTACTTTAAAGTTGGTGAAGCTAAGAGGAGAAAGTTATGAAGCTATCGGTTGTCTGTCATATACGGTTTTTTTAGGTGATAGAAAGGTGAGATAATTTAGACTAAAAACTCAAAAAGATTTGTGCCTATAAACATCATCAACAAGATGCCATGAAGAAAGATAATTTTTAGCATCCAATTATTTGAGTAGCCTATCCTTGGATAGAGTAAAGCTGATAATTAGGCAAATTATTGTTAGTTTGAAGATGAGGCTTAAGTTTTCATGATAATTGATGCTAGGCCAATGGTGGAAGCCCTTGACTACAAGGTAAGCTTTATGGAGGTTGATTGAACCATTAGGATTGTATTTGTTATAAAAGACACTTATAGTCAATAAGATTTTGAGAAGGATGAAGTAGTATGAGTGACTATGTAGCATTTCGGCTAACAACCTTGAACTCATCAAACATAGTATATCTCCAACAACAACAACAACAAGCTTTTATCACACAAAGTGGAGTCAGCTACATGAATCCTTCTTCTCCATTATGTCCTATTAAGTGTCAACTTCTCACATAATTTTATAAACTAAGCATTTTTATACATCTACCTTTCTTAACATAAGGTAAATTTAATACATCTACTCCCTAATGGATCATGACAGCTATTTTATATGACCAAATCATCTAAGGCGACTCTCTAATCTTTTGTACCACTTAGGTTTTTTTTTTAAGGCTTAGATGATAATGTTGGCTCATGGGTAGAGAAAGAAGGGGGAGAGATTGTAAGACAAAGTTTGGTCAGAGGCTTGTGATTTGATTTTTTTGCACAAGTTTTCATAGGATGATTATGTAAGTAGATGTGGTAGAATGAATTTTGGAGGTTATGATGGCAGGGTTGAATAGATTAGTAGTGTGAGGCGTGAATTTAGGGAAAGATTGGGTACTAGCCATTGGTGTTATGAAAATTTATTAAGGTGAAAGAAGAGGATTTGTGGGGAGACAATGATAATGTGGCAAGGAGATTCAATTTAGAAGAGGTAAGAAGGAAAATTGATAAAAGTGATTGCTTTATTTGGGATGGAAGGAGCTAGCAATGTGTATGATGTGTTTCGAGTGAGTTCTTGAAAAAGAAAATGATAGAGAAGGTAAGGAGGGGGCAAGCTTCATGTGGAGTTGATAGTTGTTGGAGTGGACTGGAAGGGGAGAGTTATGAGAAGGTATTATAAGAGGAGGTAGTAATTCTGGAAAGGAAGGGATGTGAGCCAAGTGTGAGCTTGGGAGGGGCAAGTTTTGCACTGAAATGGGTGTAGAAGGAATGAGTAGAGGAGAGGTGGTTGTGTATGGCAGTAGGAGTTGCTGGATTATTGGGGTTGGATTGTTTGGTGACACGTAGAAGACTAGGACATATGTGAAGCTAATGGTATCCAAGAATGGCAGAAAGGAGTCAATTTAAGACATCATAAAAAATTAATGTCTAGTTAACAAGGTAAACTAGGGTTGTTTTAGTAATTGTTCATTATAGAAAAAGCAAATTCAGCACTTAGATATGCAGTGACCTCACAATTACTTTAATAAACCAAAGGTGAGATCAATTTGAAGATATTGCAAAGATTAAAACGTTGATGAAAAAATAATCAATTAAGACATGCAATGAATAACAAAAAATTGTTTCATCTGATTAGCATGCTTAGCTAGCCCAAAGTTTATTGTCTATACTCACTTCTCCCCATGCAAAAAAAATATACAATTTCCAGTAATAGTGTTAGAAAATTTTGATAAAGAAGAATTGTTGAGTGACCAATGATCAAAAGGATTTTGGATGAGAGAATAGGATGAGAGAATAAAGAATTTTATTACTAATATTTGTTGAATAGTTTTCAGCTTAATGTACAATACAATAATCTTGTCTATTCATAGGCATGAAAGCCAAATCTAGAGGCTTCAACAATATTACAATTTTTTCATAAAAATAAACTCTAGAGTCTTTCAATTTATTAAATATCCTTGAACCATCTACTCTATACTAGTAACCCATTCTAGGTAATCATAGTCTAAAGTCTTCTATTTATTATAATGTTCTAAAGTATTCTTCTTTTATACAAAATATTTATTATTAGCATAATACTTTAGAATAATTGATAAATTAGCATTAAACTATCACTCATGTGAATTTTGATAACTCAAACATATCAGTAGCTCAAACTTTCCTCTTGGAAGTGACATTGTCAATATGTTCGCTAATTGTTCTTCAATCTTGCAATGCTTATGTTTAATCTCTTGGTTGGTCTCAACTTTTCTAATAAAAAATACTTGATACCGATATGTTTTTTGTCATTACTATACTTGATTTTCTATCACAGAAGACTTTTATAGCTCTTTCTTATGACTCACTCATGTCTTCAAATATGTGTTTTTGCCATATAGCTTGGCTTGTAGTCATGACTGTTACAATATATCTACTTCATCTAATGATTGTGTGGTTCTTTCTTACTTCGATGCCCAAGAAAGCATTCTTAAGCATAATATGAAAGCATTATACTAAGGGGCTATTTATGTCATCAATTATCCCTGCCAATCATCACGATCCAAGTAATCTTTGAGTTAGGGAATGGAC
>CM038224.1:102643130-102886431 GCA_021442155.1 Cymbidium sinense | reverse complement strand
GATAAGTCTTCAAATATATTCATATATTTTATTACTGACATAGTCCCTTACTTAAGAGTAGTCAATTATTTGTGGAGCCTTTTACCATGATTTCCAAGATATCATTTTACCCTTAAGATTTCTTTCATTTCTAACAATGTCATGATGTTTCTACTATATCTCTCTTCTTTAGCTAAATGTTATTCCAATAAATTTTTGCATGACCTGCTAGTTTCATTTTAGAAAATATTATCTATTAGTCATCAAACATATGATAACAATCAAAGAAGTAATCCATTTAGTCTAACCGGTCTAAAAATTTATTAGGGTCATGTATGTTGTAGTTGCTATTTTAACTTATTTTATAGGTTCTTGTGAGATTTCATGGATCTTAAGATAGTCTTGTCTAAGAGCATTCCTTAGGTTAGGCCTTCTTATAGGATACTCATATCTAAGAAGTTCAATGTTTTCCCTTCTACGGGCTCTAAGTCATCTTGACGTGATATAGTTGGTGGGGTTTATAGCCTACTACTCAAGGTTTGAATTTGTGCGGTAAGATTCATGAGTAGGTCTTCTACATTAGTGAATTTCTCTTCACTTCTCATGAAAATCCCATCTACTATTCTAGTAAAGTCCTCTGATTGGTCCAAACTAATAGATTTAGGCGGCATGATATAAACACAAACGTGCAATTTTTAACACTCCAAATGTTACTTTAAAATATGTTATATGTCAACTAAAATTAACACTAATGAGATGAACAAATTTTGGAAATGGACTAGCCTCCAAACCCTAGGGTCTGATACCAAAATTGGTAAAGCAAGATCACAAAGAGAAGGATATCGCAATGGAAATGGAGGAAGAGATGCTCTGATATTCTTCCACTCACTAAAGTGAAAGAGAGCTGAAGATCTTCCACTCACCAAAGTGGAAGAAGTCTGAAGTTCTACTTACCCAAGTAGAACAGTAACAAGAGATCACCAAATCTCCCGGATGGTCAGCCACCAAACTCCAACTAAAGAGTTTTCACTCCAAATTTCACACACAAAGCTAAAAGTTTTTTTATTAGGTCGAAATATGTGTTTAAATAAGTACAATGCTCTAAGGGATACATCCCTTGGGAAGAAAAATGCTAAAAATTTGAAAAAAAAGAAACTCGGACCAATCGTTTCACAGCACCGTGCACCACAATGCCATAGTCCAACGCCGACGTGCCATATCCTACCACCAAGGTGCGAGTTTCTTAGTCTCTAAACACTAAAACCTATAAAGTGTAGCACTAAGGATCCAAAAAGGCAGTGCCAAGGTGCTAGACCCACACCTAGGGGTGTGCACTAGTTGGTTCAAACCGAAAAATTGAACTGAACCGATGTTATTTGGTCGGTTTGGTTCGGTTTTAAATTTCACAGTTCGGTTTTTGGTTGTAAATGCCTAGTTATTCAGTTTTCGGTTTTTGGTTCGATTTTTTTTTAAAATATTGGATAAACCAAATAAACTAAATAAATCAAAATTAGTTAAAAAGTCAAATATAAATATGTAATTTTGATTGAAGATGCTTAATTATTTGTATAGATTTATAGATTTCTACTTGACTAAGAAATTTTTAATATATAAAATTTAATAAATTGTTTTAATTAAATATTCATTAAAAATATTTTATTTTTATTTTTATATACTATTCGGTTTAATCGAAAACCGAACCGAATAAACCGAATTATAATTTGGTTTGGTTAGTTGAGTTTTATATGTTATTTGGATGGTTCGATTATTTTAAATTATTTGGTTCGATTTATTTGGTTTAACAAAAAATTCAACCGAACCGACCAAACCAACCAAATGCTCACCCCTACCCACACCTATTAAATTGAACACATGAACTCACATGTTTTCAACCACAACTCTAATATAATACTTACACATGATTAAATACACTCATTACTACATAATACAATACCTGAAATATAAATCCATTCATAAAGTCTACTAAAAGTCCTTATAAGTTCAAGCTTTGGTTTCGAACCTAGTGACAAGTCATTTTCTCCTTTAATGTGCTACATCACTTATTCTAAGAAGCTTACTTAGCCTAGGAGACTACAAAATTTTGGTCCTTATATTTAGAGCCACATGCACAAGAGGATGATTCTAATGGTGTTGGAGCTTCACCAAGTTTGCTCTCTAATTTTCCAACATTTCATAAAATATTGGGTAGAAGCACATCAAGATATTTATATGAAAAAAAAGCTAAGGATAGCGATAGTGAACATTCGTATCAATTGCGATAGAAAACTAAATCCAAAGCTAATCTTATCAAATTACAATTGAGTTCACCCAAACCCATATGAGCCCTAATTGAACTTGATTGAACCTTAATTGCAATCCAATTTAATCAAATTGGATCAAACCAAGCTAAATTGGCCTTTAGCCCAAGCTATAAGGTTAAAATTGAATTCAAATTGATTTAAACCAAATTGAGTCAATCCAAAGCTTCATGATCACACTAAACACTTAATTAAACATTTCAATCCACTCCAAGCCATTCAATTCCACCAATTGGTCCAATTGACCCAACTTAACCCATTTGACCAAAAAAAGGTCTAGTGAGCCTAAATCTAATCTAACTTAAATTAATTGCAATCAAAGCTATCAATCAACTCAAAATTCATCATTGAACACATTCCAGCACTCATATGACCTCAATTAAACACAATCAAGCCAATTGGTTCACTTGACTCAATAAAAGACCAAATTGATTCAAACTTCAATTCAACTTAAATTGGACCAAACAATCTATCCAACCTCTTTAAAAATGATTGTTTATACTATCAATCATTCAATTGAAACTAAATGAACTTAACCAAGTCAATTTGGCCACTTGATACAAATCGACCCAAATTGACCTAAAGGAACAAAGTGAGCCGAAACTCATCCTAAATCAAAGTGGATTCAACCATTACCTCCAATCAATCATAAATTGTTTATTGAATATCCTCCAACCATTAATTGAAGCCAATTTGATCGAACCAACTTAATCAACCTACTTAGCCCAATTTGACTTAAAGGGTCAAATTGAACTAAAATCCATTCCAATCCAAATCAAAATATGCAGTCATTCTCAAATGATCAATCAAACATAAATCAACCCTCACCCAACCCAATTTGACCAATTTGATCAATTTGGTCAACTTATCCCATTTGACCCAAATGAATCGATATGAACTAAATTCAAATTCACCCCAAATTAAATCAAATTAAGGCATCATTACAATCCAAATGATCATTTGAACTTAATCCAATAGCTCTATTGACCCAATTTGGTCAATTGTTAACCTAATATATTTGAACCCAAATTGACCTATATGGATCAAATTGAGCCAAACCAAACTAACCCAAGTTCAAACCCAACCAAACTTGGAATGACTCATCCTTAGGTCCTCTTTGACCTACTAAAGTGGGGTCAACCCATGGTGAACCTAGTTTGACCCAAACCAAGTGAACGAAGGGTTTAAAATGAGACAAAATTCCTATTTTCAAGGCCTACCCACCCCTTTTTCCTATGACAGCCACCTTTGGCCCTCTTTAGACATAGGACCACTAACCCAACTTAACCCAAATATATTGGGTTCAATCCTTGACAAAAGGGATGACCTCCTCCCCTTGATCGGTCGTTGGTCCAGCTCAAAAGATGTGTACACCCCATAACAAGTCACTGGGCTTTCTCGACCACTCAAGCACATCCACTTCACCAATCTCCTGCCATCTCTGGCCACCTACACCGGTCAAACGATTGTCAAAGGCTAAACTAATCCCATGGCTTGGTTCACTTAATTAGAACAGTATACTCCTTCCCTTACACTAAAACTTTGCAAGGACATTTCCTAGAGCTCTTTCTTTAGTCCCCAAGCTTCCCTAGAGTGATTCAAGCATCCCATCATCAGTAAGGCCAAGCCTCACCTCAGCCCAAGCACCCTTTCTATCCAACCTCTACCAAACTTTAATTAACTCTTTCCACACCTTCTTTGCACACTGTTGAATCATATCAAATCAATTTTCACTTGATTCGATCACTAGAAGTCCTTGTTCCATCAAACTCCAGTGAGCAGTAGTGGAGCTTGGTCTCAAGAATAATTGGCAAGGAGGCAATGGACGGATCTTCTCAACAGGGCTTCATCTCTTCAAGGTGAAGCTACTTAGATTGATGGACTACTAGTCTTTAGCTCCAGTGAGGTATTTCTCTCAAACCATAGCCCTAGCCCCTCAGATGTTGGTCTTTTTTAAAAGAAATTTTCATGTGACGTGAATCAAATCATAATATCCCCTTAGAACACCTTCCTAATCCATTTGGAATCGAATCCACCATCAAATGAGATCTGGTAAGCTCGGATCGAGTGATGAAAGGCAGATAGTGTCCATTCTCTCACTATGGGTCAATGATAGATCATCGATCATCCGTTCCTCGTGATTAGAACAGATCATGATTAAATCTATTAAAAAATTTTATTTAAAATACAGGATTAATCTTTGTCACTTGATCTATGATCGGATGGCTGAGAAGAAAGCACATGCACCTGACTCAGCAGCCACATGGGACATTTTAAATAATCAATCCTATGACGTCACATGGAAAGCATTGTCATGTTAGCACCGATGGGCAACAACTATATAAATGGATTCAATTAGAATTTAAAATTTGATTTAATTAGCCAAAACTTTAAAAAATCATAACTAATTATAAAAAAAAATCTTTAAAATATAAATGAACCTATTTTGGAAAGCTTAGATAAAGAAGAATTAAGAAATAAATCCTTAATTTTTATCAAATGAATAGTGATTAATTAAAGTTTAAAAGTTTACTTAATTAGTTTAATTAAAATCTACTTACTTGATTAATTAGCGTGGGATTTGGTGTGTCTATTCTTTGGGATGGCCTTTATCTCTCATAATTTTCTCAACCTAATTTAATATGTGATTTGGGAAATCTTGATTTTTTGAGCCTTAATTAATCATTTTATGTATTTAATAAATAATTAAAATTAAGAAAATTATTAAATTAATTTTTAGGTCTTAATTGATCATTAAAACAACAGTGGTGATTAAGGAAATTAATGAAGACCTCTCGTTCTAATTATTTTTTAAAATCACCCTTAAGGGCATTTATTTAATTAATTAATTCAATTAATTAACCTATAACTTAGGAAAATCATTTTAATTTGTATAATCCATTAAAAAAATTTATTAAACTCTCTTTGTGTTCAATAAAAGTAGGCGTTCCCAATAAAATCAAAAACCCCAATTGGTTTGAGATATTTTGGCTGTAATTGATGATTTAGGGTTAGCTTTCTTTATTTAATTAATCCTTAATTATTGGCCTAATTATATTAGAATCTTCAGATCATGTTTATTTATGCTTGTGCATCTCCAATAATTTTATCATCATTTTTGGGCCCATAATTAAGGTCTAATTAAATTTAGAAGCTCTTTTGGGGTTTAAATGATTAAATAATTAGCTAAAGTTAAATAATTCATAAAAATCACTTAGATTAGTATTAAACAAATTAATTAATAGAGATGGTTTAGGGTTGATTTTAATGTTTTGATCTCCTCTTTAGATTTAAAGAATTAAAAATCCTAAAACTAATCTTTAATGAGCTTAATTAAACTTAAGGGTGTTTACCTTAAAGAAAGTCTCCTTAGAAATTAATAAACCAAATAGCTTATTTAATAAAGCTTAATTACTTTGTTTAAATTTTTGTATTTCAAGTGTTCATGAATCCATGTTTTCAAGAATGATAAAAGAAATTACATTGATTGCATGCATTTAAATTAAATAGTGTGGCTATTATCACTAGTAATTTTCAAATTATTTTCTTAAATCAACCAAAAGATAACCATTAATTTAAATATAAATAAACATAAGTGATTAAAATTTGATGCTAATTCTCACATGTATAAACTATAGATCAAAAGGTATATAATCTAGACATCTTAGGAACAAGAGACTTTAAGTATTCCTAAGTAAGTCTCTGATTACCTTACTTTCCTAGTTTAACAACTGTACGTACCTTCAAATTACATATTATGAATAAAATATTTTCATTAATTAAGTTTTAAAAAATTAATAAAACAAAATTTTATAAGTTCACCTTTTTGTTTACATATGTATGCATATGTGTGTGAATCAATACGTATATAATCTAGACATCCCAAGAATATGAGACTTTAAGTAGCCCTAAGGAGGTCTCTAATTACCTAACTTCCTTAGTTTAACAACTATGATTCAATACACCTATGCATATGTGTAAGCATAAAAATCAAATTACCCTTTCCATAACAATCATGCATCATGTAATTATTATTTATACTAAACATTAATGATTGAATGTAAACTAATTAGTTCATGCAACAAGTGTCAAGTGATATATATACATGTTCATTCAACCCTAATAGCTAATTATATACACATTAAAATGAGTATTAAATAATAATTAAGGAAATTATAAAGGAATATCATCAAATTAATCATAATTTTAGTTTTATTAATCTTAATATGTCTTTCATATTTGAGATAACTCCTTTAAGCCAAATTCAAACATGAACTATAATAAAATCTATAACACTCCATTAAGAGGATTAAAAGCTACTAAATTCACTTATTGGATTCATCCTAAGCTTAGGGATTAAGATAAGTTTCATCCTTCGTTTCTCTCTCTACAACTTTGAACAAAAGTGAAACTCAAAATGAAGAAAACTCAAATATAAACTCATCTTAAAAATTGTTAATCATGTAAAGCGTAACCACCCTTAATAGAAATTTAAACATTCATCATTAGAAAACTCCAAACATTAAGGCCTAATCATGACATGCCACACTAAACCTGGTACACACATTAGAATTCTAAGCCACTGATTCAATCCTTAGGTTAGGCCAATGTTTGATGTGATAATGTGATATTTTGTTTTGTGATGTAATATTTAAGACTGGATGTTAGAATTGATTGTGTGTAGTCTAGATTTTAGGGCAATATTAAACTAATGATATTTTTGCAAATGAATGTGCTTAAAGGATTTTTGTAATAAAAATATTATATAAGTATTTTTTTCTTGCAGGTGTTGTTAAGTCCATACGCATAATCCCTGGATAAGAGTGCTTGGTTACCCAAGGTAGGGTGCTAAGTCCAAATGTATGAAATACAATTGCTAGGTTTTATTATGTAATTAATCAAACATTCATTTTGCAAGTGTAGTTAGATTTAATTTTTTTATTAAATATAATTTTTGCAATAGGATTGAGATTAGAGCTATGGATTTAGGATGAGCAGTGGCTAGAAGGTATAGACCTAGGAGGCCCTATGATGACAAGATACCACCAATCCATGAAGTGAAGATGAATATAAACAATTGAAGACCTCCATAATTTTATTTTCACTATAATTTAATTATAATCCGGGTTGTATAAGGGCAGAAATCTACTACCCACCCATTTTTTTTCCTTTTCTGGGGTGTATAGTGGTACACAACTATATCGGCCATTTATTCTTTCAATCGATTATATTAGTTTGATTGTTTACTTTGATTGTACAATAGAAATGACATACTTTTTATAATTTTCTTAAAAATTGGTTGTTTGATGTATGGCCTAGATATGACAGGCTCTTTAAGAAACTAATATTTTCTACTCCACTAAATAAATTCAACTAAATTTTAATCAACTAATAACTTCACTTTAAAGTGTAAGATATTAATCAAATAAATAAAAAATTTAGTAACCGCTTAGTTGTATGGTTGTATGCTCTAATAATATGCATGCATCTTCTCTTCTTCCTTGTAAATAGGGGGTCTCCACTCTTGCACCATAAGGGATAAGTTTGACCTGTGAGAGCAGTCTTTTGTAATAAAGAACACCCCTTCTCATTGATTTAGCTCATAACAAAATTTCATCAAGCATTTAGGCATAAATTTTCCCAAGCCCGAGTCCAAAATGATAAGTTTAAAATAAAATAAAATCTATAAATTTTATTGCATTAGTTTAAAGCATTATTTTTATATGAGTCATGATCTAATCTCTCAAAGTGTGAATTTAGAATTCTACATTCCTTCTTAATAAACAATAGCCTAGATATCTTGCATTTACATAAGACCAGGCCACATGCTTTTAAATTGTATGAGGTGTTAGCTCGCAGCCACTCTAGGTAGTTGTAAGTCTGGAAAAGTTGGGATTGATTCCCTCTCTCTAGTGGAAGTGAACTATCATATCCCACTTTCTTCAAGAAGATTCAAGTCAATCTCATAGATTGTGCAAGAGCATTCTAGATATAGATTTAGAGATTATTTGTTTCTCTTTTGCTATGAGCATAAGTCCTCACCTCTTAGTCATTTTCACAATTTTGTGATGTTGAAATTTAAGTCCTAGCATTTTAATGAAAATATCAATTCAAAACAAAATAATTCTCTTTTCAAAATTATAAAGCCTCAATATAGGATAGACTAAAGCACTCACTAAGCTTCTTATTATTATAAGTGGTCCTACTTATTCTCCTTTGGAATCCATAAAGAAGACTTCCCACTTTAAATTTTTTTCACTTGATTTCTAATAATTAGCACTCCTTTGATATCAAACTTTGAAATCTTTGGAGATATTAGTTGACTACTTCAATCGAGAGTATTCTTAGAAAATTCTCATTTCCTAGGATATAACTAACTATGGGAGCTTGCCTCCATAGGGAACTAAGGAACCCAACATAAACTAACTGTTTTACTTTATCTATATAAAGTAGGGGAAAGATCTCTGGTATATATAGATCCATCTGTTAAAAGTCCTTATTAGGTGATCGAGTCTATTATAAGATGATATTCCTATCTTTTAAGATAGTATGCCATTCCTTAAATATCGTACTCGATCATTTTAATCTACGACTCCAAATAAAAACACCACAATAAGCAATTATTATTACGAACTAAAATTATTTTCTAATTTAATTGATGCACTTTAACTCAATGTAATATGCTCATGATTGGAGGAATAAAGTGGAGAACTAAGACATTTATTATCTTACTTGGGGACCCATGCGAATTATGAATACATGGTTGATTTATGATGCAAATGGTTATAGATTTCACACATATTCATGGTTAGAAAGAAAGAAAATATATAGCTCAGGTGTTTGCGTCATAGGAAACACACATTCATATGATGAGATAGATTATTATGACAAGAAATTTTATAATTACAATATCCTAAATCAAATGAGAGAAATGTTATTTTATTCAATTGTGATTAGTTTGACTTTTTCATAATAGAGGAATAAGGACACAAGTCATATAGGATCACTGAAGTGAAGCTAAGTAGAAAATATGCTAAGTTCAATCTATTTAACATTTTGCATTAACCCACTAAGGTGTATTACCTTAGATATCCTATAAGAGTAAGAGAGAAAATAGATTGGGAAGTGATAATTAAGATCAAACTTAGAGCAAGAGTTGAAGTTTAAAATATTATTGAACTTGCTCATCAAGAAGAGGAATTGACAGATTTTGTACTTATAAGTGATGATGTAAAGCCATTAATAAGTTTACAAGATGCTAATGTTGATTATGAGGATGTTATTCAATCTAGAGATAAAGGCAGTGAGGATGATGATGAATAAGAAAATTTAAATTCAACTTATAGTAATTCATCGGAGTAAATTATATAGCATATGTATTAAAGGTAGAATATTTTCTTATTTTTCTCTCACAAGTAGTAAAATCGTGCATTATAACTTCTTTATTTAATACTAGGATGTACTTCTTTTTGTTTTTTGCATATTGTAGTTGCACACAATTTTTTTACATTTCTTACATACTATTTTTATTTTGTTCAGTTTAGTACTTCTTTTTTATTTTTTCCTAATAGATCTAACCATTGTAATTTTTTATGTAATAGATGGAATCAGCTAGTAGTGATGATATTCCACTTCGATCAATTACGAGAATCTTCAAGAGGAAGAAGAAGACTATGTTCCAACTCAGTGTTCAGTTTACCATTACGGTCACTATCTCAACCTCTATTTCAATCTCACTACCTCTGACTATTGGACCAAGCCATATACATGCCTATCACTCTTCGAAGTCTGCTAATACTGCACCATTTTATTGAGATCAAGTACACATAGGTCATAAAAAGCCTAGGTTTCACCATATGCCACCTGATCAGACTAATCGATGCCTATTAGGCTTGGTGGAGCTAAGCTGCCTACATGACGCACTTTAATTGAGTCAGAGGGTGACACATTAATTTATTTAGAACTTTCAATTTTAAAATTTTTTTGTGCTAATCTTAACTTCAATTTTTAATTTCAATCCTTCAAGAAAAGTTATGCGCAAAATAAAAGATATAATAAAGAGCAAATTTGATGATTCTTATGTATCTGGAAGAAGGTGCTAATAGAAGTATGCGACATGTGGTTCAGTGAATTCAAGATATTATCATAGCTCTTTACACATAGCTAATATAATAGATTATGCTAAAGATCTACTAATTATCATTAATGCATTTTAGATAACATAAAGATTTTAAGTGGTTGCCAGAGAATAGACAGAACATTAGAAGAAATTTTAAGTCCAGAGGTGGAGCCCATTTATGTTATATGTTTACAAATATATGCAAGTTTGGACAGAGATTGCTTTGGATTGGAGAAGATGTGTGGGCTTAGCTCTGTAGAGCTTGGGCCTCCCTAGATTATGTTTGTAAGAGGGAGCAGGCTAAACAAAATTGAGCATGTGATTATATTGGAATGGGCAACTCTCTATATACTGGAAGCTCAATTCCACACATTAAGTTTCAAAGAAGGCTTATGAGTCATTCATTACTTGCAGTAACTGAATTTATAATCATGCTTAATTAATTTTTTGGTATGTTTGCGAGAAAATGTTCATCATGGAAGGGATCCCACTATTGCAGAGTTACATAGCAAAACATATCAGCATCAGCTGAACTAGTATTCGGTCAATGTTTGGTCACGAAGAGCGTACATAAGTAAATTTATTATTTTTGAGGTACAATTTGTTAAAAGTAAATTATGTTTTCATAATATTATAATTTTTTATATGATGATTACATGAGGCTGAAAGAGGTTGTTAGTCAGAGTTCTATTGATACAGGTAGTTCTAGTGGACAGCCTGAGCAATAAGAGTATGACATTGGAAAGAAGCTACTGGAGATAAGAAAAAGAGAATAATATGTAGCCTAGGTTTGCAAAAATTGGCTTATGATGCTCATCAATCATTTTCTTAAACGAGCAGTGATTCAATCGAAGAGATAGTTAGAAGGTGTGTTGTTATAGTAGCGTAGAATATAGAAGCCCAAATGATTGCTCAAATGGAGGCTTAAATGGTTGGTCAAATAGCTTCCATGAAGTAAGAATAGAGATGTGCTGAGACAGACGAAAGGAGAAAGAGTCTGTGATGGAGGAGGAAGAGAATGACGACAATGATGAGGAGACCGACAATGAGTATGTCAATATTTATACTTATAGTTTAGCATGCCCTGCCTTATTGGGTTTTTGTCTGGTATGTTTGAGTATTGTGTTTATATCATATTATTTTCAATGTTTAACTTTAGTTGAAAAAAGAATGGTCAAATGTTAATGTTCTAGGACTATTTCATGAAAACATTGAATGAACCTATATTTTTTTATTAGTTGTGATTATGTTGAAAACAATTATGAATCAATTATGTAATTATTGTATAGTTTTTTTGCATGTGTAAAATCAAAACATATGCGTAGTTCTTTCAGTTTTTTTTAAAAATCTATATAGATTTTTGATGAATTTTTGATAAATTTTTCATCACTAAGGTCGAACTTCTGACGAACAACCGCCATCAAAAAATTTTGGTTGAATTTTCACCAAAAATAATGTAGAGGAATTTCCACCCAGTGTAAATTATCTTCAGGTAGATTTTTCTGCAAGAAATGCTTTTCTTATAGAATCAATGGGCATCCTCGTAGAAAAATCCAACAGGAGGGAATTTTTAGAAATGCTTTATTGACGGATAATTTCACTGCTAAAATGCATTTTCAACTAAGGTTTTATCGATGGGATTAAATCCATCAAAGACGTGTATCTCCAATGGATTTTGCTTGATTTCCGATGAATTTTTCCTTCAAAAATTGACAATTTTCATGTAGTGCTATCGCATGCAAGGTGCCATCCAAAGAAGCTAGTTTAGGTGCAATGACTACCAAGCTAATCAAGTATTAGTGTGGTGATCCAACAATATGTTTGGGAATGCTAACTATTATATTAAAGATACTACATAAAATGAAATGAAAAAAATTATATCAATGCTAATAGGGCATGAAAATAAATGAGAAATTATTATGCACATAATATGATTATATTACATGAAGAACTTGATGCATGAATTGTTAGCGCTATATTTATGCATTTTATTTTTTTATTATAATTAAATAATATTCTATGCATATAATATCTTATTAAACTTTTATACTTAATTCTATGCATAGTATTGTTTTTGAAAAGGCCAAGGTGAAGGTGAGATAATGATTTAATGCTCTTGTGAATACATATATCAATTTTTTCATATCAATTTCAAATAAATGATGTAGGTAGATATATAATGACTTGTTATAAAATTTTAATATTTAAGAATAAAAGCTAATGCTATATTAGTTTTTTAATAAATGTTATTGAAAGTAGGGTAACTTCGTGAATTGATGTAAATTTTGATTATGTAGAATGTTCGAAAAAGTATTATAAGACCTATTTTAAGAATTATATTTCCCTATTCTTAGCTTATATTGTATGATTTGTTATAATATAGAAGTTATGCTAGTTCAGGCATGACATTAACATTCAGGCAAACACTTAAACATTTATAAAGTGATATACAAAAATATAAAAATGTTTATATACATTACTTGAAATATAAATGTATACATAATTATATATGTACCTACATTCATTTATACATGCATTTTTATCACATCTCAAATTAGCTCTATTAAATATAATCTCATTTCAAGTCAAATTTGATCATAGTCAATCTTAACTCATTAGTCAATTCATTGACTTTGATATAAGCTTTGTATCTAAATTAAAAATAATCCAATTTATAGTGATCACATAATGGTTTGATAAGTTCTAACACTTAAGGGACACACAATTAAAGACTAAATTTTTAGTGCATTTCAAGTATGATCTATAACTACTATATGAGTCACAAAAATTAGAACAAATTCAAATAAACTTTGTAATTCATCAAGAATGTTGTAAGAAGAAAGATCATTCTTCATATATCTTAGTAATAAATTTTCATGATCATGATAAAAATAACTTAGCTCACTATCTTGGAAGGATATATACATTAACTAACTAGAACATGATTATAAAAAAAGATGTAGGACTAAAATCATTACATATTTTCAATCCTATTATAAAATAAAATAAATAACAATGATGCTTTAAGTATTTTGTAGGTTTTAAATCAAAATTCCAAAACTAAGGAGTAATTGCTTGAATCATAAAAATCCTACTAAGTAAATACCAAAATTAATATAAAGTACACACCTTAAAGCAATTCTAGAAGGCTAAATTGGTGCTTAATTTTACTAAGGTTGGCCAAACTGGAGAATAAATGAGCAAAAATTAGCATAACAATCCGTGAAATATTTGATGCATCTCACTAAGTTTGTAAACACCAAAACAATCTAAATTAAGTTATTGCAATGCCTTGAATCAATAAAACTTGTGATTGGAAGAGAATGCAAAGTCAACGATGACTTCATTGCTAACATATTCTCAAGTGATGGAGGAGTCACCCATATGCCCCTTTAAACTTGTGACAATGTAAGGAACATGCTAATAGCTTCCATTTGTGATGATGTTAACTATTATTATCCATCCATTTAGAAAGAATTAATATTCTCAAAATTATTGTGCATTTAAGACTTGATTTTATAAATCATTCTTTTCAAAATATCCTCTTGAGAATAGTTCATTCATGTAAAGATTGCAAGTCAATAATGCTATTCTTTGATGAGTCCATTTAAGAGATGGATTTTCTAAATCTTATTCTAGGTTATCAAAATTTTGATACACATTTAAGATCATCTTTTATGACAAGATATAATGAAAATGTAAATTAAAGACATTCTTCATGGATTGCATTGACATCAAGTCACCGATAACCATCCATATTGCTCGTGTTTGGGTGAATAAGTTAGATTAGCCCAATGATAGCACTATCCAATCAATAATTTGATCATAGAAAAATATGATCCCATCAACTATTAGTGATATAATTAAAGAAATATTTTAGATAAGGACCAAAATATATTTTATGAAGTTTATAAATAAAGCTAACTCTCAAATGATCTAATTGATTTTTCTCTATGATCAAAAGAGCATTAGGCATATTCCTAACTCATAGGACACTCATCGTTAATGACCATATTATCCATTATAGTAGCAATGTTGTAAGTTCCTCCTATTATCACAACAATGATGCTACTAGTCACTAACGATAGACCAATCAACACTCTTCTGGTATCTATGGTTGTCCTGACCTCATAATAATGGCATCATGCAAGTTATATGATGGTCATGATAATGTCACTCATGGACATCCAAATGCTTAATAGTATCCAAGACGTCAATGCTACAAAAAAACATATTATTACTCATATTATTTAAAGGTGTTGTTAGCTTTGCCATTTATTCTTTTTCTTTATTTCCATGTAAATACCAATCTTAATGTCATATGCCTCTTTTTTTTTTTACTAGTTAAGATATAATTTATGCTAAAGTCCCTCTATTTTCAAAGGTATACTATCTTTGTATTAATTTTCTACATAATAATTAGAAATACATAATTGGGCTAAGTTTCACATTTCATAAGAAATTATCATCTCTTTGATATGTTTGTTAAGAAACTCATATTTAACAAAAGACATTAAATTCTACTTAGTACATCACCCAAAAAAAATCATATATCAAGCACAAATCTTAAAGAAAATTTTTGTAGTAGAAATTTTTAAAATTAAATTTGGGATCATCCAAATTTTAATTTTGATAAATTTAAAGTTGAAATATGCTTCTTTATTAGAGGGAACTAAGGAGCCCAAAATCAAAAAATTCTAATGTCTTATTAAAAAAATCAAGTGGATCATTCTAAATCGTTCAACAAAGTGATGAATTTTGATAAAAATAACAATCAAGTCCCATTAAGATTAATAAATAGACATTCATTCCATATATAAAGAAGGACATAAGTGAAAATGAATTCCTTAATTTCAAGAATCCTAAAACTTTTGTCGAAGAAAGCACCACAAATAATAATTATCACTCATTAGCTACCAACCCACAACAATGATTGTAGACTTCCATCTAGGGGTGTGTATTTTTTTATTAAAACTAAAAAAAATTGAACCAATTTAAATTGAATTTTCTAATTTGGTTCAATTATATATATATATATATATATATATATATATATATATATATATATATATATATATATATATATATATATATATATATATCTATATATATATATATATATATATATATATATATATATATATATATTATATATTGATAGATTTTATATTATCTTAATTCGATTAAACTGAAAATAGCTAATAAATCAAGTTTTTACTTTTTTTTATAGATATTTCCTCTCAAGGAAGAAACTCC
Organism: Cymbidium sinense; assembly: GCA_021442155.1. Classification (NCBI taxonomy): domain Eukaryota; kingdom Viridiplantae; phylum Streptophyta; class Magnoliopsida; order Asparagales; family Orchidaceae; genus Cymbidium; species Cymbidium sinense. Next base: position 102,870,759 of record CM038224.1, on the reverse strand, counting down.
AATGATAAAGTAGTATTTTATTGGTTTCATTTGTTAAATAATTGCTTGATTTTGCATAAAATAGTTTGACAAAGTGGTGTAATTTTTTGATATAGAATTACTACAATTTACATCTTCAAACTTCGATTTTAACTATGCTAAACCAAAAATCTGAAGAAAAAAATCAATTTGGATCAATTTGATTTATACTGATGATTAAATAGATCGTTTTTTTATTCTAAAAGTAAAACTAATCAACTTAACAAATTTTAGAATCAATCCATCCAATCTGATTGATTGCAGTCCCCTTCAATAATCAAATGTCTATTATTATTGGTTGTTGATCGACATTGATGCCCATTAGCCATTACTATTATAATATTTTTCACTTTCTCAATTAAGATCAAAGTAGCAATTTAAAATTTTAACAGCAACTTCTCAAATTAGGAGAAAAAATTGCAAATTATAAGGTGACAAGTTTATGTCCAAATAAAAATATGAAGCATTAAATTTTTTAGTGATCAAATTACATTTTTTTCTTTTAACCTATAACATGTAATTTTCACATTTATAATTCACATTTAGCTTGTAAAAAAAACTTGTAAACATAAAATAAGAACAAAATTTGCAATTAACATCAAATAAATTATAATTATTCATGAGGGTTACATTCAAACTAAAAAAAAAAATTTAAGCTTACAAGTTGGATATTAAAAATATTTCTTATCTCCTCTTATAAAGCTCAATAAAATCAAATAAAATCAAAAAATTTTGTAGACTATAAACCGTTCAACAAAAGACAAATATGCTACTTTATATACACAAATTAAGCATAGATTAATAAATATCTATTATATCTATCAGCAAAAATGCAGAATCTTTCGTTGCAACATTTTATAAGTGATGTCATTATATAATTGATTCAATTTAGAACTTACCAAACTAAACATACCATGGAAATGCTAATTGTAGATGATCACATTTTCCTTGAAATGCCAAAACACCATATAGATGTTTACCCACATAAGAACAATATAGTGCTCCCATTCCAAGCATCCTGATCTCCCGAATAAAAGCTATGCAGCCAACAACCAACATAAATAAATAAAAAAGTCAGATTATTCCAGCAAAGTAGATGCCCTAACAACTCAAAATTCCATCTCAAAAGCACAAAGAAAGCTTGGAAGGAAATCATCCATGTTATATCCATATAGGAAAGCTTAAAGCAATGATATCAAATCCAACAAAGCTAATTCCTAGTTCCTACTATTAGCAAGATTCAGGTAGCCATCACCACCTGAATGAAAAACATGCAGCCAACAGCTTAAAGCAATGATATTAAATCCAACAAAGATAATTCCTAGTTCCTACTATTAGCAAGATTCTAGTAGCCATCAATCATCTATGTTGCATCTTGAATGGAAATCATCATTGTCCTAAAAACATATCAAAATTCTCTAAGCAGCAAAAATCAGCGACCATGGATTGAAAAATGAGCTAATTGTAGATTGATATCTACCCTCCAATGTCCAAAATATGAACAATGAAATAACATTTTCATGACCACCAAATAATTCCATACCTTGGTTCCAAATTATACGATTCTAAGTAATTGCAAAAAGTTTTGCAAATAAAATAGAATGAAAAAGGAAAATGAAAAACCTTTAGAGAGTTCTATAAAAGCCACCGTAGTTACTTCCCATTTCTAAAATCTATCATTATTGTTAAAGCTAAAAATCATGAGGTGAAGCAAAAAAGTTTGGCTAAGTAAAAGGCCTGAAGAGAAATGGGATGTTTCTCTTATCCACAATCCACATGTACCCAAGTAGAAAAGAAAATACATTTATCGACATGGAGCTCAAATAATAGTAGCCAGCAGCTTAACTTGACCCCATGAGCTAAAAATTAAGTCATCAATATAGACTAAATGCAAGCATAAAGGCACATGATACCAATTTGGTATTTTGCAACATGGAGTCTAAGTATCTAAGAAGCATAAAAGGGTCATTTTAAGAAATTTTGCACTCTCCATTCAGTGAAGAGGTAAAAGGACTGACTAAATCATCTTTGAATCAAGGTGAAAGGAAATACTAAAAAAAGTTTAACCAAGTGTATAATTAAGTAGCAAAGCAAACAACTTCAACAAACTACAAACATATATAACTGTGTGTGGAGGCAAATGTAGAAAACTTAATAGACATTTTTGTAATTTTCAATTACAATCAACATAATGGGCACTATATATGATATCCTTTGATTCTTTAACCTCCAAATATACATAGTAAAACTTATTCTTTTTATATTTTTTAAACATATTTCTCAATTTAATCTTCTCCTTTTCATAGACCAACATAACCATTACAAGCAGTTACCTTTGAATACTTTCTAAAATAAGGAGGAGACTTCAACATTAGATTGAAACCAAATTCTTCAACAATTTAAAAAAGTTTGTCATTGATAAGTATATAATGAGCAATCATCTCTCGAACTTTAATATGGTCATATTTAAAAGTTGTTAAGCTACCCCCTTTAAGACATGACTGCGCAGTACTAATATTTTCAATCTTAGTTGGTTGAAAAAATAGTATACCCTACTTCTTCAATGTTCTGATCTTAATAGCACAATACTCTAAGTGTCTTTTGAATTGGGTTGTTGCACTAGTACTACCTATTGAAATATTTTTTTTTTACAATGATGATGCTAACCCTTTCTCTGACAATCTGAGAGAATTATTTCTTTAAATTCTTCCCATACCTTAGATATTTTTTTCACAATTGAATTTTTATTAACATTATCATCATTTACCCCTTGATATTATTATTCCCTTCACCATCGCCTTTCCCATCACTTCCATTCACCCCATCATTATTCTCATCAAAACGTACATCAATATTATCATATTCAGTCACATCTACCAAGTTTTGTTCTCCTCCTATCAAATATTGAGTACGCTCATCCAATATTTTATACTTAATATTTACTTGCTCGTTGCTTGCACTTTTCATAATCTATGAAATTAAAATGATAATAAAAATATTATATGCAGTAACAAAATAATCATGATTTTAACTTTTAGAGACAATACAAAAAACACAACAATAAAGAATTCTCAAAGCAGACATTAAAGATTAAAAATATACTAAAAATATATATAAGTAAATAGCCAATTAATAGCATTTTTCTTCTAAGGTAATTTGACACTTTTATAAACAATAAGGAAATTAGATCAAGAGCTCCTCAGAAAAAATTAAATAAAAAAAGTACTCAAATCATAACTACTTTAAGATAATCTATCTTGTTCTTTATATAAAATCACTTGTTGGTTACAAAAAATATCTTACACTCTTGAATCATATTCAAATTGTTTTGCCATCATGATAGCAACAAGAAATGAAAGTAATAAAATATATGAGACAAAATATTAGGGTAAGCCAATAAGCCTTAATATTACAACAACAATAAGCCTTTATCCCACTATGTGGGCTCGACTACATGAATCCTTCTTCTCCACTGTGTCATATTATGTGTCAAATTCTCATTTAATTTAAGTACACTAAAATCATTTTTATACATCCTAACCAAGTCTTTTAGGTCTACCTCTACTTTTTTAACATAAGGCAAATCTAATGCATCTACTCTCTTAATCGGGACAGCTTTAAACCATCACAAGGCGTCTCTCTCTAATCTTATCTACCACTAGAGCTACTCCAACTTTTTTGAACATACTCATTTTGCATTTTATCTCTAAGAGTAAAACTCATCCACCTAAGCATCCTCATCTCTAACACTTAACTTAGTCTTATGCTTCTCTTTTATTGGCCAATATTATGCACCATAAATAAATTGTGTCATACCACCATCTTATAAAATTTTCCTTAAGTTTAAGTACTTTTCTATCACACACAGTCGGATGCATTCCTCCACTTCAACCATCCAACTTGAATTCTACTAATAACATCTCCATCTATTCACCATCATTTTGAACAATAGAGCATAGTCTTTTTAATGACTTGCTCACCCAATGTCATAACACTACCACTAGAACTTCTATAATTAAAATTACACTCCATATATTCAATTTTAGATCTACTTAAACAAAAATATTTAGGTTTTAATGTTGACCTTCATAATTCAAGTTTATCTTGGACTCCCTCTCTAGTCTTATCAACAAGAAGAATGACATCATCAAAAAGCATACTCATAGGTACATTTTCCAGTAAATGCCTAGTAAGAACATCCATAACTAAAGCAAAAAAGATAAGGGCTTAAAGTTGATCCTTGATGTAATCCAACTGAAATAGAAAAATATTTTATCAATCATCCTTATGGTTGGACACAAATAACTCTAGTATACATATCCTTAATGACTTGAATATAACCAATATTAATTACTTTCTTTTCTAGAACTCTCCAAAGAACATCTCTTGAAACATTATCATAAGATTTCTCTAAATCAACACATATCATATGTAGATCCTCCTTACTTTCTCTATACTTCTCCATCAAACCTCTTAACAAATGTATAACATCCATAGTAGATCTACTTAGCATGAAACCAAACTTATTGTGAGAAACTTTTGTATCACATCATAACCTATGCTCAATTATTTTCTCTCATAATTTTAATGTATGACACATTAACTTAACTCATAATTTGCACTCTTGTGCATCACCTTTATTCTTAAATATAGAAACCAACAAGTTCTTTCTCCACTCATCGACATCTTTTAGTCTTTAAAATAACATTAAAATATTAAGTAAGAAATTCCTTGATCTCTAAACATTTTCACACTCTATTGGAATATCATCAGTCTTATTGTTTTTCCACATTTCATTTTTTTTAAATCTTCTCTAACTTCAAATTTAATAATACGGTGATAAAAATACAATTCTCTATTTTTTTCTTTGGGTATTAAGGTTGCTAAAATCAATCGTATTTTCAAATCTTTCATTGAAAAGTTTATCAAAATACCTCATCCACCTATTTTCAATATCCTTTTTTTCTAAAAAAAAGCACTTTCTAATTTTCGTCCTTAATACACCTCACTTGAACTAAGATCTTTACTTCTCCTATTTCTTTGGTTGGCTAACTTTTACATACATCTTTCACTTTCTTTGGAATCAAATATATTGTATAAATCACTAAAAGCTAATTTCTTTGCATCATATATTATTTTTTTAGAATCTCCATGGGACACTTTATATCTTTCCTAATTCTCTAAGTTTTTTACATCTAAACCAAGTTTTATAATAATACTTCTTATTTTTTATCTTTTCTTGCACATTCGGACTCCAATAGCAACAATTTTTATTAAAAAAAACTTTTCTTTTTTATTCTCCAAACACATTTTTTGCAACTTACATAATTTCACTTATTATTTTTTCCCACATAACATTAGCTTCCTTATAAACATCCCAAATTCTAAGCTCATGTAGCTTGCTCTTAAAAATATTTTTATTAGTATTCTTTAAGTGCCCCCATCTAATTCTAGGATAATAACTTGATTTATTTTTCATCTTACAATCTTTCATCTTAAAATCTAAAACTTATAGTCGATGTTGGATACTTAAATTTTTACTCAAATTGACCTTATAATCTTTGCAATCTAAATGATCTATTTTCTTATCAGAAAATAGTCAATCTGTGTTTTATATTCATTTCTTAAAGTAATAATATGCTCATCTCTTTTCTTAAATAAAGTATTAGAACTATAAAATCATAAGCTAACGTAAAATAAAATATAGTCTTACAATTTTCATTAGACACTCCAAATTCATAGCCACCAAAGAATACTTTTAAAATCTTCTATCACTCTACCAACATGTCCATTTAAATCTCCACCAATAAATACTTTTTCTTCAATAGGTATTTTTTAGATTAATCCCTCTAATTCATTCCAAAAATTTTCTTTTGAGTCTACATCCAAACCTACTTGAGGAGCATAAACACTTATAACATTGATAATCTTAGTATCAACAATAATCTTTAAAGTATAATTCTATCTCCAAATTTATTAATATTTATACTATTATCCTTCAAACTTTTATCTATAATCACACTTATGCCATTTATAATATTACGAGAAAAGAAAAAAAAACTATTATGAATTTTTGATATAAGTAACAACAACAACAATAACAACAACAAGCCTTTATCCCACTATGTGGTCCATTTAGATGAATCCTTCTTATTGATCTATTATGTCAAATTCTCATTTAATTCAAGTATACTAAGGTCATTTTTTTACATCCTAAAGTCTTTTAGGTCTACCTCATCTTTCTAAACATAACAAATCTAATGCATCTCTCGGTCCTCATACACTTTATGTGGAAACCATCTCAAGCGACTCCATCTAATCTTTCCGATACTCTCAACATTTTTCAACAAACTCATTTCACATTTTATCTCTAAGAGTAAAGCCACTCATCTATAGCATTCTCATCTCAGCACTTACAATCTTATGCTTCTCTTTTATTGGCCAAATCGCATAAAGCATTGCGGTCTTACCACCATCCTATGAAATTTTTCCTTAAGTTTAAGCGGTACTTTTCTATCACACATATAAGATGCATTCCTCCACTTGACCATCCAACTTAAATTCTACTAATAACATCTCCATCTATTTCACCATCATTTTGAATAATAGAGTCTAGATATCTAAATTAAATCACTCTTTTAATGACTTGTTCACCCATATGTTATAGATTTCTAGAACTTACAACTAAAATTACACTCCATATATTCAATTTTAGATCTACTTAAATGAAAACCTTTAGACTCTAAGGTTGACCTCCATAATTCAAGTTTCTCTTGGACTCCATCTAGTCTAATCAACAAGAAGAATGTCATCAACAAAAGTATGCACCACTAAAAATTACCACTATAACTTCTACAACTAAAATTACACTCTATATATTCAATTTAAGATTTACTTAAACGAAAACCATTAGACTCTAAGGTTGACATCCATAATTAAAGTTTCTCTTAGACTCCCTCTTTAGTCTTATCAACAAGAAAAATGTCATCAGCAAAAAGCATACACCAAGGTACATCTTCCTATAAATGTCTAGTAAGAACATCCATAACTAAAGCAAAAAAGATAAGGGTTAAAGCTGATATGTAACACCAAGTAACAAATAATAATATCATTAATGATTTAAATATAATCAATATTAACTCCTTTCTTAACTCCTTTCTTTTCTAGAACTCTCCAAAGAACATCTCTTGAAACTTTATCATAAGCTTTCTCTAAATCAACAAATATCATATGTAGATCCTCCTTACTTTCTCTATACTCCCCCATCAAACCTCTTAACAAATGTATAACATCTATAATAGATCTTCCTTGCATGAAACCAAACTAATTGTGAGAAACTTTTATATCACATTGTAACCTATGCACAATTATATTCTCTCATATTTTTAATGTATGACACATTAACTTAATTCTTCTATAATTTCAACACTCTTGTGCATCACCTTTATTCTTAAATATAAGAACTAACAAACTCTTTCTCCACTCATCTAGCATCTTTTTAATCTTTAAAATAACATTAAAAAAATTTATAAGCTAAGAAATTCATTGATCTCCTAAACATTTCCACACTTCCATTAGAATAACATCAAGTCCTACTATTTTTTCACATTTCATTTTCTTTAAAGCTTCTCTAACTTCAAATTTACTAATACGATGATAAAAAATAAAATTCTCTATTATTATTTAGGATATTAAATGCTAAAATCAATTGTATTTTTGATCCTTCATTGAAAGTTTATCAAAATACCTCATCAACTATTTTCAATATCTTTTCTAAAAAAATCACTTAATAATTTTATCCTTAATACACCTCACAGAACTAGATTTTTCTTATCTCTTTAGTTTATAACTTATACATACATCTTTCACTTTGGTATCCAATCTTATATAACCACTAAAACTAAATTTTTGCATCTCCCAAGTTGGATGTGAAAAGTGGAGGGTTAGCGATAGTAGTCAATAGCGTAAAACTTGTAAATAAATTCTTGTGTTAATCTACCTAGGCAGCCATAGCTTGAATATAAAAAAATGTGTAAAATTGCATCGACTATGCGTGTTAAATAAACAAGGGTTCCCACATTATGGACGGATGCAAAGAAGTTAGTCATGAAATTAGAAGGTTAAGATCTTGGAATATAGGTACTCTTACAGGTAAATTAATTAATAGATATTATGGTTCATAGAAAATAAATATTTTATGTGTTCAATAAACTAAATGGGTTGGGAGAAGGCCAAGGAGATTGATAGTTTAGGTTTTAAACTTTTATTATAAAATTAACTAAAAATATTGTAGGTGTGATAAAAGTTTGAAGGATAATGTTATAAATATTAATAGATGTGGAGATTTATAGCTTTAAAGATTATTGTTGATACTAAGATTATTAATATTATAAGTGTTTATACTCCTCAAGTGTTTGGATGTAGCTCAAAAGAAAATTTTGGAATGAATTAGAGGGATTAATACAAAAGATACCTCTTGAAAAAAAAGTATTTATTGGAGGAGATTTAAATGGACATGTTGGTAGAGTGGTAGAAGATTTTAAAAGTGTTCATGATGGTTATGGATTTGGAGTGACTAATGAAGAAGGTAGGACTATATTAGATTTTGCATTAGTTTATGATTTTGTAGTTGCTAATATTTTATTTAAGAAAAGAGATGAACATATTGTTACTTATAAAAATGGATCTAGTAAAACACAGATTGATTATTTTAATGAGAAAAATAGATCGTTTATTTAAAGATTGTAAGGTCATTCAAGTGAAAGTTTAAGTACCCAACATCGATGTTAGTTTTAGATTTTAAGATGAAAGATTATAAGAGGAAAAATAAATCAAATTATTGGCTAGGATTAGATGGGGACACTTAAAGAACACAAATAAAAATATTTTAAGAGCAAGCTACAAGAACATAGAATTTGGGATGTTCATAAGAAGCTAATATTATGTGGAAAAAAAAGTAAGTGAAATTAAAATGCTAAAATGTGCTTGGAGAATCAAAAGGAAAAGCTTATTTAATAAAAATAGTTGGTAGTCAAAGTGTGCAAGAAGAGAAATAATAAACATTATAAAATGGTATAGATGTAAAACTTGGAGAATTGGGAAAAGATATAAAGTGGCTTTATAAGAAAAAATATATGATGAAAAATTTAGCTTTTAATGATTTATACAATAGATTAGATACAAAGAAGGTGAAAGATGTATGTATAAGTTAGCCAACCAAAGAGAGGAGAAGTAAAGAATTCAAGTGGTGTATTAAGGATGAAGATAATAAAGTATTTTCTTAGAAAAGATATTGAAAATAGGTGGATGAGATATTTTGATAAACTTTTCAATGAAGGATGAATGTATGATTGATTTTAGCAACTACCTAAAAAAAAGAGAATTTTATTTAAGTAAATGTTAGAGAATCTTTAAAGAAAATGAAATGTGGAATAACGATGATATTCCAATAAATGTATGTTTAGAGATCAAGAATTTCTTGGCTTACAAATCTTTTTAATGTTATTTTAAAGACTAAAAGATGTCATGAGTGGAGAAAGAGTTTGTTTTATTAAGAATAAAGGTGATGCACAAGTGTGCAAATTATAGAGAATTAAGTTAATGTGTCCATTAAAATTATGGGGAGAGTAATAGGCATATGATACAAAAGTTTCTCATCTTTGGTTTCATGCTAGGTAGATCTACAATAGATGCTATACATTTGTTAAGAGGTTTGATGGAGAAGTATAGAGAAAGTAAGGAGGATTTACATATGATATTTATTGATTTAGAAAACTTATGATAAAGTTTCAAGAGATGTTCTTTGGAGAGTTCTAGAACGAAGGTTAATATTGGTTATATTCAAGTCATTAAGATATGTATACTAGAGGCTACATGTGTCCAAACATAAGGAGGATTGACAAAATATTTTCTCATTTCAATTGGATTACATCAAGGATCAACTTTAAGCCCTTATCTTTTTTGCATTAGTTATGGATGTTCTTACTAGGCATTTACAGGAAGATGTACCTTGGTGTATGCTTTTGTGATGCCATTTTCTTGTTTATAAGACTAGAGAGTCTAAGAGAAACTTGAATTATGGAGGTCAACATTAAATCTAAGGTCTTCATTTAAGTAAATGAATATATGGAGTGTAATTTTAGTTGTAGTTCTAATATTGTGCCATTAGGTGAACAAGTCATTAATAAGAGTGAGCGATTGAGATATTTAGGCTCTATTGTTCAAAATGATGGTGAAATAAATGAGATGTTATTAGTAGAACAAGTGAATAATTGGCCTATTATTGATGGAAAAGTTCACTTAAATTTAAGGGAAAATTTTATAAGATGGTGGTAACTTAATGACATATGGGTTGGCCAATAAAGAAAACAAGACTAAGTTAAGTGTTACGAGAGATGAGGATGCTCAGATGATGACTTAAGAAATAAATGAAATATGTTAAAAAAAAACTCCATAAGATAATAAAGTCATTATGGAGCCACATAAGTCGATCGTCATGACTTATGAGTAGATGCATTAGATTTGCCTTATGTTAAGAAAGGTAGAGGTAGACCTAAAAAGACTTGGTTAAGATGTATAATATGACACAATGGAGACGAAGGATTCATATAGCCGGCCCCACTTAGTGGGATAAAGGCTTGTTGTTGTTGTTGTTGTTGTGTTGTTGTTGTTGTTGTTGTATATATTACTTTCTTAAAATTTCTGATATAAGCATTACTAAAATTTGCAAAACTAAAAAAAATCAAGTTATGGTGAGGGAGATATTGGTTTTTGAAGATTAGCTTAGATTCATCACTTTCATAATGTGTTAGATCATTGAAGGTTTTATGCAAGGGAAATCAATGAGGATTTTCAACAATGGAGATCAACCAGCTTTCCATGCGAGAGAAATATCAAAGAAATCAGCATTTATTGTGAAGGATATGCAGTGTTACTACCAAAAACTAGAGTTCTTAATACAATTTGTAGGAGATCGACAATTCGGTGAGGGAAAATTAGGGCTTTTACAAAAGATCGGTGAGTAGGGAGAATCACAAAATGAAGTGAAGTAGTGAACCGAGAGGTGACAATCGAGGCTGCAAGATCTAAGGTATCGCTTTGCTTTTATTACTAAGCAATGGATTGGACGGCCAAGATGTGCAAGCTATACGTTATAATACGAACCAATGGCTAGATTGCAGCATACATGAATCCAAGCAAAACTTTTAAATTAAATATATATATAAACGAGCAAACTCGATGAACTTTTGAGTCGAGCCCATATCACACTAACTCGAAGCTCAACTTGCGAGCTGAGCTCAAGTTAGCTTGACTCATTTATGCCTGTACCTAATTATTATCCACTAGTTCTTTGCTTTCTTTCTTTCCATTTTTTTGTTTTTTATTTTTTATTTTTTGGAAAAAAAGCTATCAATGCTATTTATTATAAGTCTATAATACAAGTCATTAATAATATTTTTTATTATTATATCACAATATTACTTAGGTGAGTCCAAATACTTTTAATTGAAAAGTTTTTTTTTTCTATATAAAAAATATAACACTAACTTCTTTGATGACGAGGGATAAAAAGTTTTAAAAATATATTAAAACTTGATTTGAATTATAAGAATAAGAAATTATATTAAAGAATTTACATTTTAAAATATTAAATGGCTTTTAAATTTAAAAATAAAAAAATAATATTTTAATTTTTAACTTTATATTCTTATTATAAATTTTTTTATAATATAAATAAATTATTTAAGAATAGAAATTTTATAATAATATATTATAAATATTTCACATATTATATATTACATTATTATTTATATTTTATAAATTTAAAATAAATTTTTTTACATTAAAAAACTTTATATTTTTATTATAAATTATATTAATATTTATAAATCTATATAAAACTTATTCTTAATTTATAAATATATTTAATATACATATATTTAAATATATAATAAATATATAATTATATCTTAATAAATTTTAATTTAATTTTTTTATTTTATATTTATCATATATTTATATTATTTTATTATTTAAATTATTTTTAATAATTTAAATATCTATTTCGTTATCCAATTCAACCTCAGAGATTGAACCCCAATTAAATCATTGAATTTTGAATCTATCTTTCTTTCAATTCTATAATTGATCTGATTTTCACATCATTGATGATATCTGTAAAAAATCACTAATAATAGCAGCCAGATCAAATCTGCGGTTCCCTAAGGAAAGACAATATCCACCAGCCTCATTAACCATGTTTGAATACTTATTCACATGATACTAAGATCTTCTAAGAAATTAAATGTTATCAAGAAAATTTATTCCCTGAAATATTATCCATGTTATGATAACTTTATTCACACGTTAACTATATTCAAATATTTATTCACATTATATAAACTTATTCCTTGAAATAACTATACTAAGCAAGGTCGAAGTGGAAAATATGAATCAAGCAAACCTTGACAAGGAAAACTCAATTACATAGCAGGCCATATAAGTTTGAATAAAAAGGTAAAAACTAATAAGTATGACAAAGAAATATTCTATTACAAGAAAACCGTTTGATATTACTGAGATATAAAGATATCACTCATAAAGTTATCACTTTAAACAATACAGATAATATAATAATCAATCGCTTATCACTTTAGATAATATCACTTTAAACAGGTTTTACTGTATTTACAAGTGCACATATTTGTCATAAAATATAAAAATTTTACTTAGAGAACAACAAAGTTTCAAGAAACTAACATTGACTGGTTAAGGAGCTTCTCAAATTTATTACTACTACATGAACCAAGATCTCGACAGTAGGATTGTGGATGCGAAAAGTAAATTAAAGCTTAAGACGCATCATCCTAATACTGTAATATCTCCTACTTGCTTAATTAGCTCCTTAAGAAAGAAGTTGATGAGCAACATGCGCCCTTGTATAATACCATTACTGTCTCTTGAAGGCCTGTTACCAAAAAAAATAAGACGACATATTGTAAAATAACGAATCCATGGAAGGAATTATTAGGAACTACTAGTTGATCATATGGCCAAAAGAACTTACATCAAAGCTTTTTGATGCTTCCTTAATTTGTTCTGCTACTTCTTGCTTTGTCTGCTCAGCTGCAAAGAAGATAGCAGCACAGCTAGTTAACCTTAGTTCACAAATCATTCTCACCGGGTCAGGTAAATGTTTTGTATTCTGATTAAAACGATCAAAATTGTACCTTTAATGGATAAATCCTGCAACGTTTTTGATGTCCTCACGGCAAATCTTTGAAATGTTGGGCTGCTCAACGGTGGAAAAGAAAGAGAATCATAAGAGATTTAATTAATTTTGTATTATTTGTTATCTGTTGATCAATATCACAAACGCAGGCATGTTTAGAAGCCACTTGTGATCACTTTTATCTTAGGTTTTTTTTCTATATTTTTATTTTATCTTGTTTATGTTTTGTTTCAAAATAAAATATATTTACTGATAATTATTATTTTTAAAAACATTTTAAATATCTAAAAATTATTTTGAAAATTTTAAAACAATCTTATTTATTTTAGAAAATAAAACAATAAAAACACTTTAAAAATAAACTAATAAATATGCTTTTAAAAATAACATAAAAACAAAAATAAAAAACACAACAAAATTAATCCCAAACAGCCCATTAGTTTATGTGTTTGCTTCCTCTCTTTTTTTTCTTTTTTTTCCTCACAAAAATAGTTGCTTGTTTGGTGTGAATTGTTTCTGTATATTTTGTTTTTGGGAACAAGTAAGCGTGTTTCTAAAAATTTTGATTTTTCAATTATTTTCAAAACACCTATTATAAAAACAAGAAACAAATACGCATCCAAACATATTTTATCGTCAAGTTGAAATTACAAGAATAAAAAAAGAAACAAAATAACACAAAAAGAAATAAAAACACAACCAAAACAAAACAAAATCAATATGCCTAGACTACTGAAAAAAAAGGAAACAAAGTAACAAATTAAAATTTGCAAAAAAAAAAAAATACAATTCAACAAAATTGTTAGATTCCATAATAAGGTTGAATTCTTTCAGTACAATGCTCAAACAGCACCCATAAATAAAAACCGATGGATAAACCATATGTAAAATTCAATAAGAGAAAGCCAAGGGCTGCAAATGGACCGAGCCGAGCAAAGCATATACATGTTCGAGTTCAAGCTCGTTTACCATTATTGAGCTCAAGTTTGATTCGAGTTTGTTCACGAGCTCCGCTCAAATTAGATTACCGAGCCTGTTAAGGAGCAACTCGTTTAACGAAATAAACGAGCTTTAACCAAATATTAATTGAGCTTGTTTGCGAGTAGCTTGTTGAGAAATATACATGAGTTGTATCAATTAAAGCTTATTAAACCTAAAAAAAAAAAAAAATTTAAACAATATTATCTACAGACAATTCTTAATTGAGCCGTAATCGAGCCATAATCAAACTTAACAAGCTTATTCACGAACTTTAAATAATATTATTCATGAGCATAAATGAACAGAACAATAAGCTGTTCAAACTTGTTCATTTAGCAATCAAGTATTTACAAAAATATTCAAGCTCGTTCAATTGGTTAATCAAACGATCATAAATAAGCTCTTTTCGAGACGAGCCATGAGTAGCTTATCAAATGTTCAATTCATTTGCAGCCCTAATAATAATTAAATTAAAGAACTTACATGGGATCAATTAAATTTTGTATTTTTTATTTTAATGTTATTTTTTAATACATGTTTGTTTTATATATTAATTCAACTGTTTTTATTTTTTTATTTTTAAAAATAAATTTTTAAAAATCACATTATTTTTAAAAACACTCAAAATAATTTTCAGATATTTTGAGTATTTTTTAAACACAATTGTCTCAACCAAACATAATTTATTTTGAATCAAAATATAAACAAAAAAAAACATAAAATAAAAAATGAAAGTGATCCAAACAGCCCATAGAAATTAATACAGCAGTAAAAAACAAACAAAAAATGTAGTCAAAGAGTTCAAGAAAATGGCACAACAGAATAAATGATAAAACCCATCACTTAATATAAAAACTGTAGCGCCACAACATGCTATGCAGAAAAATAGAAAATCCAGAATGGATAGCTTTCTTAATATAAAAATAGAAATTCATATAGATTCTAGTGCACTTGGTCCAGGGATGATCACCGCTCCTGGGTATTAAGAAAGCTCACTGAAGCAATGGCAAAGAATTAACATTAAAAACAAGGAACTAACAGAAAACATACAAAACTGTGAAAACCAAGTAGATTCAATCACCTCCAAAAGGAGAGGTCTATTAAAAAATCACAGATTAACTTGGTAAAAAATGGTTCAATTTTATAGAAGAAATAAACAAATTCATATTCATCATCAGGAGACTTTCATAGAAGAAAGAAACGAGGTGAATTCAACAAATGATAATTAGAAGTTAGTACATTTGAAATCATGGAGAAAAAAAAAAGTCCTAATCTAATCTAGCAATCCACTAAGCTTAACTAAATCAACCATGAATAGCACCTCCTTCACTAAATAAATGGTGAGGAAAACAAGGTGTTGCAAGTGAAACAATAATGAACAGAACAACTAATCTTACTCTTACATAAATGGATGACCCATAAAAATGCACATTTCTGACGAGGACAAGCAAGATTCTACAGACTACTATTCATAAAACTTCAGCTTTATTACAGGTTAAATTAAAAAAAAAAAAAAGAATTCAATGACAAGGCAATAGAAAAACTACAATCTGATTAAACTACACAAAAAAATATATTCTTTGCCTGTCAAAAAGAGTAAAAATGGATTTAATTATGCTTTCATAAAGGAATGAGCATACAAACAGGCACTTCAACAAAAATAAAAAGTTATTGCCTAACCAATGGAATGCCTAACAATAAGGGGATGGGCTGAGAATACAGTTTCTTTTTTTTTTCATTCTTATGGATTAAAAATATTAGACCTGCAATGACTTATGGTGATGTGACTTTATGAATAGATGGAGTGTAATTTTAGTGGTAGTGTTGTGACTTTAGGTATCAAGTCATTAATAAGAGTGGCGATTGATATTTGCTCTATTGTTCAAAATGATGGTGAAATAGATGGAGATGTTATTAGTAGAATTCAAGTTGGATGGTTGAAGTAGAGATACATGCATATTATGTGATAAAGTTTAAAAACTAAAAGAAAATTTTATAAGATATGGTAGACACCAATGACTTATGGTGCAGAATGTTGGCAATAGAGAAGCATAAGACTAAATTAAGTGTTACGAGATGAGGATGCTTGGATGAGTGGCTTTACTCAAAGATAGAATACAAAATGAGTATGTTGGGAAAAAGTTGGAGTAGCTCTAGTGGTAGATAAGATTAGGGAGAATTACAGATGGTTTGACACATAAAACATAGGCCGGATGACGATTAGGAGAGTAGATGCATTAGATTTGCCTTATGTTAAGGTAGATCCAAAAGACTTGGTTAAGATGTATAAAAATGATCTCACATAATTAAATGAGAATTTGACACATTAGGACACAATGGAGGCGAAGGAATCATGTCCCACCTAGTAATTAAGGCTTGTTGTTGTTGTTGTTGTTGTTGTTGTTGTTGTATGGATTAAAAATATTGTTGTATAAGGAGAGATGAAAGGGATAATCAGATTCTAAGGAGTCTAATATTTTTACTAGATCCCTGGTAATGAAAAGTTTATAAGCATAAAACTAAATCACATTCTCAAGCAAAAGGTTTATGGCAGTGTCTAAGAGGATTAACCAAGTAGAAGCTACAACAAAAAAGACTAATATGATAAATAAAACACATTAATGTACACGATCTACCCTGCTTCTGAAGTGTGCAGACAAAAGCTAACACCCTTTTAGTAGAAGATGAAATTGAAGTAGATTGACAATGATCTTCTGTAGCGTCAAGGGAATGACTCAGTTTGGGATAGCTTGCAAGCCAGACTAAGAAGCCTTGGAGAAAAACACTCTACAACTAGAATGGTAAGATTACTGCTCTAGAAAGACCAAGAAACAATTACAGGGAAGGAAAACTTATCATTAATATCAACATCAAAAAAACGTGAAGCATCAGACATCCTTTTTAATAATGAATTTACCTCAACTGGGAAATGTATAAGTTCTGATTATTAAGATTAGAATTTCAATACCACTAGATATTACTAGCAAACTACTTCGCTCTTCCATCCAATGAAAATACTATCACAATCGAACTCTTAACATGAGAGAGCTACACAACACATGTTATAATGCAATTATGCAACACAATTTTCTAAGATTTAGCCAAACCAGAGAAATGAGAATAAAAATAACAATGAAAAAAAAAAGTTTATACAATGCCAAAGATCATGCTTTGTAGAAACTCTTGAAATTCATCAGATGGTGCCAGAAATTTATTCTTCAAAGAAATAAAAAAAAGAAAGAAATATTCTCTTGAAAGAAATAAGTTAAACAAAAAATAAGAAAGTATGTAACACCATCGAGGTCCATCAACTATCCTATTAATTTCAATCGATCCATCAAAAAGCTAGAAAATTCAGCTCTGAATCAAAATCAGGTTTATCACAGTGAAATTAGAAGAACAAAAACTTTAGTAGTATGCAAGCAACGACGAAATTACTTGTTAGCGAGGCCTTCAACAACCAATTCATTCACAACGTAACCAATGATTCGACCGAGAAAATTCCCGCCCGCCATAGCCTACGATTAGAGAGTCTCTTAGCCAAGAAGAAGCACAAAGATCCACGTTTGACGCCAAGTTTCCCTAGACAAATAAAGGAAAAGTGGAGACCCTAGAAGCACTATTTGAAAAGAAACCCTAGAAAGATAGCGCTGCTTGCGCTAAGAGTAACTAGGATCCGGATGTTTATATATATATATATATATATATATATATGAAAAGTTTGATGTTAGAGATATAAATATATAATAATTATATGAAATATATATATAAACTATTTTTATTTTTTTTAAAAAAATATACCTAAAAGTTTTCTCCTAATTAATCAAATTCAAACTTTAGTTTGAACTTGGTTCAAATATGATTAGTCTCCTCTTCCAATTGTTTCTCTACTTAATGTTGATATCATGTTGACTCTTATAAGATGTTGCCTCTTATAAGATATTGCGTCTTTTTGAGAAAGGTCCACATCAAAGTAAATCTTTTGGATCATTATTATAAATCTTTTTTTATTTTGAGTCTATTCATTCTTAGTCTTAATAGTTGATGTCTCTTCTATTAAAAACTCAAAATTAAATGTGCTTTGAGACAAATATTTAATGCATATCTCAATAGCAAAGTGCATATAAGGTACATTCTCACTCCCATTCATTGGATTTCATGAATTGAATCCTAATAATAAGTGTATCACTGTATTAATTATGAATTCAAATTTGACCTTTTTCAGAAGAAAGGTGGTGCTAGTTTTTTAGTGTTATATCCATTATGGCCCAAAGTATTTCTAGAAAGAACAAAGGATGTGAGAGTTTGTATCCAATGGGATTAAGTTAAATAATTGATTGCTCTCATGCAATTATGATTAACATATTTACAAATTCTATCCACTAAATCAATATATATATATATATATATATATATATATATATATATATATATATATATATATATATATATATATATATATATATATGTGTGTGTGTGTGTGTGTGTGTGTGTGTGTGTGTGTGTGTGTGTGTGTGTGTGTGTGTGTGTGTGCTGGCAGGTACTAACAATAGTCCTCCCAAAACTCTACGAAGAAACTTTCCCATAGTTTAGTTAGCATAAGAAGAGGATCATATAGTGTTTCTAATTTAGTTTAGTTAGCATAATAAGAGGGGCATATGGTGTTTCTAATTTGGCTGTCGTAGACACATCACGTAGATCTTGGAGGTACTTATTAAAGTGATCGAGTGCGATATTAAAGTATGATATATTATCTCGAAAGATAGAAACATCACCATATAATGGACTTAATCACCTAATAAGGACTCCTAAGGTATATGGGTTTTAACATATACCAGAGATCTTTCTCCCACTTTACATGGATAAAGTAGAGCGGAGTTTATTTTAAGCCAGGTTCTTTAGTTCCTTATAAAAGCAAGAATTCATGGTTAATTATATCCTAGAAAATGAGAATTTCTCAAGAACACTCTCGATTAAAGTAGTAAATAAATATCTTCAAAGATTTCAAAGCTGAATTATCAAAGGATTAGTTATTTTTGGAAATCAACTAGGAAGAGTCTAAATGGGAAGACTTATTTACAGATTTCATAGGAGGATAAGTAGGGAGTATCCAAGACACTAAGAAGCCTAGTAAATACTCCAATCTACCCTATGATGAGATTTTATATTTTTAATGAAGAGAATTTATTTTTATTTAATTTAAAATTTTATTAGAATGCTAAGACTTATGTCCCAAGAACATAAGGTTGTGAGAATGCCTAAGAGATCAGAACTTATACTCATAGCAAAAGAGAAACAAGTTGCCTCATAACTTAAGTCTAAAATGCTTTAGCTTAGGTTAGAAGCACGACTTAAAATCTAATCAAGGAGAATGGAATATAGTGGTTCACCTCCACAAGAGACAATGAACACATCCTTACTTTTCTAGACTTACAACCGTCTGGAGTGGCTGTCAGCTAATACCTCCTACACTTTAAAATCATGTAGGCCAATCTTATGTAGATGCAAGATAGTTATGTTGTTATTTAATTAGGAGAAAAAAACTATAATCTTAAACTCACTCTATAAGAGACTAGATAATGTTTGGAATACAAACATGTCTTCCTCTAATGCTGAAAATTTACAAGTTTTTGGGTCATTTTGACACATTTATTTGAACCAAGGCATAGGACAAATATGCCAACATGCATGATGAAGTTCAGTTATAAGCTAAATTAGCTAGTAAAGGTGTTCTCCACTACAAGGGACTACTCTCAAAGGCCAAGCTTGTCCCCTATCGTGTAAGAGTGGAAATCCTCTATATTTAAGAATGGAGCAATATGACATGCAAGTTGTTACTGCATACAACCATTCAGCTATAGGGTTTCAAAATTTTTTATTATCTTATTTATATACCTAGGTTTTAGAGTAAGGTTGTGGGTTGCATTAGAGTTTAGTTATGAGTTATTTAATGATGATATAAAATTTAATTTTATCTTAAAGAGCCTACCACATCTAGGTAACAAATCAAACATACACACTTTAAGAAACCTATATAAAGCATGTCATTTTTATCACATAACTAAACATAATAATTAAACATTTAGGATTTTGTAAAAGAATAAAAGGCGGTCTTGGTGTCTGCAGAAAGAAATTAGTCGAGCTCTACCCTTATACAACCCAAATTATAATTACAATAAAAAGAAAAGCTAAGAGGGTCTTCAATTTTTCTTTATCCTCACTTCTTAGATTTGAATACTTTAGGCTTCAAACGGTCTCCTAAGTCTTTGTCTTCTAACCACCACTCATCCTAAACCCCATAACACTAATCATAGTCCTATTACAAAATCACATCTTTATAAAAAAAATAAATCATAACTACACCCGTAAAATAAATATTAACTAAACAAACATACAAACTAAGGAATTACATTTCACATATTCAGACTTAGCACCCTATACTTGAGTAACCAAGCTCACCTGCCATAATTAGCTTATACTTAAGGACATAAGCAACACCTGCAAGCAAAAATATTTTTATATTCATTTATTATTACAGCAATCCCTGCAAGTCAAATTCTTGAACTTAGCCAAATCATCTTCAAATCAATTCAAACCTTTGGATTTTCTCTTCAAAGAATCAATCCTTCAATCACAAACCAAATTCAATCATAAACTTCAATCATCAAACTAAAACTCAATTCAAAACTCTAACCCATGTTCATCCTTTGAACTTGAAATTGTCAAATGAATCAAAACCTATTTGACTCTAAATCACTTACAAATAGATTTATATTTCAATCATAAGTCCACATGTGAGTTCAACCAAACTTGAATCAAGCTTTGATCAAGTCAATTGACCCACTTAAGCTCACTTGACCCAAAGTGACCTAAAAGTACCCTTTTGAGCCAAATTTTAATTCTACCCAAATTGTATTGAATTAAGCCCATCTAAGCCTCATATTGTGAGCAACAATCATCATAAGATGATCAATCACTCAAATTGGGTCAAACCAAGTCAAACCAAGCCTTTGACCAAGTCAACATTTGACCCAAATGAAATCTAAACTAGCCAAAATTACACCATAGGCCAAATTAATTGAAACCATTGATCAAAACTAATTGAAGATCAATGATTGGACTTGACCAAGTCATCATTTGAGCCAAACCTACCAATTGACCCAAAGTTGACCTAAAAAAGTCAAAATGTGTCAAATCTTGATCTAAGCCAAATTGATTGCAACCAATGATTCAAATTCATTATAAACCACTTATTGAACTTGATCAAAGCCTCAATTAGCCAACTAGACCCAACCTAGCCCAATTGACCATGAACCTAACTTGACCTAAAAGGTCAAATCAAGCCAAAATCAAATTAAACCAAAATTGATTGAAACAAAAGCTTGCAAAATATTTTAAATGACCAACCAAACCTAAACAACCCATGACCTAACCCAACTAAGTCAAATGGGTCAAATTGGTCAACTTGACCCATTTGACCTAAGTGAACTCAAATGAACCAAAACCAAATATAAATCAAATTGAACCAAACCAATGATACCAAACCACTCCAAATGGTCATATGAACTGACCTAACCCATGGTTTGACCCAATTTGACCATCAACTTGATTAAGTTGACTTTTGACCTAAATGGGTCAACATGAGCCAAATGATATCAAATCAACTCCAAATTCATTGAAAATTGGCACAACCCATTTTTCAATCATATCAAATCTGCCTAAATAAAAATAAAAGTCAAATAACTATTTTACTCCTAAGTGAAAACCTATGATCAAATTCACTTGGAATTTGATCATATTCCAACTCAAGACCACTTGGAATCCTCTTAGTGGGCCATTTGGACACAAAGGGATGTGGTGCACATGACCCAATGGGTTTGGGTCGGCCAAACCCGACCTAAAGCTAAAATCGACCACCCAATGGAAAATGAGCACATGGAATCACTCCATACTCTAATTTAACATATGGGCAACTCCTCCACTATACTCCCCTGCCAAAATCGAACCATTTGAAGCTTCTAACAACCTAACAAACCCATTTAATGAGATCAATTTGATCAAAATGGAAAGGAGGCTCACGACCTTCCAATCTAAGTAAGGGGAGATATACTCCTCCTAATTTCATTCCAATTCAGATTTCTTGCATTCGATTGAGCCCTAGGAATCCAAACAGAGCTTTCCCAAGCTTCTCCAAGGTTCCCAAGCTCATTCAAACTTCCCATTCTCGGTTTTCCTTAAGTCGAACATAAGGGAGGTTGGAGAATTTTCCAACTTACTCATCACTCCACCAAAGTCCAATTGCTCTTGCAAGCATCATCAGGGAGGCAAGTCGAGCTCACCCAAGGTGTTTTCAAGCAACCAAGCCATAGGAAGGAGGAGCTAGACCAATGTCATAAGCCATTGAAGCAAGCTTTGGTCAATAAAAAGATCCACTTCATCTCAAGCCTTCAAACCTTCATCTCCACTGGCGGGCTACCTCAATGGAAGTGCCGTGATAGCCTCCCAGGTATGCTTCAAAATGAGCTTAGGAGAAATTTCTTTCATCCTTTTTGTGAAGGGAATTGTCATCCCAATCAAACTTCATTGTTGGATGTTCTTTCCCAGACCTCTTGATGGTGTGAGTTGAATCCTAGCCCAATCCTAGCTCAAGTGAGCTCGGATCAAGCCATGGAAGATGGACGATCTCCGTCTCTTGCAGGCAAGGGTAGGGATGAATCATGGACCATCCATCCCATGTGTTTTGGATGGATGGTCTTGATTAAAACACATTAGATCCAGTGATTTTATCCTTTGAAACCGCGGGTTTAATCCTGACCATCCGATCAAGATCAGATGGTCCAAGGAGAAAATGCGTAGCACCGTCGGCTGACGCGGCATACAGTTTGACAACTTAAATAATCAATCCCATTGTGCTACATGGAAAGCGCGTGCCGTGTTAGCAACCCACATGGCGCTAATGGGATTAGTTATATAATTAGGTTATTTAATTACCTAATAATCAAAACTTCAAAAATACATAATTAAATGTAGAAAAATAAAAAAAATGCAAACTCAACTTCATTTTAAAGATAATTCAGAGGAGAATCTAATAAAATTATTTCTAATTGATTTTGAACAATGATTTTTCTTTAATTAAAGTTTATTTAAAATCTTAATAATCATAATTACTCCTTAATTATTTCAATAATTAATTCCAAACTCCCTAGGGTTAATTAGTGGGATAACCTCTGGCTCCCATGATTTTCTTGAATTTATTATTGGATTAATTTAGGTAATTGCTTGTTTCATCTCTAATCACTCCTTTAATCAATTAAATGACTAATTAACCTATTAAATGGTGATGAATTCATTAATAAGCTTATTAATCATCTTGAAACAATGGATATACTTAGGAAATGAGATTAGGATGCCTTTTCCAAATCTTTTCCCCTAAGTCTATTTCATTTGTATGAAGACATAATTAATTTATAAATTGATTAATGATTTAATCATTTCATTAAATAGCTTAATTAACCAAACTCAAAATCAAAAATTAATTCAGAAACTTAATCACTTAATCAATCCCAATCTTGGGTAGATCCATAGGTTTGAAAAGCCTAAGGTAAGCTTAAAGAAATCAAATTCAACCTACATGTGTTAATTAAAACCCTTTAGCTTAATTAATCACCAATTGTGAGCCAATTGCATTAGGCCCTTTTTCTTTCTTAGGTGCATTGTTGATTTAAATTCAATTGCATATCATATGTTGGCTCATAATTATATTATGTTAAGAGAGGTATGTAAGGTAATTAATGGATTTAATTCACACCTTAACCAAAGCAAAACATAAAATCAACTTAATGGTTATAAAAATTAAACTAAAATAACACACACATGAGAGAAATGGGTTAGGACCAGCAAACACCCTTTTCTTATTTCCTAAATCAAACTCAAAAAAAAAAAAAATCTCTTTAAGAAATGTTGATTCTCTTTAAATGATCTTATTCCATAGGATTGTCTTTAGGAATTAATTAGTGTGAATGAAGTTACATGCTTACATCATTTTATTTCTTTCCAAGCATGCTAAATGTTGTGTGCCATATGAAAATCATGCATTCATATCTTTTAAAAAATAAGTTAAAATGAAATAGTTTCTTTATGTCAAATTGCATGTTTTGGCTAAAGTAAGAATATGAGTGGCTATTATCACTATTATTAATCCAAAAGTATTTTCAAAATCTATAAATCAAAGGTTATAAATAAAAAGGAATGCTACTTATAATTACTTATAAACTTGTGATTATAACATAAGATGTGCATTATGTGACTTTCTCCTTCTTCTTTAACATAGTTTTGAATAAGATTTACAAAGTGTATAGTTCATTTGAAAAGAACACAACACTTGCTTAAATGTATTCCTATTCATTCCTATGTTATCATTTAAGAAAGACCTTCACATTTACACATGTAAATTGCATAACCAAATCAAACATAAGAAAATCTTTTCCATGACTCTTTTTCCATTCATTTCTTTTGTACATGCACATGTATTTAAGAAAAGTGGTATATTAGTCTGGACATCCAGGGTTGCAAGGCTTTAAGTAGCTCTAAGAAGGTCTTGTACCTTATACCCTTGGTGTAGAAAATAATGGCACCGTAATCACTTATGTCTTTCATACATGTAAATGTGCATTTGATTAATGGATAAAAGAGTCCTTCTTTTCTACTTAATGAAAACATGCATACAAGAAACATTCCAAAATTTTCTTAAAAAAACATCTCTTAGCATTCATCATCAAGGTGTGCTAACATTTCCATTTGCATGTATAGATATGCTTAGGATTCATCCATATGCATGTTACATATGTTGGAAAGAAATAAAGGGTTGTGTGTTATGTGATAGTAATTCACTTTAATTAATCCTAAATTGTCTCTCTTATTTGAATAGGTTGATTTAGAGTAAATATAAACTTAGGACTAATTAAAAACATAATAAAAATTCACTAAACAAAAATTAGTAATGAATCTACCTTAGAAATTACTTAAGGTAGGGAGGAAAGAGAAGTTCTCTTCTCTTTTTCTCTCTTTACAACACTTAGTAATTAAGTGTGGGTTCATTCAAACCAAATGAAATCATCAAATAAAATTGACAAATCAACTAAATCACTTAAATGAAATCACCCTCTAAGTTGAATCCTTCACACTTAGAAAATTCTAACCTTAAAGCTTAGCTAAGACATACCACACAAGCCTCAAATGGCATACACATTAGGCTAAGTCACCATTTCTAGTTCTATGTTAGGGTGGTGCATGGTTTGATGCTTGATTTTATTTTGTGGTGTAATATTTTAGATTGGATGTTAGGGTGTATGTGCGTAGACTAGATGATAGGATGATCAAGTCTAATCATTATATTTTGTAGGGGATTGTGCTTAAGGGGTGCTATAATAAAAATAAAAAAATATTTTTGCTATGCAGGTTACTTATACCCCTAAGCATAATCCAAAAATAGGCCAGGTGGACTTAGTTACCCATGTGTGGGGTGCTAAGTCCAGTTTATTCATATACATGCTTGAGATTGTGTGGTTTGTTTAGCTAATCTCTATTTTACAGGTTTTAGTTAGATTTACTTTTTCTGATTTTCATGTAATTTTGCAATTAAGATTTGGAATGAATGTTATGGAGAATTAGGATGAATATTGGTCATAAGAATATGTCTTATGTAGCATGTGAAGCCTTTAGAGCAACCACATTCCAACCAACCAAAAGAAGAAAGAAGAAAGAAGAAAGAAGAAAGAAAAGAAGAAAATAAATGAAGAAATGAAGAATGAAGACCCCTATAACATGAATTCCTTTTTTATTATAATTAATTTATTTATAATCCGGGTTGTATAAGGGTAGAGCTCGACTACCCATTTCTTTTTGGGTTTGTGTGGTGGAGCCTGACCACAAAGGCTTTTTATTATTTTGCACTAGCTTTATAAATTATTTGATATTTGTTTAGCTTGTGCATTAAGATAGCATATTTTCTTAGTTTCTTCTTGCTTTGATGAATGGCTGGATGTGATTAGGCTCTAGGGAAAATAAATTTTCTATCCAATTAAATAACTAAAATTAAAATTAAAATAACTCATAACCTAAAACTAGGTTATAAACAAGATAAAAGATTTAGCTTCTTGGTTAGATGTTGTATGTTTCATCATGCATAAAAAAAACTTGCTTCACTTTTTCTTATGAGGGCTTCCACCTTTGCTAGAACTTGGCTTGACCTTTGAGAGCCATGGTGGAAACACACCTCCTTCTTCTTGATTTTTTTCCATTATCAAATTTCTCATGCATTAGGCATATGAATCCCATAGCTTGTGTCAAATAAATTGTCCAAAATAAAAATAAAAATATGTATTAGATTTAAGTTATTAGTCATGCATATCTAGTCTAGTCTCTTAAGAGTGTGTTTAAGGACTTAGTCTCTAAATAAACAATAGCCTAGCTATCTTGCAAAGCATATGACTTGCCTACATGTATTTAAAATCATAGGAAGAGTTAGTTGGCAGCCACCCCCAGGCGGTTGTAAGTCCAAACAGTGGGGTGGTTTATCCTCTCTTGTGGAGGTAAACCAAATACCCATTTTTTATCTTAGATTTAGGTCATACTTGCAGCTCCTTGAGGTTAGAGATTGCTACTTCCCTTTGAGGGCTACAAGCATAAATTCTCACCTCTTAGGCATTTCCATGATATTGTATCATGGAATTGTAAGTCCTAGATTTCTAATAAAAATTTAACTCAAATAAATAAAGCATTTCAATTTTAAAAAAATATAAAGCCCAACCACAGGATAGTTTGGGATGCTTACTAGACTTCCTAGTATCATAAACATCCCCTACTTATCTTCCTTTGATTTTGATAATAACTCCCTCCTCTTGATCAATCAAACTTGATCTTCTAAAAATAAATCAATTGATTGATAGTCCTATCATTGAAATCTTTGGAGATAATGATCATTTACCTTAATTGAGAGTATTTTTAAGGAATCTCATTTCTTATGATGTAATTAACTATGGGGGCTTGCCTCCATAGAGAACTTAACAAATCCGGTTTAAAATAAACCCTGCATTACTTTTCCATGTAAAATAGGGGAAGAATCTCTGGTACATTTGAAGACCCATAATCCTTAGGAGTTCTTATTAAGGTGATTAAGTCCATTATAGGATGGTGACTTCTGTCTCTCAATATAATACATCATTTCTCAATGTCGTACCCTATCACTCTAATAAGAACATTTGCTAATCTATGTGGTGTCCAACACAAGAAGTGTTATTTTTATTTTTTATTTATTTTTCTTAAAAAAGATAGATGAAGAATGAAAATAAAATAATTTCACCACACCCCACTTTTCTGATAAAAAGTTGATGGTTTGGTAGTTAAGGAAGCCCCGATGGGAAGACTCAGAGATTCTTTTTGGGAGCATCATCCTCAAGTCAGGAAGTTGATGCAGAACTTAAGGATGATTCCTATAAAGATTTAATACAATTACCTTTTGATTAGTATTCACCTTATGTTCTTAATCTAACAAAGAAAAGATTAATCTCACATACTTGGTCTAAACATAGGTCAGACTACTTTGAAAGGTTATGGGATAACCAAAGTAGATATCCTCAAGATTAGGATTATCTTTGAAGTCGATGATGGCAATCATTACCTAGTCATCATCAATCATTTGAAATATGATAAGTTCTTTTCAAATCATGCTAACTCATATGAGAAGGTGTGTTTAGAAACTTTAGATGATCCAAATAACTATGAAGTCAAAGATCAACCATCAACGAGGTCAAAGAAATTAACTTAGGAACTGAAGATAATCCATGTCCAACATACATCAGTTCTTTATTGAGTGATACTAAAACCAATGACTTAGTTAGGCTGTTGATTGAGTTTAAGGACTGCTTCACATGGAGTTACGAAGAGATGCTTAGTTTATCTCCTGATGTAGTAGTCCATAAACTAGCAATAGAGCCTAGTGCAAACCCTATCAAGCAAGCTCCTAGATGCATGTGATTAGATATTAAACAACAAGTTAATTTTGAAGTCAAGAAAATGATCGATGTTGACTTTATCAGAAAAGAAAAATACCCTACCTGGTTGGCCAGTGTGTCCCAGTTAAGAAAAATAATGGCTAAATTGCATATGCGTCAATTTTAGGGATCTAAATAAGGCTTGTCCAAAGAATGAATTTTCACTACTAATCTCAAAACTGATGGTGGACATTGCCTCATCTCATGCAGTCTTCTCTTCCATGGATGACTCATCTGGATATAACCAAATAGAGATTCCCCCTGACGATGAAAGCAACATTGCATTTCAAACCCGATCAAAATCTTTTGCTATAGGGTCATGCCTTTTGACCTTAAAAGTGCCAGTACTACATACCAGTGGGCCATGACTCGAGTCTTTGATGAACTCATTCATCATCAAGTCAAATTTTATATCGATGATCTCATAATCAAAAGTAAAAAAAAGGAAGACCATAACTTTGACTTGAGAGAAGTTTTTGAATGGTTAAGACAATTTAACCCTAAAATGAATCCTCTAAATTGTGCATTTGAAGTAGCTTCAGGGAAATTTCTTGGGTTTTTTGTCCATCACTGTTAAATAGAAATCGATCTGGAGAAGATCAAGGCGATATTAGAAATACCACCTCTTAAAAGTCTAACTCAAATCAGATCATTCTAAGGGTGATTAGCATATCTAAGATGTTTTATTTACAACCTATCAGGAAGATGACAACCCCTTTCAACACTTGTCAAAAAGGATGCCAAGTTCAAGTGGGATGATAAGTGTCAATATGCCTTCGAAGACATCAAGCACCACCTGATGATGCCACCAGCTCTAGCAACTATCCTGGGCAAGCCATTGATACTATATACTACTGCATTAGACAACTCCCTTAGTGCTTTGTTGGCCCACCAATGATGAAGGGAAAGAGAATGCACTTTACTATCTTAGTTATCATCTAATACTTACTGAGGAAAATTACCCACCTATTGAAAAGTACTGTCTAGCTTTAATCTTTGCATCCCAAAAGCTACAACATTATATACTTTCTCATAAAGTGAAATTAATCTCTAGGATCAATCCCAATATCTCGACATTCTATCAGAAGGTTACGTTGGTCTATAATTTTATCATAATTTGATATTACTTTCATACCCCTCCATGCGGTGAAAGGATATACATTATCAGATTTCTTAGCAGCACACCCACTTTTTGTTGATTCCCCACTTAGTAATGACCTCCCTGATGAATAAATCATGAACTTAAGGGACACTAGAATTCATTATTGGGAGATGTATTTTGATGGCACAACTTCCGTTCAAAAGGGAGAAGAATCACGATCTACTCTTCAAGGGAAGGCAGGGGTAGGAATAATTCTCCTAACTCCAAACCATAATGTGATGAGATTCTAATATCATCTATCCAACCCATGCACCAACAGTGAAGTTGAATATAAGGCTCTGATTGTAGTCTGGAGTTAGCCATTACACTATGCATCTAAAGTATCAACATCTTCGGTGATTCTCAATTAGTTATCAACCAAATCATTGGGTCTTATAAAGTTATAAAGCCTAAGCTCCATCATTACCATGAGTACTCTATGGAGTTATTAGCCCAAATTCAAGAAGTTAGTATTTACAAGATTCCTCAAGGGGAGAATGTAGTAGCAAATGCATTAGCCAAGCTTGCCAAAGAGTTGGCATGCCTAGAAGATGAGTCCATATCAATAAGGTCCAAAATAGATAAGCCTTATCCCATGTTGATATTGAACTCATCGAGAGACTCTCTCTTGAAGGGGAGATTATTGTTGTCAAAAAGGATGATGAGTCAGATTAGAGGCAACCATTCATGGATTATCAAAATATAGGTAAACTACCTCAAGAGAAGTCACTAGCACATCAGGTGAAGCAAAGAGCCCTTTCTTACGCTCTCGTTGATGGCACCTTGTATTGACGATCATTCGATCATATGTGATTACATTATTTGGACAAACATGAAGCCCTTAAGATTGTGATCGAGGTACACTCAAGTTTATGCAGAGCGCATCAATCCGGTCCTAAGATGAAAGCCAAGATCAGAGACAGGACCATTGGCTTCAATGATCCAGACTTCATGGGCGTAGGAGATGCCATCAACAAGTATGTGGTCTTACCACCAAACATTACACCACTTTGGCCTCATGGCCATTTATGTTAGAATGCCTGACAATGGGTCCATCGATTCTCCTTCTTCCAAGGGTCATTGGTTCATTCTAGTTGCCACCACTACTTTTCCAAGTGAGCGGGCAATCCACTTAGAGAGGTCACATGTACTCCAATTTTCAAGAATAATATCATATATAGGTTTAGTGCCTTATATTATATGTCTATTGAGCATTAAAAGCAACTTTAAGACACAACGATTAGAGATACCATCTACCGGGCAAATAGCTTTAAAAGCCTTCAACAAAACTCTCATCTAGATATTAAAGAAGATGCTCAATGATAATAAGTGACAGTGACATGAATAGTTAGTTGAAGCCTTGTGGGCTTACCGCACCACATACAGAACTCCAACTCAATCTACCCCTTTCTTCTTAGTGTATGGGGCAAGTAGTTACCATTAGAGTCCAACTCCCATCTAAGGATGGAGTATTAAGATCATGGAGTAGAGCAAGTTATGGATGAAGAGCTTGAAGGTTTGGAGAGATGGGCATGCGAACCTCGGTTGTATAAAGCCAAAATGATTCAAGATCATAAGTTGGTCCATTAGAGCTTTTCATGTAGAGAGCTTATTTTAGTTCTAAGGAGACCAATTATGCTGATGAAAGATGGGAGGCAAGTTTGAACCCACGAGGCTCTTTTCCATAGAGAAGGCCTAAGGGGATTTTATCAGCTTATAAATTATGAGGGAGAGCACCAATGCTTCCAATCAATGGGATCTACATAAAGAAATACTATCCATAAATATTTTTTTCAAAATAATTATCAATACATTTTCTTTTCATCTAAAATTTTATTTCTTCATGTTATTGAGAGACATATTTGTTTGCCAATTTGCCACGATGTGTTTAGGGTAGGTGTGAGGAACCCATGCGACATCATATCCTTTGTTACACCAACATAAACTATACATAACCACATATAAAATAAACACATATCTTTTATCCCGGGCTACTTTGATGTGGGATAAAGCCCTCAGCGGCACTCACTCATTAGTTGCTCTAGGTCAGGCTAACATGCTACCCAGGTGTGTCACCCCAGTGGTTCCTTATTTATAGAATGTAAGTCTATAAGCCTTCTTCTTAACTTGACCATTACAAATCGATGAGGGCCTTGTTAGTTTATTAGGCCTTACTGCGCGCCCGATAAGCTACCTTATGTTGACTTTGTTTAAGAGGATTTTAGCCTACACACTTTTGTCTTGAACTAGCCATCATGCACTAACTGAGTCGAGTATTTTTGAGGCTTAGGATGAGTCCCTCGGTGGCTCCTTCTCTCTTAACTACTTAAAGTCTGGGTCTAGTCCTTACACGGGACTCCCCACTTAGTAGTCGCCCTAGGTCGGATAGCATCTGTCCCATAAATAATATATTATCCCGATGATCATTTTTGTCTGTGAAGATGTAAGTCTACAAGCCTTCTTCTCAGATTGATCATCATAAATAGATGGGCACCTTAAGTTGGTTGGTTCTCACTATACTAACAATGACCCATCTGGTAGATACACCACTCATGGAAGATGTAAGTCTACAAGCTTTCTATCGGAGTTAGCCATCATACACCTATAGGCTTTCTTTTATAGGGTCCACGATAAATCCCCTAGTGGAACCTCCCTTGTGAGAACTCTATTTGGATCACATCCTTAGTGTCCCAATTTAGACACTACCTGGGTTACTCTTGGATTGGGCATTCCCCCTTTCTTAGTAGCTACCCCTATGGTTGGAGAATCTATCATGCGGATATGCAGATTCTCCCTTGGTCTAATAAGTCTGAGATAGGACTAGGCTGATATAAGCCCCTTCTTAGTGTGGTCCCTCATGCACCAAAAGGGTCCACGTAAACATATAAATAAATAAAAATATATATTTTTGCTTGTGGATTAGGAGGACACCCCTAGCGATACCTTTTCCCAAGCAAGCATCTATGATAGTGTGTAAAACTCCCCATGAATATTACTCTTGAGTTGAGATAAGTTCCAAGCGACACTCTCTCAGTAGTCACCCTTAGGTGGGGTTTGACTTGTTGTGCCACCAACAGGTCACCCCAATGATCTTCCTTTCTTTGGAAGATGTAAGCTACACATTCTTTTCTTCATTGTTGTACCGATGGTATAGATATTGATTTGTTGTATTACCTGATCATGCTCCCCTCTTTGGAAGATGTAAGTCTACATAATTTTATGCTGAATAAATCTCTATTGGGGATTCGCCTTTCAAATCTGTGGAGAAAAGAAAGAAGATACCTTATAAAAATTTGTCTTAGTAAGATGCACGTAGATCCGCATATGTACTTATTCAGAAGATCGGATATGTCATCAAGGTATAGTGTACTATCTCAAAAGATAGAATTCACTACCCTTTAATGGAACCAATCATCTCAATAAGACTCCCAGGATGATGGGTTGCATATATACCGAGATTCTTCCCCCACTTTACATGGAAAAATAAAGCGAGGTTTATTTTAAACGGGTTTAAGTTCCTTGAGCCCATAGTTAATTACATGTAAGGATGGGATCCTTTAGGAAAACTCTCATTAAGGTAAATGATCATTATCTGAAGATTTCAATAGGAAGACTATCAATCGATTGGTTTATATTTTTGAAGATCAAAATGATTGATCAAAAGGGAGTTATTATCTAAAATGTGAATAAGTAGGAGATGCTGATGCTAGGAAACCTAGCATCTCTATCTAAAATTGGGCTTTACATTTTAGAAATTGATTTAGCTTGTTTGAGTTATATTTTTCATTAAAATTTTAAGACTTAAAATTCCTTAACACAAGATTAAAGAAATGCCTAAGAGGTGAGGAATTATGCTTATGTCCACAAAGGGAGAAGCAACCTCAGAACCTAAATCTAGGAGCTTGGAGAGCAAAGCACAACCTAAATCTAAGTGAAAATGGGTAATTGGTTTGCCTCCACAAGAAGGACAAACCACCGACTTGGACTTACAACTTGGGGTGGCGCCAACTAACTCCTCCTATGATTTTTAAATAGGGTATTTTTATTTAGAAAGAGACTAAGTCCTTAAACTTACTCCCTAAAGAGACTAGATCATGTAAAGGGACATGCTTCAAATGATCTAAATCTAATGCATTTCAAATTTCTTTTTTATTTCTTTTTTGTACAATCACTTTGACTCGGGCTAATAGGCTTTTTATGACTAATGCATGAGAAATAGATTATTGGCCAAAATCAGCTAGAATTTTAGGAGGTGAGTTTCCACCATGACCCTCAAAGGTCAAGTGGGTTCTCTGCAAAGATGGAAGCCCTCAATCAAGAGTGAAATAAGATGTTGTGCATGATATTATAAAGAAAATAACTCATCCAAGGGTTTCTAATTCTTTTATCTTGATTTTAATCCTAAGCTTTAGATGAGGTTATGAGTTGTTTAGTTTTTGTTTGAATTATTAAGTTGGGTAAAACATTTATTTTTTTTCTAAATAGCCTAATCCACATCCAGGCCATACATAAAGCAAGGAAGAAACTAGGAAAAGCATGCCATGCACTAAGTTAAACATCAATCAATTTATAAAACTAATGCAAAAAGAATAAAATGGTCATTGTTGGGCACCACCCTCAAAAAAATATCAAATGTGGGTAGTCGAGTTCTACCCATATACAATTTGGATTACAAAAGAATTAAATTACAACTAAGCAAAAGGAATTCATTGTTATGGGGGTCTTCAAGCTTTGTTCTTATTTCCTCTTTCTTCTTTCTTTCTTTCTTTCCTTCTTTTGTTCTTCTTTGGATCTTCCTTTGGATGGTTGAATGGTAGGTGCTCCGAGGCTTCACATGGTGCATAAGATGAAATTTTATGACTAATGTTCATCATAATCCCCATAACAAATCATTCCAAATCCTAAATATTCAAATTTTTACATGAAGAGGAAATGTATAAATCTAACTAACACCTGCAAAACAAAGGTTAGTCAAATCACACCACACAAATCAAAGTATATTGGACTTATCACCCACACATGGGTGACTAAGTCCACCCTATGGATTATGCTAAGGGGTATAAGAACCTACAAGCAAGAAGCATTTATATTTTTATTTATGATAGCACCCCTTTAGCACAATCTCCTGCAGAGAAGAACAGTTAGACTAAGCATGTCCTACCATTCATTCTACAAGCATACACTCTAATAGCCAGTCTAAAAACATTCATCATAAAATAAAACATAACACCAAGCCATGCACCAACCTAACCTAAAGCTAGAAGTGGTGACTTAGGCTAATGTGTGTGCTTTAAAGGTTTGTGTGGTATGCTTAGCTTAGGACTTTAGGTTTAAATTTTCTAAGTGTGAAGAACATGTTCAACTTAGAGGAGGGTTTCATTTAAGTTGTTTAATGATTTTGGGTTATTTTTATTTCATGTTTTAATTTGGTTTAAGTGAAACCTACAATTAATTACTAAGTTATAAAGAGAGGGAAAGAGAAGAGAACTTCTCTTTCCTTCCCTAATCATAAGTAATTTCTAAGGTAAGTTACATTTTAATTTCATTTAGGTGAATATTTTAATTAAAATCTTTTAATTAATCTAAGTTTAGATTAACTCTAAATAAACCTATTCAAAAGAAAGGCATTTTAAGATTAAAAAAATGAATCAAAATTCACATAACATACATTACTTTCTTTCTCATATATAACATGCATATGGATGGACCCCTATATCTATACATGCAAATGAGTAGTTAACATACTTTATGATGCATGCTAAGTAATCCATTTAAGAAAATTTAGGAGTTAAACATGTATGATTTTCTTAACTGGAAAAGGTTTTCCTTATCCAAAATTTCACATACATGCATGAAAGTAAGGAAGGCATAAGTGAGTACATGGTATTGTTAACAGAGGTGTAAGGTACAAGACCTACTTAGGGCTACTTAAAGTCTCACAACCTTGGGGTTATCCAGACTAATATACCACTTTCCTTAAGTACTAACATACATATAAAGGAAATGAAATGGAAAAGGAATATGCAAAAGTTTCTTAATGGTTTCACAATCCTTCTTAAATGAGAGCATAGCGATGAATAGGGTTTGGAATTAAGTAAGTGTTGGGTTTTTTTCAAATGAAGCCTACATCTTACTAACCCATATTCAAAACTATACTAACATAAGAAAGGAAGGAAAGACTACACTAAGCATTACTTTATAATTCATCACATGCAAGCTTATAATTAAATTATAAGAATAGGACACTTTCAGCTTTGATGTTTTATTTATAGGTTTTTGAAAATAGTTTAGATTTAGTAGTGATAATAGCCACTCACATTTTTTACTTTAGCCAACACATGCATATTTGACATAAAGTAAACAATTTAATTTTTTAAATTTAGAAAAAATGAAGTTATGAATGCATGAGTCACATGTCACACAATTTAACATGTTGGGAAAGATATAAAGCAATGAAATCATGTAAACAAACTCACTTTACTTAATTACTAAAGACATTCTTAAAGAATAAGAAAACTTAGAATAAATCATAGTGAATTTTAAAATGATTTTTGTTTGTTTGAAGTTTGATTTAATTTTGAAAGGTGAGATGAGTTTTATTTATTCTAACCCATTCCACATGTGTTTTTTGTATTTTGTTTAATTTTAGATAATTAAATCATTTTTAAGTGTTCATTAGATTAAGGTATGCATAAGTGACTTAATTAACCCTTACCTACACACCACCTTAGAAAATTAACTAAGTAATTATGAGCCAATGAGATGACATAAAACCCACAAGGTATGTAAATTTTTGCAAATAATGAAAAGGCCTAATGCAATTTGGTTCATTAAAAGTTAATTAAGCTAAGAGGTTTAGCTTAAGTACTTTTAAAATACCCTTTCACACTTATGAAAGGGGTTTTAATTTCCTTAATTAGACTTAGGTTATTAAACACCTAAGCATCTAACCAAAGTAGATTAATTAAGTTCTAGAGATTTTAGAATTTTGAAAATTGTTTAAAGGGGTAATGAATGAACCCTTAATTAAAGGGGATTAAGGAAAGAAAGGGGTTTAGGGAATAGCTTTAAAAATGCCCCAAAATTTCCATATTCACTTTGGATCTAACCTTAATCCAACTTAATCATAGGAAAATCCTAATTAGATCTTAATTATCCTTAATTACATGAAGGGGTAATTAGGGAATGAAGCTTTTCCTAATCAAGTCTCAATAAATCTCAAAAAAAAAGGGAGGTAGAGGTCATCCCTAAAATGAACCCAATTTGAGATTAATTGGTGGCTTAATTAGGGAATAATTAGCTAATTAACATTCCCAAAGAAATCCAAATTCAGAGAAAAAGGGAAATCAAAATACATTGAAAATATTTTTAGAATATTCTAGATGGAATTATCTATCCAAAGCATTTCTCCTTTTATTTTTCTAATTTTTTATGAGGAGTTATGATTTTTAAAAGCTAAAGGGATTAATTAAGAATTAATTAGTTAAATAATTAATCTCCACTTAATACCCAATCCATGGCGCGACGCATGGTGGCGGCGGTTAGTGCGCTTTACACGCATCGCGCCGTGAGCCCCCTATTTAACTTATCACATCAGGAGAATGGTGGTGGTTCACACACTTTTACCCTTCGATCAAGATGGATGGCTAGAATGGTTTATAAATTGAATAAAGATTAAAATGTATAATCTCGTCCATCTAAAAAATGTGGATGGATGGGCTGAGATTTCTTCCCCAGGAGGAATGTAAACTGTTCACAATCAAGGGAAGATCAGAGATCCTTTATGGATTCAAGACTCAACACCATCTAAAAGGACCAGCAATCCAATGGCTTGATCCATGAGATTAAAATCCACTTCATAGTAGACCACACTCCCTAGTGGTCAAAATTCACTAACCTCATCAGGTGATCACACCTCGATTCTCTTGAGAAACTTCATCTTGAGATGAAGCCTTGCTGTTTAGCACTTGAGATGAGTGGATCTTCCCAAGGGTCCTCCTCCTCCTTAAAGTTCATCTTTGATCCAATTCAATCCTCCCTTACCTCTAGAACTCAATTGGATGCTTGAGCAAGCTCGACTGAGTCCTTAGATTATGAGTGTAGAAGGAGTTTGCTAATAACTCTGCCACCCCTATTTTGCATTATGCAAAACCAAAGAATGGGAATTTTCAATCCTCTCTAGGCACCTTAGGGGAGCTCTCTAATGTTTTCTAAAGCATCCTAGACCTCAACCAAGTATGAGTGAAGTAAAATTTTAGTGGATTAGGGGGAGTATATCTCCCCTTATAGCAATCAGACGGCTGATCACAAGCTTGCCATTTTGATCCAATTGTTCATATAGACTAAGTTGTTTGGGCTGTTAGAGGTGTGCACATGGTTAGTTTGGCCATAGGAGTGGAAGCCTAACTCCCATGTGCATCCAACTGAGGTTTGGGGGGAGTTTAAATTTTCAATTTCATGCCTATGGGTCAGGTTTGGTCCATGAGCCAAATGGGTTGACCCAAACCCATTGGGTTGGGTGCACGACTCATCACTAGGCCCCCTTGAGGTTTTAGGAAAGCCCTATGTGATTGTGATGAGTGCATGATCAAAATACCCATGGGCTAGGCTAAAATTTGTTCTATGTCCTAGGGGTGTAATGGTTATTTTGCTTTTTTTTCAATTTGGGTAAATTTGATATGTTGAGAAAATAGGTTGGGCCAAATTTCAATGGATTTGGAATCCATTTGATAGGGTTTGGCTCATGTTGACCCATTTAGGTCAAAATGGGCCAACTTGGGTCAAGTTGACCAATAGGTCAAATTGGGTCAAACTAAGGGTTGGGTCAAGTTCATATGACCATTTGAAATATTTTGGTGCTTTTGGTTTGGTTCAATTTGGTATAGATTAGGTTTTGGCTCATATGATTGATTTAGATCAAATGGGTCAAGTTGACCTATTTGACCCATTTGACTTATTTGGGTTAGGTCAAGGGTAGGTTTAGGTTTGGTTAGCCATATGGAGTGGATTGGCATCTTTATTTATAATCAATTTGAGTTTGATTCGATTTTGGCTCAACATGACACCTTTAGGTCATGTTAGTTCTAAGGTCAATTGGGCTAGGTTGGGTCTAGTTGGCCAATTGAGGCTTTGGTCAAGTTCCACAAGTGATTTGGAATGGACTGGACCCATTGGTTTCAATCAATTTGGCTTAGATCAAGTTTTCACATTTTGGCCCTTTAGGTCAAAATGGGTCAACTTGTCAAGTGAACCAAATGGGTGGGTTAGGCTCAAAATGTTGACTTGGTCAAGTTCAAACATAGGTCATGAGTGAACTTGGATCAATGATTTCAATCAATTTGGCCTATAGTAGATTTTGGTCATGTTAGGTTTCATTTTAGGTTAAGTGTTGACTTGGTCAACCCTTAGGTTTGACTTGGTTTGACCCAATTTGATTGATTGATCATCCCATGATGATTGATCATGATCATATGAGTTTGGTTCAATCCAATTTGGTTAGGATCAAAAGTTGGCTCATAAGGGTACTTTAGGTCACTTTGGGTCAAGTGAGCCTAAGTGGGTCAAATGGCTTGGTCAAAGCTTGATTTAAGTTGATTGATCTTGTATATGGACTTATGATTGAAATATAAATCCATTTACAAGTGGTTTGAAGTCAAATGGATTTTGATCCATTTGAAAATCTCATATTCAAAGGAAGAATATGAAGGAGTTTTGGGTTTGATTTTTGATTTGGGTTTTGATATAAGGATTGGGGTTTGGATTTACATATGAGCTCATGATTGTAGGATTGATTGGACCATGAGAGAAAATCAAAAGTTTGGCTTGATTTGAAATGATTTTGGCTAAGTTGAAGATTTTGGCTTGAAAGGCTTAGATTTGATTTTGAATGGATTTGAGTTTCATCTTTGGAGTTGGTTTTGATTGTTTGAATTTATATTTCATTTATATATGTGAATATAAATGAGAATATAAATTAATCATTTGAAAATTTCAAGGATTTGAGAGTGTTAAGTCATGATTTAGGCTTAAATCCATTAAAGGAAATTTCAAAGATTTAATTGAATTTTTAATTTGAAATTTAATTTTGACTTGATTTGATTGATGTTTATATGTTTCATTTATATATGAGAATATAATGAGAATACAAATATATTTTGAGACAATCCCATGAGTTTGAAGTGATCAAAGTTTAGGTTAAATCCACTAATGAAAATTAAAGGATTTAGGAATTTCAAGCATTTTAAATTTGAATTTAATTTTTTGCCTTTGATTGGATTGATTTATATTTATATTTCATTTATATATGAGAATATAAATGAGGATATAAATTGATTTGAGAAAATCCCAAGGATTTGAATAGGTTTGATCAAGGCTTGGAGTTGATTTTAGCTAAGTCCTTTATTGGAAAATTAAAGGGACTTAAGGAAATCTGCATGAATTGATTTTGAAGTTTGAATTTGATTTGATTGATTTGAATTTATATTTCATTTATAAATGAGAATATAAATAAGAATATAAATTGATTATGAGAAAATCTCAAAGATTTGAGTAGGTTTAGATCATGATTTTGGCTAAGTCCTTAATGAAGGGTTAATGACTTAGGAATTTTTGATGGATTTGGATCATGGATTTTAATCATGTATTTCAATCATGGAATTGAGTCATGGACTTGAATTGAGTTTGAGAAAATCAAATAGAATTGATTTGGGGTTTGACTTGAAAGAAGGAAAGTGAGGAAAGATTTAGGCTAAGGGTAGGTGATTTTCTTAACACCCCTAAGGCATAACCTATTCCTATGGCTAACTCTTATAAGTCTTCTAGGACTAGGGGAGAGTGTACACCTAATCACTAGATGTGTCTTAAGACTAAGGAACCCTTAAAGTCTAAGAGAAGTCCTATGCCTAAGATGGAGGTGTTGAGAGCTTATTCTAAAATGAGGTCCACACTTTCTTCCCACATAGACGTTATGCTTGAAAAAGGTTGGTTAGCTCTACCCCACGGCCGGTAGACTATCCCTTTGGATTTGTAAATTTGAGATAGGACAAGGTTGATATATCCCCTTCTTAGTGAATCCATCAAACACTGACAGGGTCCATTTAAATTAAAATGTTATTTCTGGCTTGAGTTGAGATAAGTCCCAAGCAGCTCTCTCTCCATAGTCATCCGTTGGTTGGATAATCCTACCTGATAGCTGGTAGACTTTCCCTTTGGATTTGTAAATTTGAGATAAGACAAAGATAATATAGCCCCTTCTCAATAGATTTATCACACACTGACAAGGTCTATGTATTAAATGGACTCTTATCCCTAGTGGATACTTCCCCAAATAAACCAAAGAAATCCATCAAATCAAATCCACCTTATCCCCTGATGAATCCAAGCTCATACCTCCAGTAGATATACTCTAGACTCTAATTAAACCAAATCATCTTCTCCCTCACATCGATGATCAAAATCTCATCCCGGTGGATGCAATTAAATCAAATCAAATTTCTCCTCAGCGAGGCGCAAATTGATTTATCCCCTTGGTGGAGCCTAGACCATAATCACACATCCAACCAAATCAAATTCTTATCCCTAGTAGATAATCTGAACCTGCATCCCTAGTGGAAGGTTCATGCACCCATCCCTGGCAGATTTTAAATCCTAATCCCCAGAGGATCTTCTCTTCCCAAATCATATTTGCAATCAAACTCAAATTATTATCCTCTATGGATAACCTGAATCTGCTCCCTTAGTGGAAGGTTCACAACTCAATCCCTTAGTGGATTCCTCCTCCCTCTTTTATGCCCTTGGCATAAGTTGATTTGCATTTCACTATGATCGTAATTTTGTCTACACCACAGGTTTAGGGATAGATCATTTCCATTAGCGCTTGCAATCCTTTGGATGTTGTAGATCATCTCAATCAACGCTAATATGTGTGGTGTGCCTTTGGGGTCCTTGACCTCTTTTTTGGGGTGAGTTCTCCACCTCATCATAGATCTAGGACTCTTTAGACACTAGAGCTCCTTAGTATTAAGACACCTAGTGATTAGGTGAACACTTTGCTTGAGACTTAGAAGGGTTAGCCATAGGAATCGATTATGTTTTAGGGACTTAGGGAGACTTGCCTACCCTATAGCCTAAACCCAATCCATGCTTTCCTTCTAAAAAACCCTCAAATTCATACCAAATCCAAACCAAATTTCCAAGACTCATAATCAATCTCATGATCAAATTCAAGCTCAAAATTCTCCATGAACCTTATAATTGAATTGAAAACCCTTTCTAAGCCCTTTGATTTCATCTTATGAACTTAGCCTTTACCAAATTCAAATCAATCCCAATTCATATGATTTTCTCAAATATCAACTCAATCTCTCAATCACTTTTCAAATCCAAATCCAAACCCAATTCTAAATGATTCAACCTCAAAATCAAATCTAAGTTTCCAAATTCCTTCCTAAGCCATATGACCCATCCTCATGAGCTTAGCCAAATCTCCACCTAAGTTATCCTAAACTTGATTGATTTCTTTATAAATCAATTATTTCTTCATTTATATTCATAAATATAAATGAAATCCACACTCAAATGACCAAAACCAAATCAAACCATGCCAAGACCCTCTTTAAGCCATATGGACTTACCTTCATAAGCATAACTAAATCTTAACCCAAATCAACCAAAAATCAATTGGTTTCTTTATAAAACAATTGTTCCTTCATTATATTCATAAATATAAATGAAACGTACCTTACAATGGCCAAAAATAAATCAAACTAAATTGATTTCCTTTTTAGCCCTTTTGACTACTAAGCTTGGTCAAATTTGGAAAATCACTCAAACTCAAGTGATTTTCTCATGAATCATTTATATCTTCATTTATATTCCGAAATATAAATTAAATATAAATCCAAATAGCCAAAAACTAATCCAAAATCAAACCAAAACACAATTCAAGCCTTTCAAGCCATTTCCTTGGACTCGGCAAAATCCTATCCAAATCAAGCTAAAATCAATGGATTTTCTCTTGAATCAATCATTCCTTCAATCATATATCCAAATATAAATGAAACCTACAATTATCAAACCAAACTCAAGTTAACCCAAGTCAAGCCCAAGTTAGCCCTTTTTTAGCTTGAAACTTCAAATGAACCTAATCCATTGAACTCAAATTGATTGTGGTTGGATTTATATATTTCAATTTTAGGCTCATATATAAGTTCTAAACTTGAATCAAGTGAAAACCAAACCAATTGATTTAGGTCCACTTGACCCTATGGCCTAAAGGACCTTTTAAGTTCTAATTCAACCCAAATTGGATTGAACCAATCCCATCGAAGGCTCATATCATGATCAACAATCACCCTGGGATGATCAATCACCTTGAATTGGGTCAAACCAAGTCAACTACGTCCTTTGACCAAGTCAATCTTTAAAAATGAAACTTAAACAAAATCACCACACCAAATTGATTGAAACCATTGATTCACAACTCATAATCAATGATTGAACATGACTTGATCTCAATTGAGCCAAACCAAGTCCAATTGCCATTTGACTAAGTTGACCCAAATTAGCCTAAAAGGCCAAAATAGGTCAAATCATCTAACAAATTGATTGCAAAAAAATGGCTCAAATTCCTCATTGATTGAACTTGACCAAAGCTATAATTATGCCCAATTTGACCAATTGGTCAACTTGACCTAGCCCAAATTGACCTAAAGGGTTAAATTGGCCAAAATCCAAATTAAATCTAAATTGATTCAAACCAAAATAATTTTAATTAAATTGAACTTAAACCAACACCCAAGCCAATTTGGCCAATTTGGTCAAATTAGTCAACAGCCCATTTGACATATATGAATCCAAGTGAGTAAAAAAAATTAATTAGGCCAAATTGAAACCACTTGAACTAAAACTCTTCAAATCATCATTTGAATAACAAGCCTTGACCCAATTTGATTAATTGGTCAACCTAACCCAACATGAACCCATTTGACCAAATGAAGCCAAAACCCATGAAACCAACCCATAACCCATTAGAGGCTGACCAAATCGGATCTAAACCCATCATGGGTCAACCTAAAATAAGTCCAAACCCATTTGAAGCCAAGACCAATGCAAATCCTCCATGGAGCTGCTCCCCCATGTGGGATTATGCCAAAAATGAAAAATTCCACCCTCATTTCACCTTGGCAGCCCTGAATCACCCAAATGAGGGATCCCTAAGCCTCCTAGCCCACC
The DNA here is from genome assembly GCA_021442155.1 of Cymbidium sinense. NCBI lineage: Eukaryota > Viridiplantae > Streptophyta > Magnoliopsida > Asparagales > Orchidaceae > Cymbidium > Cymbidium sinense. Next base: position 102,827,105 of record CM038224.1, on the reverse strand, counting down.
CTAGAGAGAGTAGGACTTGCCATAGACCAAAGGGACTCACCTCCCTTACAAACTGAACAACCAAGGGATCAAGCCAAAACTACCCAAATCAAGCCTTGAGCCACCTCCCACTCATTCCTCCAACCAAACTGAGCCACATGAACTTTGAGACCTCTCCCATTTGGTATTGGCCACCAAAAAATGGGAAGAAATCACGTCCATCCAACTTAGTAAACTGAGGGGTGTACTCCCTTAATTCGAATGGAAAATACATTAATTACTTTTTGTAAGAGCTTCTTAGCATAATTCCAGGCCTCCTTGGAATTCCTAGAGTAATCCCAGCTTCCTCTCACATTGCTCCTCCCCGGCAAAATAGGCACTCAATCTGATCCAAGCTCTCATTTCCTCAAAACTTTAATTCCTCACACACACACCTTCCACGCTGTTGAGCCACAAGTCATTTACCAAGCTCCAAACCAGAGATGGACTTTGATTAGCTTCAAAGAAGAGATCCATCGAGCAAACTAAGAGAAATTGGCTTACGTGCAACTCAACATGGCCTTATCTCTACTAGATGAAGCTACCTCCATCTATCCCACTGCCAGTCTTGAGCTTCAGTGAGGTAATTTCTCAAAATCATAGAAAAAAAAAATTTTGGTTGGAGCTTTTTGAAGGAAATTTGCATGTGAGTTGATCTTGACCATTAGATGTGTTCAAATTCCTTCATTGATGGTGTGGTTTGATTTTGATTGCTCAGTGAGATCTCATGCATGGAGCAAATGCTCGTTCATCGTTAACATGAAGAAAGATCATGGGACATCCATTCCGTGTGATTGGAACGAATCGCTCTGATCAAATCACATTAGATCTCCCATATTTTCTCTCTTTACCTTGCGAGTTTGATCTACATCGTCTGATCCGAGATCAGATGGCGGAGATCAATACCGCATCCACCGCCGGCTATCTCGGTGCACAGATGTGATAACTTAAATAGCCAATCCCACAATGCCATGTGGAAAGTGATGCGTCGTAAAATTCATGATGAGATTGGCTTAATCAAGGCTAATTAATGTATTTCTAAGGCTGAAACTTCCAATAATTCATAACTAATTGTAGAAAAATCTAAAAAATATAAATAATGACTCATTTTAAAGTTATTTTAGAGGGAAAACCATTAAAATTATTCTTAATTTATTTTGAATAGTAATTTTAGCTTAGTTAAAGTTTAATTGAAATTTTAACTAGCATAATTACTCCTTAATTAACTAACCAATCAATTTCAAACTTTTTGAGAATGTTTAGGGGGATGACCTCTATCTTCCTTATTTTTATTGGAATTTATTTGTTGATAAATTAAGAGAAATAATTATTTAAGCCTTAATTACTCTTTTAACTTAATTAAGTGATAATTAAGCATTTGAACAGTAATTAATCATCAAATTGGACCCCTTAATCACTGTTGAACAATGGGGAGATTTAGGGAATTGGATTGGAGCCTCCATCTTAATCTTTTTCCTAAGCTCCCTTCTCTTTTTCAACCAAAAATGCTAATTAAGGATTAATTAAATAATTAGTGTCTTAATTGGTTAATTTCAAATTCAAATCATGTTTAATTGAATGAGAGGGCTTATGGAATTTGGTTGGGACCTCTTTCCCAACCTTTTCCCCTTAAGCCCATTTCATTTCAAAGGATAATTAAGTAATTTATCAATTAAGAAAGAGAAATGGATTAATGGATTAATGGCTTGATTAACCTAATTAAAAGGGTAATCACTTCTAATTTCCCTTAATTGAATTTTAGGTAGAGCTTTAGGTGTTTAAGAGCCTAAAGAGGTTTAATGAAATTATGATTTTCCCATATGTGTTGGAAAACCATAAAAGTAATTAAGTGAGTTCCTTAAGCTTAATTAATTAATAATTATGAGCTAATTGCATTAGTCCCTCTCATTTCATATGAGCATTGCTATTTACTTTTCAATTCTTTTGCATATTACATTATCTCATAATCATTTCATTAATTATCTTAAGGTAACATAGGTAAGGTTTAATTAATTTGATTTAATTCACCTAACCTAATTAATCCATAAAATCAACTAATTGCTTTTCATTAAATCAAATTAACTTACACATGGAATGGGATTAGATTGAAACCTTCTCACATTTCTTGAATTAAATCAAACATAACATTAAAAAAAATGACATTAAGAAATTTTGGTTTATTTTAAATGAGCTTATTTAGTATGATTGTCCTTAGGAATTAGTTAGATTGAATGAAATCATGTGCTTATGTCCCTTTATTTCTTTCCAATCATATTAAATGTTATATGTCACTTGTGGTCATGCATTCATCCTTTCCCAAAATTAATTAAATCAAATCATTTTCTTTATGTCAAGCTTGCATGTGTTGAATTAAATTAATATATGTGTGGCTATTATCACTATTAAATTAAAATCTATTTTTCAAAACTTATTAATGAATGATTATATATATTATGAATGCTAGTTATAAATGCATAGAAGATATATGTGATTATAGCTTAAGTGTATGAAGTGAAGTTGCTTTTCTTTCATTCATGTATTGATTTATATAAGTAAGAATGTTAATGGGTATATAGCTTGGACATCCTAGGAATACGAGGCTTTAGTTAGCCCCAATGAGATCATTTGATTACCTCACTTACTTGGTTTAACAATGACACATGCTCCATTTGATTTCATTCTTATGTATTTCTGGCCATTAGAGTTTGACAAGACTTTACCCATATGCATAAATGTTTTTCAATCAAATAAAAATATAACTTTCACATGGTTTTCCTTCCATTATTTATGACATCCATATGTATTTGAGAAAAGCAAATATTTAGTCTGGACATCCCAGGAATATGAGACTTTAAGTAGCCCCAAGGAGGTCATTTGATTACCTCACTTCCCTAGTTAACAATGACTTGTGCTAGCTTATGTCTCTTATACATGTGTGTGTGTATATTTAATTATGGAATTAGAACGCATTATCTTTTATCAGAAATACATGCATTCATGAATGATTAAGTTGTTGAATTAATTAATCATATGGATTGAAAGCTCTTTCTTATGTTCATGTATGCAAATTTACATATGTTTGAATGTAAATGGTATATAGTTTGAACATCCCGGAATACGATGCTTTAGTAGCCCCAAGGAGGTCATTTGATTACCTCACTCTTGAACACAACCTATTTAATTTCATTCCTATGTATTTTTGTATAAGAATTTAGATAGAGCTTTAAATTAATATGATAAATAATTCAATCAAAAGGAAGATATAAATTCCAAAAATACATATTTACATCCATCATTTAAGTGTGTTAAGACATATTTCATGTATAGGTATGCTTAAGGTTTAATCATGTGCAAGTTACATATGATGTGAAGAAATGAATGATATGTTCCATGTGATAGTAATTAATTCTAATTAATCTTAAGATGCCTTTCTTACTGAATGAGGTTACTTAAGGTGAACCTAAACTTAGGATTAATTTAAAATATATAATAAGCCATTCACTAAATAGAAGTGAGTAATTAATTTGCTTTAGACGTGACTTAAAGTAGGAATAAAAGAGAGTAATCTTCTTCTTTTTTTCTCTTTATAACACTTAGTTGTTAGGTGTAAATCAAGTGAAACAAAAGAAAACATTAAGTAAAACTTTATTGACCTCACTTTTGGAGTGAGTTCTCAACTTCCTCATCATAGATCTAGGACACTTATAGATACTAAGAGCTTTTTAATCTTAAGACACTAATTAGTCAACACTTAACCTAGAGACTTAGAAGAGTTAGCCATGATAGGGTTATGCCTTAGACTTTAGGGAGATGATATAGAACCCAATCCTTGCTTTCATTCTCAAACCAAATCTCAAATTCAAGTCCAAATCATAATCCAATCTCAAATCAAATGATTGAAACTCATGAATTAATTCAAATTCCAAAATTTTTCCTAAGCTTTGATTTTATCCTATGGATTTATTAACAAATTCAAATTAAAAACTCATATTTTCTATGAATCATTTATATCTTCATTTATATTCAAAAATATAAATAAAATATAAATTAAATAGCCAAAACTAAATCCAAAATCAAACCAAAATCCAATTTATACTTTTAAGCCAATTCCTTGAACTTGCAAAATCTATAAATCAAATAAAACCATGGATTTCTGGATTATCATTCCTTCAATCATTATCCCAAATATAAATATAAAGAAATTATTCAAACCAAATCAAGAAAATCAAACCCAAGTTAGTTTTTGACTTGAGATTATCATATGAACCAAAATCCATGTCTTTAAATCACTTGCAATTGGATTTATATTTCCATCTCAAACCCATTTATCAAAATAATTAAACTTGAATCAAATAGATACAATCTTATTTTGTCCACTTGACAAAGTGACCTAAAATATTTTTTTGATTAGTTCTTATACCCAAATTGGATTGAACTATGCCATTTTAAATCATATCATGATCATCTTAAATTAATCAATTTTTGAATGGTCAAAAAGTCAACTAGTTGAGTCAACCCTTAACCAAATGAAACCTAAACTATCCAAAACACCCATAAGTTGAATGAAACCTTTCCAAACCACCATAATCAATGATTTAAAGACCAAACCCTCATTGAGCAAACAAGATAAATTAAAATAGTCAAATAACATCCAAACCAAATTGATTGAAACCAATGACACAATCTCATTCCAAATCACTTATTGAACTTGACTAAAGCCATGATTAAGCCCAATTTGATCAATTGGTCAACTTGACCTAACCTAGCCCAAGTTGACATAAAGGGTCATATTAGCCTAAATACAAATTAATTCAAAATTAAATTGAATCAAAGCCTACAATCATTTTCAATTAGACAATTGAACTTGACTCAACACCTAATCTAACCCAATTTGGTCAAATTGGTCAAATTGGCCCATTTGACCTATATGAACCCAAATGAGTCATATCAAATCCAAAGTAAATTCAATGATACCAATCATACTCTATGGTCATGTGTATGGTTTGTCCAATTGACCAATTGGTCAATCTTTTTGATAAATAAAATAAACAAATCCAAACTACTTGAAAATTGGGACTCACTTTTCTTATAAATCAAACCCATAGCCAAATGACACTTTGCCCTGTCTCATGGATATAACATGTATATAGTTATTTCCTCCCTTGGCTGGATAAATAAATCATTTAGATTAGACCATGTTGTACCCAAAGGTGGTTCACAGCTCATTGGGAGGTAAATCCCTCATTCTTATAGCTAAATAAGGACATCATACCTCTTGTAGTACTTACCCAGAACCAAATTTTAATCATTCATCCAAGGTCCTCGAAACTCAAATGATCAAGAAGCCCAAACTAGTTGTCCATTCGACCAATATGAGTATTCATTCTCACTCAAACTCACACAATCACCTTGATTGATTAGCAGCCAAGAACATCTTTAAGGCTTCCAATTCTTTTAAATCCCACTCTTAGTTTTATGCAAAATAAATAGAGCCTCAATATTTTGTTTGCTAAACCTCCATCAAAGTGTAATAACTTTGCACATCCTACTTAGAAGCCAAAACAAATTTCCCAAGCTATGGTAGGGTGAGTTTGATCAAGATCATTGCCTATCGAATTGGTCTTATAACCACCATCGTGTACCTCAATAAAGCATTTCTTCCATTTAATCGTTGAACCACCGATCATAATTCAGATATGCCATTAAAAATCTTGAATGAAAATATGTTGGTCTTTATGAAAGAAAGTATAAGTCATCATTTTCACCATTGGATTTCTTTATTTGCTTCATCAAGGTGTGGGATTTCATCTCCATCTTGAGAATCAAATTGATGGATGGTATCCATCATTCAACACTCAGGAGGAGATGGATCAATTCATCCATTGCATGATTGGAATAATTACTCATCATGCTAGATCCTTTGATTTTAAAAATCATGGCCATCGATCTAGATGGTCAGAGTTAAGTCACCATATGGATATTTAAATAGCAAAATCACGCATTGTGGAAAGTCATATACTACATTTCGATTATTAATGCTTAAAGACTTATTAATTTATTTTATCCAAACCTTCCTAAATTCATTACTAATCCTAAAAAATTCAAAAAAAATTACTTGCTCATTTTAAAGATATTAGAGTAAAATTGGAAAATTATTATTAATTGTTGAACAAAAAGTTTTTTGTTACATGTTTAATGAGTTTTAATTAGCTTAATTATTCCTTATAGTCATATGATCTCAACTTTCTATGGATATTTAGATGACTCACTCTCATATTTTTTCTTGGATTTATGACAGTTAGAAAATTAATGGATCTTCCAATGATAGAAAATTAAAATTAATCAATCACTGCTTACAATGATGTCTAGGAAATGGATTGGGCCTTTCCTCATTTAAGTCTTTAATCCACAAATAAATAATTAAACATTATAAATTAATTAAAATTAATTTCCAAATCATACTAAACTTCTCATATGAACTCTCTCTGCTCATCTCATTTTGATATTCTGTTTTAAATTCAATGATTGATTATCAATTAAATCTATTTCATAATCTAGCTCTGGTGGCAATGAACCAAAAGTGAGATGATGTTATGAAGCTCATAAGATGAAACCTAAAAATTTAAGATCCTAATTATCACAATTGACTTTCATTTCAGAGCATTGAAATTTACTTTCATGTGGGCATCATATGATCCAATTAATTAGTAAACATTAACAGATAAAATTAATTAACCAATTTTAATTACCATAACCTGTAAAAAATCAACCAAATTATATTCACATGGGGAATGGGATTAGAGCAAAACCTCTGATTCTAAATCAAACAAACTCAAAAATGAAATGACAAGAACTTTGGTTCATTTAAATAGTGATGATGTCTTTGGATTTAATTGGAATGAATGAGATCATGTTTCCTTTTATTTCTTTCCAATCGTTAAATATTATTTTCCATTTGTAAAGCATTCATTCCTTTCAAATTAACTTAAATAATTTCTTGCATGTTGACTTAAATTAAAAGTGTATTATTACCACAAATCAGAAGTTTTCAAAGCCCATAAATCAAATAATAGATTTAATACCTCATAACATATGGTGCATGTGTTGATAATAGATATGTTTGACTCTCTTTTCTTTTGGTTTTTCACATGGAGATTTACAAATGTATAGTTCATTTGAAGAGAGAACATAATATTTGTTCAAATCTACTCCCATGATCATGCTCTCTAAGAAGAATTTCATATCACATGTCATAATCAATTCAAATATTTTTCTGATTTATCTCTCATTTGTGGTTCTTTTTGCATTCATGTATATGATGAATATTTCTATCCTTAGACAAATACCCTAGTAAAGATCTTAAGCCCCTAGTATAGAACAATATTTACCACTTTCAAAACTTTTATACAATGTATATCCAATGAATAAGAATCATAAATCAAAGAAATCATAATTTTTGAAGGGTTTTCCTATTCTATACATCCATGAGAATATCTTTGACATCCCTGTTTATGTAGCCAAGTAGTCTTATTTTCATGGTAGAACAATGGTGACCAACTCACTTAAAATTTCATACATGTGGATGTGTACTTAGCTAATGAATGAGAACCCTCTTTTTCTATTAAAGAGACATGTATTCATACTTTATTTATTTAGTTGAATTGTTTAGCCATGTGATTTAAGGTTCTTTCCTTATGTTTTTTGTAGAAGAATCTAGATAAAGCTTTAAAGTAATATGATGAAATCATTCAATCAAATGAAACATTAATTCCAAATACATTTACTCACATTCATCATTTATGTGTGTTAAGATGAAAATTACATGTATAGCTATGCTTAGAACTTAATCATATGCATGATACACATGATGGAAAGAAATGAATAAACATATGTTATGTGATAGTAATTCATTCTAATTAATCTTAAAATATCTTTTTTATTGAATGAGTTTACTTAAAATAAGCCTAAACTTAGGACTAATTAAAATATATAATTAATCATTCACTAAAGAGATTTGATTAATTAATTTGCTTTAGATATGGCTTAAGGTAGGGATGAAAGAGAGGATCTCTTTCTTTCTCTTCATAACACTTAGTTATTTTATGTAGGTCAAATAAAAAAAGAAGATATTAAGTAAAATTTACAAATTGACTAAGCCATTTAAAGTGAAATCACCCTTTATAATTAAATGCCCTTCATGCTTAGAAAATATTAACTCTAAAAACCTAGCTAGGACATACCACACAAGCTTTAATGCACACACATTAGATTAAGTCAACACTTCTAGCTTTATGTTAGGACAGTACATGGTTTGATGTATGTTTGGTTTTGTGATATATTATTTTAGACTGGATGTTAGGGTGTATATTTCGTAGACTTGGTGTTAGGTCATTATTAGCCTCATTATATTTTTTATGTAGGGTATGCTTAAGGGATAATAAAAATATAAATGCTTTTGTTGTACAGGTTGCTTAAGCCCCAAAGCATAATCCAAGTTAGGATAAGTGGGCTTGGTTACCCATGTACAGGGTGTTAAGTCCAAATTATAAATATAATTGCTTGGGTGAAATGTATGTTTAGCTAACCTTTATTTTATAGGTGTAGTTAGACTTATTTTTCCATTTCAATGTAATTATGCAATTAGGAATTAGGATTAGTGCCATGAGAGAATTAGGATGAGCACTGGACAGAAAGACTATATCTTATGTGCCATGTGATGCCTTGAAGTGAACCAAATCAAAGAAGCAAGGAGGAGAAAATAATACATGAAGATATGAAGAATGAAGACCCTGATAGCATGAATTCATTCTTAATTGTAATTATTCTTTTGTAATATGGGTTGGATAAGGGTAGAGCTCGGCTATCCATATTTCTTTTTCTTTGATGGCCTCACCTCTTATTCTTTTGCGATAGCTTTATAAAATTGTTTGATATTTTGTTTAGTTTGTGCATTAGAAATGGCATGCCTCTTCATAGTTTCTTTATGATTGGTGTTTGTTGTATGGCCTAGATGCGATTAGGCTCTTAGGATAAAAATTAATTTTTCTACCCAAACTAAAAACTCATAACTAAATTTCCTAAAACAACTCATAATCTCACATAAAAACTTAGGTATTAAATCAAGATAATAAAATATTTGGCAATCCCTTAGCTGGATGTTGTATGTTTAACATCATGTATATCATCTTATTTCACTCTTATTAAGAGAGGACTTCCATCTTTGCCAGATAGTATGGGCTTAGCCTTTAAGAGCCAATTATGAAAGAACACATCTTTCTCTCTTGATTTAGCCCATAATCAACTTCACCACGCATTTAGGCATATAAAAATTCTCAAGGTGGTGTCAAAATAAAGAGTCAAAAATAAATAAAATTTGATAAGATTTGCATTAGAATAAATCATTATTCATACCATTCATGCTCTAGTCTCTTATGGATTGGGTTTAAGGACTTTAGTTTCATTTTTAAATAATAATAACCTGGTCATCTTGTAAAATATATGACTTGACCACATGGTTTTAAAATGTAGGAGGAGTTAGTTAACTGCCACTCTAGGCGATTATAAGTCCAACAGTCGGGTGGTTTACTCTCGCTTGTGGAGGTAAATAATATACTCACTTTGTCCTTAGATTTAGGTTGTGCTCATTAAAGCTCCCTAGATTTAGGATCCGAGGTTGTTGTTTCCCTTTGGGGCTACTAGCATAAATCCTTACTTCTTAAGCATTTCCATAATCTTGTATTATGGAAATGTAAGTCCTAGATTTTTAATAAAATTTCAACTCAAACATATAATTCTTCTCAATTTCAAACATATAAAGCCCAACCATAAGATAGTTTGGGATGCTCACTAGGTTTCTTAGTATCATGAGCATCCCCTACTCATCTCCCTTTAGCTTTGATAATAAGTCTTTCTTTTTGATTTATCCCATTTGAGCTTCCAAATATAACCAATTTCTTGATAGTCCTATCTTTGAATTCTTTAGAGATAATAATTGTCTACTTTAATCGAGAGTGTTCCTAAGGAATTCACCTTCCTTATGATGTAATTATGTATGGGGGCTTGCTTATGTGCCTCATAGGGAACTTTAGAACTCGATTTAAATAAACCCTACTTTATTCATCCATGTAAAGTAGGGAAAAAATCTCTAGTACATTCAAAGACCCATCATGCCTTAGGAGTCCTTATTAGGTGATTAAGTCCATCATAGCATAGTGATTTCTATCTTTCGAAATAGTGCACTATTTCTTGATATCGTACTCGATCACCTCAATAAGTACATCCTCGGATCATATGGTGTCCCCATATATACACACACACATACACATGGACCAAAATAAATGCCATAAACATGCAAATCAATTAAGTCACTTAAAGTGGAACCATCCTTTATAGTTAAATCCTTCGTACTTAAAAAATCACAACAAAGCCTTGTTAAGGCATTATGGTGTTTATTTTGGTTCATGCATATGTGTGTGTGTATATAGGGGGGACACCATGCTCGAGAATTTACTTATGATCGTGCGACATCAAGGAATAGTGCACTATCTCGAAGATAGAAACTACCCTACTTGGACTAATCACATAAGGACTCTTATGGCATGATGGATCTTGAATGTACCAGAGATTTTTCTCCTACTTTACATGGATGGGTTTATTTAAATGAGTTCTAAAGTTTCCTATGGGGGCATGCCCCATAGTTTATATCTAAGAAAGGTGAATTCCTTAGCAATACTCTCGATTAAAGTAGGCAATTGTTGTTCCAAAGAATTCAAAGACAGGACTATTAATAAATTGGTTATATTTGGAAGATCAAATGGGATAGATCAAAAGGAAAGACTTATTAGCTAAAGGGAATGAAATGAATGCTCTTAATGATAGAAAGCTAGTGAGCATCCCAAACAATCCTATGGCTGGGCTTTATATGTTTGAAATTGAGGAGAATTATATGTTTGAGTTGAAACTTTATTAGAAATCTAGGGCTTACAATTCCACAATACAAGATTATGGAAATGCCTAAGATGTGAGGATTTACTGTATCCCCAGAAAAAACAACCTCTCATCTAAAGCTAGGAGCTTCATATGGGTCAAAGCATGACCTAAATCTAAGGCAAAAGTGGGTATGTTTACCATAAGAGAATAAATCACTTGAATGAACTTATAACCAGAGGGAAGCCGACTAACTCCTATGATTTAAAACTAGGTAGGCAAGTCTTAAGTTTCCAAGATGGCTAGGTTATTATTATTTAGAAAAGAAACTAAAGTTCTTAAACCTACTCCCTTAGAGGCTAGAGCATGAGTTGTATGAATAATGACTTGTCTAATGCAAATCTTATCAAATTTTATTTATTTTGACTCTTTTTGACACACACAAGCTTTAATTTTTTTATATGCCTAAATGCTGATGAGAAGTTGATTATGGGCCAATCAGAGAAAGAGGTGTTCTTTCATCATAGGCTCTTAAAGGTTAAGCTCATTCTATCTGGCAAAGATGGAAGCCCTCTCTTAATAAGAGTGAAATAAGATGATATGCATGATGTTAAACATAAAATATCTACCTAAAGGGTTGCTAAATATTTTATTATCTTGATTTAATACCTAGGCTTTTATGTGAGATTATGAGTTATTTTAGGAAATTTAGTTATGAGTTATTATTTTGGGTAGAAAAATTAATTTTTATTCTAAGAGCCTAATCGCATCCAGGTCATACAATAAATACCAATCATAAAGCTATGAAAAGACATGCCATTTCTAATGCATAACTAATAAAATATCAAATAATTTTATAAAGCTATCATAAGAATAAAGAGGTGTCTGATCATACCATTGTGCAAAAAAGAAAGGTGGTAGTCGCTCTACCCTTATACAACAGATTACAAAGAATAATTATAATTAAGAATGACTATGCTTGGTCTTCATTCTTCATATCTTCATTCTTGCTTCATTGATTTGGCTCACTTCAATGCATCACATGGCACACAAGACATAGTCTTTCTAGCCAATGCTCATCCTAATTCCCCCATGGCACTAATCCTAATTTATAATTTCCAAATTACATTGAAATGGAAAAATAAATCTAACTACACCTGAAAAATAAAGGTTAGCTAAACATACATTCCACCCAAGCAATTATATTTATAATTTGACTTAGCACCGCATACGGGTAACCAAGCCCACTTCTAACTTGGATTATGCTTAGGGCTTAAGCAACCCACAAAGAGAGCATTTATATTTATTTTTGAGCGCCCTTAAGCACAACCCCTAAAATACAATTAGGCTAATAATGACCTAACATCCAACCTAAACATACACCCTAACATCCGCCTAAAATAATACATCACAAAACCAAACATGCATCAAACCATGCACCCTACTAACATAAAGCTAGAACTGGTGACTTAATCTAATATGTGTGTATTAAGGCTTGTGTGGTATGTCTTAGCCTGGCTTTAGAGTTAATATTTTCTAAGCATAAAGAGAATTTATTTATAAAGGGTGATTTCACTTTAAATGGTTTAATCAATTTGTAAATTTTACTTAATATGTTCTTTTGTTTCATTTGACCTACATAAACTAATTTGTTATAGTGAATGGTTTCTTTATGTTTTAATTAATCCTAAGTTTAGTTCATTTTAAGTAAACTCATTCAATAAGAAAGGCATTTTAAGATTAATTAGAATGAATTACTATCACATAACACATGTTATTCATTTCTTTCCATCATGTGTATCATGCATATGATTAAATCCTAAGCATAGCTGCACATGCATTTTTCATCTTAGCACACTTAAATGATGAATGTGAGTAAATATGTTTGAAATTAATGTTTCATTTGATTGAATGATTTCGTCACATTACTTTAAAGCTCTATCTAGATTCTTATGCAAAAGCATAAGGAAAGAACCTTAAATCACATGGCTAATCAACTCAACCAAATAAAGTATATGAATGCATGTTTTAATAAAAAAGAGGGTTTTTCATCCATTAGCTAAGTACACATCCACATGTATGAAAGTTTTAAGTGAGTATGTCGCCATTGTTCTACACCAAGGGTGTAAGGTACAAGACCTACATAGGGCTACTTAAAGTCTTATAGCCTCGGGATGTCTAGACTATTATACCACTTTTCTTATATACATATGGATGTATAAGCAACTATAAGAATAGGAGAACCCATGCAAAAAAATTTATATTAGATTTCTTTGACTTATGATACTTATTCATTGGTCATATCATACATACACATGTATAAGAGCATTAAGTGAGTATGCCACCATTGTCGCATGTATAAGGTACAAGACCTACTTAGGGCTACTTAAAGCCTCACGGATGTCCACTAATATACCACTTTTCTTATATATATATGAATGTACAAAAAGAACCACAAGAATGAAAAGTCATGTAAGAAGTCATATTTGATTTGATTATATGATTTATATATGTGATATGAAATTTCTAAGTCTTAGCATGGATGCATAGTATAGATTTAGACAAATGTTATGTTCTCTTCAAATGAACTATACATTTGTAAATCCCATGCAAATTCATATATGGTAAAGAAAGAGAGCTTCATATTGCATATCTTATATTATCAACACATACAAGCTTATAGATATTTACAATTAACATCATTCCATCTATTATAATCGATTTATGGGCTTTTGAAAATAACTTTGATTTAATAAATATATAGCCACACCTATTTTAATTTAAATCAACACATGCAATTTGACATAAAAGAAACTATTTCATTTATTAATTTTAAAAGAAATGAATGCATGATTACAATGGCAAACAACATTTAACATGATTGGAATGAAATAAAAGAACATAAGCACATGATCTCATGCCTTCCAATTAATTCCTAAAGATAATCATACTAAATAAGGCTATTTAAAATAAACCAAAGTTCTTTAATGTCATTTCATTTTGAGTTTGATTTGATTTAGGAAATGTGAAAGAGGTTTGCTAATCCTAATCTCATTCCCCATGTGTGAGTTAATTTGGTTTAATGAAGAATATTTAGGTTGATTTTATGTTTTAATTAGGTTAAGGTATGAATTAAGTGGATTAATTACTCCTTACCTATATCACCTTATTAATTAACTAATTAATAATAAGCCAATATGATATGCAACCACGTGAAAAGTAAATTTGCAATGCTCTTAAAAAATGAAAGGGGCCTAATGTAATTGGCTAATGATTAATAGTTAATTAAGCTTAAGGGATCTCACTTAAATACTTTTATGAATTTCTCACACATGTGAGCCAACCATAATTTCATTATCTCTCACCTTGGGTTATTGAACACCCAAAGAGCTACCCAAGATTAAATTAGAGAAATAGATTCAATAAATTAATTAAGTTCATTAATTAATTAAATCTTAATTAACCTTAACCAATCAAAATGAGATGGACTTAGAAAGAGACAAAGAAGGGAGCCTAATCTCACCCCAAATCCTTTCAATTAGTTAATTAAAGTTTAGGTATGATTTGGATTTTTGATTAATATTATTAATTAATTAATTAAGGGGTATTAATTAATTATTTATTTAAGAGAGATTAAAGAAGACTTAAAGAAAAGATTAAAAAGGGAGTCCCAATCCATTTCCTAGACTTCATCACCATTAATGTAAATAAGCTTAATTGATTGATTAATTTACTTCATTTGCTTAATTATCATTAATTAAGAAGAGAGTGATTAAGGCTTAATCCATTGGTTTCCCAACTATCAATAAATCCCAAGAAAAATAGGGAAGGTAGAGGTCATCCCCCTAAACATGCACAAAAATTTGGAGATCTATTGGGTGACAAATTAAGGAATAATTAAGCTAATTATATTTCAAATTAAACCTTAATTAAGCAAAAAAGTATTATTTAAAATCAATTAATAATAATTTTCCTAGATTCTACTCTGAAATATCTTTAAAATGAGCCTAAGTTTATATTTTTTTTTATTTTCTAGATTAGTATTTAGAAGTTTTAGATTAAAAATAAATTAATTAATTTTAAGCCTTAATCTCATGGCCAATGCGGGTGACGCCATGATGAGACTATTTAAGTTGTCACATCCAAAGGGTGACTCGATGGTGACACGAACTGATTCGATCTAAAGATCCATGATTAAACTGATTCAAGGAAAAATGAGATCTACATGATCATCGGACCATCCATTCTCGATCATGTGGGATGGATCATGATTTATCTCCTCCTGAGCGATGAATGATGGCTACTGTCCATCGATTATCATTCGATCTGAGCTCACCCTAGCTCAAATGGAGATGAAATCAATCCCACACTTTCGGGGGAAGAAAAATAAAGCAATCCAATGGTGAAAACCACATGACATAGAACCTTCTTTTACAAAAGACCAAGCTATTTTCATTCAAGGATTGATTTTAATGGCATACCTCATTAGAGCTTATGACCGACAGTTGATGATTAAGGAAGCTTCATTTGGTAAAAATTAAGCCCTGTTGAGCTGCACGATCCTTGATTTGGTGTAGTTTGCTTGGAAGACCAATCCACGGCACATAGGCATCTCTTGATCAACTACCCTCCATGGGAAGCTTGGGGAAATGATTCATTTCGCTCATCTAAGTCCAAGGATGGTAAAGTTAATTGCACTTGGAGTTTTGAGCAAATGAATGATTGAGGCTCCTATTTGGTTTCATGTAAAACTAAGAGTGGGATTTGGGAGCTCGGAAGCCTTGGAAATGGATTCTGGTCGCTAGGTTGAATCGAGGAGTGTGAGTTTGAGTGAGAATGAGGGGGTATACCCCTCATTGGATCATGGTCATTTAATTTGGCTTCTTGATCATGGCCATTTTAGGGTGGAGGTCATTGGGATGATGTGGTTTGGTTTGGTTGGGTAAGAGTGTGGAGGTGGTTGCCAATGGAGGTAGTGGATGTCCTTTATGGTTTGGAAAGCTACAATGGGAATGGGGAGGTGATTTCACCTCCCCATGAGGCATGGTCAACCCAACCATCTTTGAGACAGGTTAGCCATGGTCCTAGGTGCCTAAGTGCACCTATGATTGGGTGCCAAGTGGACAAGGGGAGGAAATGACCAAATATGCATGTGTCTTATCTCATGGGATGCCCTAAACCTAAGGAAAGTGGTCATTTTTCTATGAGTTTGATTTGGGTAGACTTGGGATGGGTCAAAAGTGGGTTATCCCAATTTTTAAGTGGTTTAGAGTTTATTTGGTTTGATTTTCCTTGATTTGACCTATTTAGGTCAAATTGGGTTAGGTTGGGTCAAGTTGACCAATTGGTCAAATTGGGTCAAACCAAGAGTTGGGTTAAGTTCACATGACCAATTGGAGTGTATTGGTGTCATTGGTTTGATTCAATTTGCTTTGGATTTGATTATGGCTCATTTGGGTTCATATAGGTCAAATGGGTCAAATGGGTCAAGTTGACCAATTTGACCAATTTGACCAAATTTGGGTTAGGTTGAGTTCAATTTGCTAATTGAAAATGATTGTAGTTTTTTAATTTAGAATTAATTTGGATTTTGGCTAATTTGACCCTTTAGGTCAACTTGGACTAAGTTAGGTCAAGTTGACCGATTGGTCAAATTGTGCTCAATCATGGCTTTGGTCAAGTTCAATAAGTGATTTCAAATGAGCTTGAGCCATTGGTTACAATTAATTTAGGTTGGATTGTGATTTGACCTATTTTGGCTTTTTATGCTAATTTAGGTCAACTTGGGTCAAATGGCCAATTGGACTTGGTTTGGCTCAATTGAGGGTTTGGCCTTGTTCAATCATTGATTATGAATTTGTCTGAATCAAAGGTTTTAGTCAATTTGGCATCTGGTGTATTTTGGCTTATTTAGGTTTTATTTGGGTTAAGGGTTGACTTGGTCAATGGGCTAGGTTGACTTGGTTTGACCCAATTCAAGACAATTGATTAACCTATGATGATTATTGATCATGATATGAGGTTTGGATGGGCTTAGTTCAATCCAATTTGGATTGAATTAGAAGTTGGCTCAAAAAGGTCTTTTAGGTCACTTTGGGTCAAGTGGACCTAAATAGGTCAATTGGCTTGATCATGGTTTGATTCAAATTTAGTTATATTGGTAAATGGGTTTGAGATGGAAATATAAATCCAATTGTAGTGGTTTAAACCATATGGTTTTGGTTCATATGACAATTTCAAGTCAAAAGGGCTAACTTGGGTTTGATTTGTAGTTTTGATTTTGATAATTATAGTTTATATTTATATTTGGGACAATGATTGAAGAATGATTGAATCATGAAGAAATCCATGAGTTTTGATTTGATTTGGATAGATTTGACCAAGTTCAATTAGCTAAGATAGAATTTGATTTTGGATTTAGTTTTGGCCATTTGAATTTATATTCCATTTATATTTGAGAATATAAATGAAGATATAAATGATTCTTGAGAAAATCACTTAAGTTTGGGGTTGATTTGAATTTGGTTAAGGCTAAGTCCATAGGATACAATCAAAGGGCTTAGGAAAGATTTTGGAATTTGAATTCAATCATTTGATTTGGGATTGATTTATGATTTGGACTTGAATTTGAGGTTTTGTTTGAGAAGGGAAGTAAGGATTGGGTTCAAGGCTATAGGGTAGGAAAGTCTCCCTAAGTCCCTAAGGCATAACCTATCCCTATGGCTAGCTCTTCAAAGTCTCAAAGCTTAGGTTAAGTGTTCACCTAATCGCTAGAAGTTTCTTAAGTCTAAAGAGCTCTTAGTGTCTATAAAGTCCTAGATCTATGATGAGGAAGTTGAGAACTCACTAGAAAAGTGAGGTCAACAAAAGGACCCCCAATAGGTGTAGCATAAGTGACAAGGCACACCACACATATTGGCATTGATCAAGATGATCAACAATGTCCAAAGGATTGCAAGCACTAACAGAAATGATCTAGACCTAAACTCTAGGTGTAGATAGAATCAAGATCTTTGTACAATGCAACTCAACTCATGCCAAGCATAGAAGGAAGAATCCACGAGGATCAAGTATGTGAACCTTCTACTAGGGAAGCAGTTCAAATTATCCATAGGATAAGAATTTGAGTTGGTTTGATTGATTCAAAAAAGAATCCACAGGGGTGAGTGAAACCTTCTACCATGAAGTAGTAGTTATCACTAGGGATAGAGGTTTGATTGTGGCATCTCACCGGGAGAAATTTGATTTGATTATGATTTGAGGCACCAGGGGAGAAATTTGATTTGATCATTTGGGATGAAATTGATTTAGATTGCTCCAGGGTAGAGGATATGATTTGGTTTTAAGGACACATCTACTAGAGATATGAGCTTAGATCCACTGGGGATAAGGTTGATGAATCTTCCACTAGGGAAGTAAGTTTAAATTATCCACTAGGGATAATAGTGGATGGATTTAATTTGGGCTCCACTGGAGGGAGGATGGTGATTTAATGAGATGGACCCTGTCGGTGTGTGATGGATCTACTAAGAAGAGGCAAATATTAGCCTAGTCCTATCTTAGATTTACAAATCCAAAGGGATAGTCTACCGCCATCGTGTAACCAACCTTTCGCAGTAAATGGTCAAGCAAGGAAGAATGCGACTTACAACTTTAAACAAGGAACTAGGTGATCGATTGATATACAATAAATCGAACCCGACCTAAGGCTACTATTTGAGAATGTCATGTGGACTCATGACTCAAGAATATCAATTAATTTAATTTGGGATGGATCCCATGGTGTGATGGATCTACTAAGGAGCTAATATCAGCCTAGACCTATCTTAGATTTACAAATCCAAAGGGATAGTCTACCTGAGGTAGCTAACCAACCTAGGGGTGCCTTTCGTGTAATGGTTAGGAAGAAAGCATGTAGACTTACAACTTCCTAACAAGGAACCACTAGGTGATGATTGCACAATAAATTGAAACCGACTAAGGCTACTCGATGCATGATGGAAAGAATGCATGATAGACTTATATCTTCCAAAGCAAGGATGACAGTGACATGTTGGTGGCACAAAGAAGTCAACCGACCTAAGGGCAACTAAGGAGAGACTGAGACTTATCTCACTCAAAGTAGTAATTCCTATAGGGAGTTTTTGACATTGCCCTAAAGATAGGATGCTGCTTGGAAAAGGTACAGGGTTTCCAAATTCAAAGCAAAAAGATATATTTTTTTTATATGTTTGTGTGGACCTTGGTATGTGAGGACACCGAGAAGGAGCTCATCGCCTCTAGTCTATCTCACTTACTAGACCAAGGAAGAATATGCATATCCAGATATAAATTCTCCAACCACAGGGTGGCTACTAGAAAGGGGACCCAATCCAAAAGTAACCCAGGTAGTGTCTAGATGGGGTCACTAAGGACGTGATTCAAATAGCATGCCCATATAGGAGGTGTCGCGAGGGGCGTTATCTAAAACCCTATAAAAGAAAGCCAGTAGGTATTCGATGGCCAACTCAAGAGTGGTGTATCCACCGGGTAGGTCGCTGTTAGTATAGCGATAACTAACCAACCTAAGATGCCCGTTGGTGTGCAATAATCTAGAAGAAGCATGTAGACTTACATCTCTAAAGTAGAACATGGATCTCTCGTGACAGAGGCTATCCAACCTAGATAAGTGAGGAGTCTGTGTAGGGACTAAAACTTGAAGTAGCCAAGAGGAAATGAGCCACTGGGGACTTATGCCCTCAAATATACTCTCCTAGTGTGCATGATGGCTAGTCAAGAAGAAAGCATGTAGCTTA
Organism: Cymbidium sinense; assembly: GCA_021442155.1. Classification (NCBI taxonomy): domain Eukaryota; kingdom Viridiplantae; phylum Streptophyta; class Magnoliopsida; order Asparagales; family Orchidaceae; genus Cymbidium; species Cymbidium sinense. Next base: position 102,807,366 of record CM038224.1, on the reverse strand, counting down.
CATCCTCTTAAACAAAGTCAACATGGTGTAGCTACATGCACAAGAGGCCTACCAAACTAAAGGCTCATTAGTTTGTAATGGTCAAGTCGGAAGAAAGCATAGACTTACATCCTCTAATAAAGAACCACTAGGGTGACATAACAAGGTAGATATGTCACCAACCTAAACTAATGAGTGAGTGCCACAAGGGCTTGCTCCCACATTAAAATAGCCCGAGATCAAAAGATATGGGTTTATGTGTCTGTGAGAGAAGGAATAGGATGTTTCTTAGGTTCTCTTACAAGTATTCTAAATACATCAAAGAATGGATGGAATGATGCAATAAAGGGCACTTGTGACTCTACCAAGAAAGGATGTTGCTTGGGTTCTCTTACACCTAACTTAGTTGTAATAGGAAAAATAGGATTCCTCTTGGGTTCTCTTACACTTATCCTAATAGCATTAGATAAATGTGTGTAGTTTAAGTTTATGTTGATGAAAGATAGGATGCCACTTGGGCTCTCTTACACCTATCCTAAACACATCACGGTAGATTCACAAACAAAGATATTTCTAACTAAATATGGAGAGATAGAATTTGAAATGAAGAGAAGTTTTATTGATAATTATTTTTAAATAAGATTTATGGATAATATTTCTTTAGGTAGAGCCTGTTGATTGGAAGCATATGGTGCTCTCCCTTAAAATTTATAAGCTGATAAGATCCTCCTTGGTAAGGTTTCTCTATGAAAAAAGGGCCTTCCCAAGTGGGTTCAAACTTGCCTCCATCTTTCAATAAAACAATTGGTCGTCATAGAACTAAAATAAGCTCTCCTACTAGAAAAGCTCTAGGATGAACCAACTTGTTGTGAGCTTGAATCATTTTGGCTTTATGCAACTCGAGGTTCTGCATGCAAAGCTCTCCAAACCTTCAAGCTCTTCTAATCAACTTGGCATTCGCTATTGTGATCTTACTACCACGCTATCCTTAATGATGGGAGTTGGACTTCTAATGGGGAGCTGCACCCATACACTAAGGAGAATGGGGTAGATTGAGTTGGAGTTCTATATATAGTGCAGTAAGCCCACAAGGCTTCAACTAACTACATGCCACCGCTCTTGTTGTCGATATTTTCTTTAATATTTGGATGAGAGTTTTGTTGAAGGCTTGCTAAGCCATTTTCCCTGCAGTAGATGGTATAATATCTCCAATCTATTGTCTGAGCAAAGCTATTGATTTTAGTGCTCTTGAATGCAATACCATTATCAGATATACTTTGTCGAGGCACCCTGAACCTATATATGATATGGTTCTAAAAATGGAGCACATGCCGAGCTATGACCTCTCGAGTGGGATTGCCTCGCCACTTGGAAAAGTAGTCATGGCGCTAGAATGAACCGACGACCCTTGGAAGAAGGAGGATCGATCAGACCCACTATGTCGATACTCTAACACTCAAATGACCATGAGGCCAATGTAGGATGTAGAATGTTGGGTGGTTGGTGTAAGACCACACCGTGTACCTGACATTGGTGGCATCTCCTAGCTACATCCATGTAGTATGTGATCATCGAAGACCAGTAGTATCCTAGTCTCATCTTGGCTTTCATCTTTGAACTGAATTGATGTGCTCCATATAACGAGTGTACCTCACAATCTTATGCTTCATGTTGTACAAATGTAACCACACATGATCAAGGACCTATAATGTAATCGAGAGCATAGAAAGGGCTCTTTCACTGATGGGCTAATGACTTCTCTTGAGGTAGTTTGCCAGTATGTAGGTAATCCATGAATGGTTGCCTCCAATACTCATTTTTTGGCAATCCCCCTTCAAGAGAGAGTCTCTAATGAGTTCAAGATCAATAAGGGATATGACTTGTCTATTTTGGACCCTTATCGGTATGGACTCATCTTCTGGACAGGCCAACTCTTTGGCAAACTTGGCTAATGCATCTGCTATCGCATTCTCTCCTTGAGGAATCTTATAAATAGTAACATCTGGGATTTGGGCCAATAACTCCATAGTGTACTTATGGTAATGAAGGAGCTTAAGTTATAGAACTTTATAAGACCCAATAATTTGGTTGATAACTAACTGAGAATCACCAAAAATGTTAATGCTCTTGAAGCATAGTATAATGGTTAACTCCAGACCGGCAATCAGAGCTTCATATTTATCTTTGTTGTTGGTGCATGGATTGCATAGATGATATGAGAATCTCATCACATCACGGTCTAGAGTTAGGAGAACTATTCCTACTCCTGTCTTTTCTGGATAACAGATTATGATTCTTCTCCTTTGAGAGAAAACTGCACCATCAAAGTACATCTCCCAATGTTGAATGCTAGTGTCCCCTAAGTTCATGATTTGTTCATTGAGGAGGTCATCACTAAGCGAAGAATCAGCAGGAAGTAGGTGTGCTACTAAGAAATCCACTAGTGCCTATCCTTTCATCGCACGAAGGGGTAAAGATGTGATATCAAACTTTGATAAAATCATGGACCAACGTGCCAACCATCCAGATAATGTCGACCGTGACATGAGATATTACAATGGATTGATTCTAGAGATCAGATTACCTTATAAAAAAGCATGTATTGCTGTAGCTTTTGGGATACAAAGATTAAAGCTAGGTAGTGCTTTTCAATAGGTGGGTAGTTTGCCTCAGTAGGAATTAGATGATGACTAAGATAGCATAGTGCATTTTATTTTCCTTCATCATTGGTTTGGACCAACAAAGTGCCAAAAGAGTCGTCTAATGCAGTGGCATATAGTATGAGCAGCTTGCCCAGGATAGGGGCTACTAGAACTAGTGGTATCATCAGGTAGTGTTTGATGTCTTCAAAGGCATGTTAGCACTTATCATCCCACTTGAACTTGGCATCCTTTTGACAAGTAAGAATGGTTGCATCTTCTTGATAAGTTAGAAATGCATCTTAGATATGCCAACCCTTAAAATGATCTGTGTTAGTTACTTTGGGGTGGCATTTCTAAGATACCTTGATCTTCGATCAATTTCTATTCCATGGTGAACAACAAACCCAAGGAATTTCTTGAAGCTACTCAAATGCACACTTGGGATTCATTTTAAGGTTAAATTGCCTTAACCATTTGAAAACTACTCTCAAGTCAAAGAGATGGTCTTCTTTACTTTGACTACAAGATCATCAACATATTCAACTTGATGATGAATGAATTCATTGAAGATCTGAGTCATGGCTCACTGGTATGTAGCACTAGAATTTTTAAGACCTAAAGGCATGACCCTATAATGATAGATTTCAATCGGGGTCCAAAAAGTAGTATTTTTCTCATCCTCGGGGGCCATCTTAATTTGATTGTAGCCAGATGACCCATCCATGAAAGAGAAGGTTGTATGAGATGAGGCAATATCCACCATTAGTTATGGAATTGGTAGTGGAAATTCATCTTTAAGACATGCCTTATTTAGATCCCTAAAATCAACACATATGTGAATTTGGCCATTCTTTTCTTAACTGATGACCAACCGTAGGTATTTTTTCTTCCATAAAAAGATCAGTTTCTTGACTTTAGAAATGACCGTTGTTCAATGTCTATCGCCTAGGAGCTTGCTTGATAGGTTAACATTAGGTCTATTGCTTTGTGGACTATGAAGAGATAAACCGAGCATTTCTTCATAACTCCATGCAAAATAGTCCTTAAACTCAGCTAATAGCCTAACTAAGTCATTTGTTTCTTCTTCATTCAACAAGAAATTGATGTATGCCAGGCATGGATCTTCTTTTATTCCTAAGTTGATTTCTTTGATTTCATTGATGATTGACCTGATCGCCTCTTCAAACTCCGGTGGTGCATCTCTTACTTCAAGATCATTTGGATCATCTAAAGTTTCTAAACACCTTCATATGAGTTAGCATGATTTGAAAAGAACCTATCAGATTCCAAATGATTGGTGATGATTAGGCAATGATTGTCATCATCGATTGAACCCACTGTGCTGAATCTTAATCTTGGTCTTGATTGAGGATGTATACTCTAGTTATCCCATAGCCTTTCAAAGTAAGTTGACTTATGTTTAGACAAAGTATGTGGGATTAATCCCTTCTTTGCTAAGTTAAGAACACAATGCGAGTACCAATCAAAAGGAAATTGCATTAAATCTTTATATGAATCATCCTCAAGCTCTACATCAGCTTCTTGACTTGAGGATGATGCTCCCAACAAAAAAATCTCTTTGTCCTGACATCTGTGGATGACTTGGGGCCTCCTTAACTACCAAACCTTCAACTTTTTGGAAAGAGAGTGAGGCTAGAACTAAAGTTCCCAATTCCGACGCTCTACAAAATAATGTCTCATACATTCATGCTTTGCTTGGAGGTGGTCATCCTATTTGCTCAATGTCACCTCCAAAGGGATCATTGAAAGGGTTGATTAGCATGCTAACCACATGAGACTCATCCTCCAAACTGATCTAAGTCTATGTGGATAGTTACTATGAGTCGAACATAGCTAGCTACCACCAATAGAGATCTTTCCACCTCTAGAATTGCCTCTAGCCTCTTCCTCTACCGGTGGGGTCGAGTCATCCTACCCATGTGTTGTATGGAGGAACAACTATGGGTGGAATCTTCTCTGCTCTACTTCTTCCTTTATTCACGCTCACTTTTAATTTTCTTTTTGTTTTTCTTTTGTTTTTAAGCTTTCACTAAGTTCACAAGAATATACTTTTTGATTTGGAGGAAGATAGTAGGCTGCATCTTTATATATCTCAAACTCCCTAACTTAAAATGTCTCAAGTCTCCTTTAACACAATACTCGATTCCACCTCTTTATAATTTGATGCACTGCTGTAAAGAGGATGGAACCATATTGTTTTTATGTATCCAAGTCCTACCGAGAAAAGCAGTGAAAGATCTATCTTAATCAATTATGTAGAACTTGGCTTCTATCTTCCAATCATCTATCTCTAATGGCAATAATATGGAGCCCAAAGCCCTATCACCTTGCTCATTGAATCCTCTCAATATCATCTGATCTCCTCGGAGTTTGGAGATGTCAATCCTCAAGTAGGAAAGGATCTTTAGACTCATAATATTTACTAATACACCTGATCAACAACATTAGAGAGTCTAATGCCATGTCCACGTGATGTGAGGGATGGTTGTGCTTGTCTCAAAAGAAGGTCTTCATCGCTGAATGTAACTCCACAATCTTCTCTTGAATAACATGCCTCTCTCCAATAGAAGTCAGTTGGGCCAAGAATATTTTTGGATCAAGAAGAGCTTTGATCAATGACTTCCTTATCTTTTTGGATAAGACAAAGGCATCATATATGCTTAACTTAGCTAGCAACTTTCTCAAGTGAGAGGACATTGTAATCAACTCAGGCTAGTCCTCCATAAGCATATCCATAGGTGGACCATCTTGTGGAGGGGATATCTGATCACTAGAACCAATGACTTGTTTACCCTTATCCTGAGGTGCTACCTTAGGAGGTAGAACTTTGCCACTATGGAGGTTGACTTTAGTGACTTCATGAGATGGTTTAGTGGAAAGTTCTACTACTCATTAGTTTCACCTACAGCTTCTCCTATGGGATCATCAGAGTAAGATGACTTTAAATCCATCTCAATGGGCAAACCCGAATGATTCAGGAATGGAAAATTTATTTCTAAATCAAAGGAGGAATGATCTAAACTAGAGTTATTATTAATTAGACTTTGAGATCTATCTAAAGGAATAAAATTAGATAGATCATCATAAGTGACACAAATGTAAGTTGAATCAGCTTTCTTCATTGATTTCTTAGATTTGGATGGAGGTACAAAGTAAAAATCAAGTAAAGTAAGCGAAGTGAGGGATTTGGCACCCACTCCGATATAATATTTGCAGAAGAAGAGCTTGGAGGAATTGAAGCGCAACTATGAAGAGTGTTATTGATGGTTGTGCTATACTATCTGCAAGTGGAGTTATCGCCGCTAGTTTACCTCCTCAAGTTGTCCTTAGCAACTTGCAAACCTTCCTTAGAGTTGAGGTTTGAGCTAGCCACCTGAGGGTAACTTTCGATCTTAGAAATAATTTTCTTGGAGGTTCAGGATAAGGCGATATCCTAACTTTCCTTATCTTAAGAGGATCGCATGTATCCCAAGGATTACTCTAATAGAACTACAAAGTTGTTATAATACATATTCCTTAGGGATGACGATGGCACCAGACTTGTAGCTACGCTCAAGCCAATCCAGAAAGGTAAAGTAATCTAAGACATGGCCCAAGATGGTAGTAGGCAATAGTTTGGATCATGACTTGCCACATCCTCCGCCTCCTAGGCTCGTAATTGAAATCAGCTTCTTTAAGAGATTCTTAAAGATCTTCCCACTACCTCCCTTGAATGAATAAGGTTTATTCAATTTATGACAAGAGGTAAGTAGTAGCTACCTGGTGGTGGGTAGGAATACTATGATGCTGATGAGGAGGTATGGTGGCCATGTGGCACCGAGAGGTGGCTATGATGGTGAGGTGGCAGGAGGTGAGGAGATAGCTTGAGGCCTATATAATCAACCCTAATGCTTCCCTTATCAACTATGACTACTTCTCAAATGCCTTCTAAGGTTTGGACTTGGCTAACTAGTCCTGGAAAGGCAACTATTTAGTTTCCTCATGTAAGCTAGCTGCCTTGTTGATTAGCATCTCAAAAGTTTGATTATAAACACCTTAGGCATGAAAGCAACTGAGCCATGGATATTATTGAGTAGAATCTCAATGGCGTGCTGCTCGGATAGTTGTGGTTGACATTTCATACTCAAGTTTTACCACCTAAAAATGTAATCAATAAGAGACTCATTTGGATTTTGCTTTGTCATAACAAGGTCGCCTACAATAACCCTTTGCTGAGCTCTAGCAAACCTCTTGATGAAGAGGCGCTACAACTCAATGTCTATCAATGTTGACAAACATACCAATCAAAGCACATCGCTAACAAATAATTTAAGAGAAGGACATCACTACTATTGTAAAAATCCAAATATTTCAATGAGTTGTGAGGGTTCCACCGCCATAAAAAGATCTTAAAAGAAGGAGGTACAAAGCTTAGATATTGGACAACATTAAATTCCTCTGGGTATGGTCTACCCTTTGGAACAAATGAGCCACCTCAGACTTATGCCAATGCATCCTTCACCTATTGCTCCACCAACTACTTGATATCCTTCTCATGCATGGAGGTGCTATCCACCACCTTCCTATGCAAGCTACCACTGTCTTCCTCTATAGGAATGCACCTAGGATCTGAGGTGTGTGCCAACTCTACTCTATCAACTGCTATGGGAGAAGGCTGTGACACAAGGGATGAATTCTATAATGCTGACACCACTACCATCAACTCCTTAATCTTCTTTCTCATCTTATCAATGTGATCATCTCTTTGCTTAAGTTGGTGGAGGAGGTGCTGAGTTGAATGGACAGTGTCATCTTCTTCAATTACAATACCTCCTAACTTTACTGATCTCTTTGAAGGGAGCTCCTAGTATCAACCATGTCGACTTGGATGAATCCTCAAGAAGGTCATCCTCATCAGGATCAAATGCTACCTCCATCCTCATCTATGTGATCACCGCCAAGAGTTCTCTTCTGGAAAATAATTTCTAGAATTTCATCCAAGGAATGCCTATCTGTCGGCACAAACACTCGGCCAAGAGGACTGGTCACAAAAAATACATCTAACATTGCGCCACTAGTGTTATCTCGAGAGGGCTACGCTCACTAAGATATGTGCTCATGACTACCACTATCAATGGAGTATCTCTGGAGGGTCCACTACCATGGGAACTAACACTTCTCCCTCTCTATTATCACTATCACAGTTTTGATGGTGGTGGTGGGTGCGACCACGACATGGGTCCACTCTTCTCACCAAGACAAGTAGAGGTCAGTGGGGAACTCATCCTCACTTCAGTCAGTGGAGTAGATGGAGTGGGATCCTTTGGCCATAGCCAGATCACCAAAGGGCTTTCTTCTCCCTAGAAGCTAACTTTATGACCTTTGTGGGAATGGTGGATGGCTGGACCTGAACTAGTGATGGCGGGCAATGAGTGGATTGGTGTGGTGGAGATGGCACCAGCTCCACCCTCACCAAGGCTTTCCCCCTATGACTGGTGGTACCCATCAATACTATGATGTCAGTCTTATCAACCCTAGTGGCCTGATGATGGGGAAATCAACTAGCGCAGAGGCCATCATGCGCAAACCTTGTCGCCCCTACTTCTTGACGAGTGTTACTCTCGCCTCGATCTCTATCACTAATCTACCTAGTAACACTCTGGGATGATCATGTCAAATAGTATGCCAAACTAAGCATGTATGCTCGCAACTGCATAAGACTCTCATAGACCCAGATAGGACTCTCTCTATCTCATGAAACCTCATGGTATGTGGTGGTGGAGAAAGCCTATCCTCTAGTAGTCTTCCTCTCCATCTAACGCCAAGAGGGGATAAAATTTGTTGCCACTGAGTAATGGAGAGACCTCTCAGGGTGAACCCTCCTCTATAATGTGGGATGTTGCATCTATCTCTCGGGCCACATGCTCATGGTGTCTCTTGATCTTGTGGCTCCTATTATGGTGTTGTGTACGGCTGAGTAAGGCAGTGTGAGAATTAGATCCTACCTCAAAGGAAGGGGAGACTATCTCTGAATCCAAGATAGCCTTCCCCTTGAGAAAACAAGGAGGTGCTAGCCCACCCGAAATGGTATGGGAACTAAATGAGGAACTTCAACTACCTTCCTCTTCAAGGAAAGATACTCAATATCGAAAGGTAGGTTAATGTGAATGACTGGCTTCTACCTAGCCACCTCATCCCGACTGATAGTGGTGAGGGTCACCCCCTCATATGTAAGCAGGCTCCCTCAAATCATCAACCAAAGAAAACCAAGTGGGTGGAGTCAGTCTGAGGGAGGCTGGCTCGATCCAAGGCCAAATCCATCCTACACAAAAAGGTGAAGATGAACTTCTGGGAGGCCATGAATACTGACTGTAAAAATTGTACTGACTGGTCTCCACTATATTTTTGCATGTGTTGAAATGTAACTTGAGTCAGGTTTTTGCTTTAATACTTGTCCCAAGAGAATCATAGAAATTTGAGTCTTGAACCCACACTCAACAATTCAAATATGTTAAGTGGGGTTCAATGGAGAGATTTTGATGTGATGAGGAGAGTACTTACCATTTGATTTTGATTTAGAACCCATACTCAATCGATTTAGATAGGCTAGGTGGGGTTCTAAAATTTGAGGAGATATTTTTTAAGATATTTGTATTTTGTATGTCTTGTTTAAAAAATATTGATGATTTGAAAACCCTTTACTTAGCAAATTTAAGTATGCTAAGAAGAGGTTGTGATTGTATGTTTGAAAAAAAAATTTGTGAAAAATCTTTTTTTATCATGATTGATGATGTTGATTTAAAAATGGGGCTTCTTACTTAATAAATTTGATATGTTAGGTAGAAGCCACATGTGTTTGATTTATGTTTGAAAATGAGACTTTCACTTAAAAAATTTGCTATGTCAAATGAAAGTCAAATGTGATTGATATATGTTTTTCTTTTCTTTGAAAATGGGACTCTCACTTAACAAATTTGGTATGTTAAGTGAAAGCCCAAATATATGTTTTGAAGATGAGACTCTCACTTAACAAATGGAGTATGTTAAGTGAAAGCCAAATTTGTATGTTTTTAAATAAGACTCACTTAACAAATTTGGTATGTTAAGTGAAAGCCAAATGTATGTTTTGAAAATGAGACTCACTTAACAAATGCAGTATGTTAAGTGAAAGTCAGATTTGTATGTTTTGAAAATGAGACTCTCACTTAACAAATGGAGCATGTTAAGTGAAAGTAAAATTTGTATGTTACCTTTTTTTTAAAGAAGGGAAATCTATTTAACAATTTCGGGTATGTTAAATAGAGTTTAATGATATGTCTTGCTTTCATGTATGATTTAGAGAGAAACTTTAACTCTAATATATATGGAATATATATTAAGTGAAGTCTCAATCTCATGCTATGATTTTATTTGAGTAGACTTCTCATTCAACAATTTTGAACATGTTGAATGAATATGATCATTTTCAAGAATGTGCTTTGAAAAGATAGAAACTCCAACTTTAGCATATATGAAATATGTTAAGTGGAATTTCAATTTTATGCTGTGATTGAATTTGAAAATAGACTCCTCATTCAATAATTTTTAGTGTGTTGAATGAATATGGCCATTTTCAAGAATGCGCTTTTGAAAACATGGAAATTCCAACTTTAGCATATGTGCAATATGTTAAGTAATATTTTAATTTTATGCTATGATCTTATTTAAAAATAGACTCCTCATTCAACAATTTTATGTATGTTGAATAAATATAGTCATTTTCAAAATGCAAAAAGTTGATTTTGATCTTGATTTTGAAAAGAACCTCCATGTAACAATTATGGGGATTGTTAGATGAGGTTTGGTTATATGAGTTTTGTGAAAGGCTTTTGGAAAGTGGCACTTTGTAAAAGAGTTTATTTTTTTAATCTTTAAGATGAACCTACCTCACCAAGCTAGTGGTAAGAAGGTTTCAAATTTTTGTCATTTCCTTTCATGAGTAAATTTTATTTTTCACCTATTGGGTAACCCAATAAAGGGTTCTAGGACCTATAAGGAGTGAGGTCCTAAAATCTAGGGGATGTTGGCTAGCTTTACTTAAGAATAAAATAAGCTAAGTGCCAATAGAAGAAAAGATAGTATTGGACTTGTATGAAATATAAGTCCACCATCGATGCTTGGAGATAACAATTGTCTACTATAGATGGAGAGAGAAACCATCCCCAACGAAGTCGCTAGAAAAATCTATGGTGCTTATTTTTGGTTTATTGTATGTGTGTGTATATATGGGGGGACATCACATGTCGATGATGTCAAGAATAGTTATCTCAAAGATAGAATCACTACCTACATGGACCTAATCACCTAAAAAGGACTCATAAGGCATGATGGGTCTTCAAATATTGAGATTTTTTCTACTTTACATGGATGAATAAAGTAGTTTATTTAAACGGTTCTAAAGTTTCCGAGGGCAAGCCCCCATAGTTAATTAAGGAAGTGAATTCTTAAGAATACTCTCATTAAAGTAGGCAATTATTATCTCCAAAGAATTTAAAGATAGGACTATCAATAAATTGGTTATATTTAGAAGATCAAATGGGATAGATCAAAAGGAGAGATTTATTATCAAGCCAAAAGGAGATGAGTAGGGGATGCTCATGATTTAGAAGCCTAGAGCATCCCAAACTATCTATGGTTGCTTTATATGTTTGAAATTAAGAAGAATTATATATTTGAGTCAAAATTTTATTAGAAATCTAGGACTTATAATTCCATAATACAAGATTGTGAAAATGCTTAAGAGGTGAGGACTTAGGCTTGTAGCCCCAAAGGAAAATAGCAATCTCGGATCCTAAATCTAGGGAGCTTCAGCAAGGGCCAAAGCATGACCTAAATCTATGATGAAAGTGGTATATTGTTTACCTTCATGAGAGAGAGTAAACCACCAGACTGCTGGACTTATAACTGCCTAGCGTGGTAGCTAGCTAACTCCTCTTACGATTTAAAACCATGTAGGAAAGTCTTATATTTTGCAAGATGGCTAGGTTGTTATTATTTAGAAAAGAAACCAAAATTCTTAAACCCACTCCCTAAGAGGCTAGAGCATAAGTGGTATGAATAATGACTTAGTTTAATGCAAATCTTATTAAATATTATTTATTTTTGACTCTTTGTTTTGACACGGGCTTTAGGATTTTTATATGCCTAAATATGTAGCGAAGTTGATTATGGGCCAAATCAAGAGAAAGAGGTAATTTTCCATCATAGGCACTTAAAGGTTAAGCCCATTGTATCTAGCAAAGATGGAAGCCCTCTCTTAGCAAGAGTGAAATAACAATATATACATGATGTTAAACATACAACATCCAGCTAAAGGGTTACTAAATATTTTATTATCTTGATTTAATACCTAGGCTTTTATGTGAGATTATGAGTTATTTTAGGAAATTTAGTTATGAGTTATTATTTTGGGTAGAAAAATTAATTTTTATCCTAAGAGCCTAATCGAATCCAAGTCATATAACAAACACCAATCAAAAAGAAACTATGAAGAGGCATGTAATTTCTATTGCACAAGCTAAACAAAATATCAAACAAATTTATAAAGCTAACACAAAAGAATAAGAGGCTGGTGTGGTCGGGTACCATCGTACAACACAAATAGAAAGGTGGGTAGCCGAGCTCTATCGTTATACAACCTAAATTACAAAATAATAATTAAAATTAAGAATGAATACACGCTATGGGGGTCTTCATTCTTCATATCTTCATGCCTTCTTTTATCCTCTTTTCTTCTTTGATTTGGCTCACTTCAAGGCATCACATGGCAAACAAGATAGTCTTTCTAGCCAATGCTCATCCTAGTTCTCCCATGGAACTAATCCTAATTCCTAATTACAAAATTACATTGAAATGAAAAAATAAATCTAACTACACATGTAAAACAAAGGTTAGTTAAACATACATTCCAACCAAGAAATTATATTTATAATTTGGACTTAGCACCTTGCACATGGGTAACCAAGCCCACCTATCCTAACTTGGATTGCTTAGGGCTTAAGCAACGCAAAGAGCATTTATATTTATTTTTGAGCAACCCCTTTAGTATAACCCCTTACAGAAAATATAATTAGGCTAATAACAGCCTACCATCTAGTCTACGAAATATACACCCTAACATCCAATCTAAAATAATACATCACAAAACCCATACATCAAACCATGCATCATCCTAACATAAAGCTAGAAATGGTGACTTAATCTAATGTGTGTGCATTAAGGCTTGTGTGGTATATCCTAGCAAAACATTTAGAGTTAATATTTTCTAAGCCTGAAGGGCATTTAATTATAAAGGGTGATTTCACTTTAAATGGTTTAATCAATTTGTAAAGTTTACTTAATATCTTCTTTTGTTTCATTTGACATACACTAAACAACTAATTGTTATGAAGAAAAAGAAAGAGAGGATCACTCTCCTATATCCCTACTTTAAGCCATATCTAAAGCATATTAATCACTTCTCTTTAGTGAATGGCTTAGTGTATGTTTTAATTAGTCCTAAGTTTAGGCTTATTTTAAGTAAACTCATTCAATAAGAAAGGTATTTTAAGATTAATTAGAATGAATTACTATCACATAACACATGTTTATTCATTTCTTTCCATCATGTGTATCATGCATATGATTAAATCCTAAGCATAGTTATACCTACAATTTGCATCTTAGCACACTTAAAGGGTGAATGTGAGTAAATATGTTTGGAATTATTGTTTCATTTGATTGAATGATTTTGTCATATTACTTTAAAGCTCTATCTAGATTCTTATGCAAAAGCATAAGGAAAGAACCTTAAATCACATGGCTAATCAACTCAACCAAATAAATAAAGTATGAATGCATGCATTTTTAATAGAAAAAGAGGGTTCTCATTCATTAGCTAAGTACACATCCACATGTTTGAAAATTTTATGTGATATGAAATTCTTCTTAAGCCTTAGCATGGAGATGCATGAGAGTAGATTTAGACAAATGCTATGTTCTCTTCAAATGAACTATACATTTATAAATCCCATGCAAATTCATATAAGGTAAAGAAAGAGAGTTTCATATTGCATATCTTATATTATCAACACATGCAAGCTTATAGATATTTGTAATTAACATCACTCCATCTATTATAATTGACTTATGGGCTTTTGAAAATCACTTTTGATTTAATAGTAATAATAGCCACACATATTTTTTAATTTAAATCAACACATGCAATTTGACATAAAAGAAACTATTTTATTTTAGTTAATTTCAAAAGGATTGAATGCATGATTACAAATGGCAAACAACATTTATCATGATTGGAAAGAAATAGAAGAACATAAGCACATAATCTCATTCATTCCAATTAATTCTAAAGACAATCATACTAAATAAGGCTATTTAAAATGAACCAAAGTTCTTTAATGTCATTTCATTTTGAGTTTGACTTGATTTAGAAAATGTGAAAGAGGTTTGCTATTCCTAATCCCATTCCCCATGTGTGGGTTAATTTAGTTTAATAAAGAATATTTAGTTTGATTTTATATTTTAATTAGGTTAAGATATGAATTAAGTGGATTAATTAACCAATACCTACATCACCTTAAGCTAATTAACTAGTTAATAATGAGCCAATATGATATGCAACCACATGAAAAGTAAATTTGCAATGCTCATAAGAAATGAAAGGGGCATAATACAATTAGCTCATGATTAATAGTTAATTAGCCTTAAGGGATCTCACTTAACTACTTTTATGGTTTTCTCACACATATGAGCTAATCATAATTTCATCATCTCTCAATTTGGGTCATTGAACACCCAAAGAGCTACCCAAGATTAAATTAGAGAAATAGGTTCAATGAATTAATTAAATTCATCAATTAACTAATTAAATCTTAGTTAACCTTGACCAATCAAAATGAGATGAACTTAGAAAACGTGACAAAGAAGTGAGCCTGAGTCTCAATCCTTAAATTCTTTCAATTAGTTAATTAAAGTTCATGTATGATTTGGATTTTTTATTAATCTTATTAATTAATTAATTAAGGGGTAATAATTAATTAATTAATTATGAGGGATTGGAGAAGACTTAAAGAAAATATTAGAAGAGCGAGTTCCAATCCATTTCCCTAGACTTCATCACCATTAAAAGTGGTTAATAATCTTAATTGATTGATTAATTTACTATTCATTTTCTTAATTATCATTAATTAAGAGAGGAGAGTGATTAAGGCTTAATCCATTAATTTTCTCAATTAACTATCAAATAAATACCAAGAAAAATAGAGGAGGTAGAGGTCATCCCCTAAACATCTACAAAAAAATTGAAGATCAATTGGGTGACTAATTAAGGAATAATTCAGCTAATTAGATTTCTAATTAAACCTAATTAATCAAAAACCACTATTCAAAACCAATTAGTAATAATTTTTCTAAATTATACTCTAAAATATCTTTAAAATGAGCCTAAGTTTGTATTTTTTGGATTTATTTAGGATTAGTTATGAATTTAGGAAGTTTCAAGATTAAAAAATAAATTAATTAAGCCTATTTAAAGCCCTAATCCATAGCCACATGGCGGTACGTGGTGCTTTCACATGGCGATGGAGTTATCATATCTAAAGGTGACTCGAATGGCATCGGATGTGGTAACTCCGTGTACCATTCAATCTAAGATCGGACGACCATGATTAAACCCTCGGATCCGAAAGAAAAATGAGTGGTTCTACGCATGATCAGATCAAGACCGTCCATTCCGATCATGCAAGATGGATGATTTGTGATCTATCACTTCTCGAGCGGTGAACAACATCTATCGTCCATCGATTTTCACTCGATCCGAGCTCACCCAAGCTCAGATGGAGATGAAATCAATCCCACATCTTTGGGGAAGCAAAACAAAGCAACCCAACGGTGAAAATTGCATGACATAGAACATTCTTTTACAAAAGACCAAACTATTTTCATTCAAGGATTAGTTTTAATGACATACCTCATTGGAGCTTATGATCAGCTATTCCAAGGACCAAAAAAGCTTTGTTTGGTATAAACGAAGCCCTGTTGAGGCACGCGAGCCTTGATTTGGTGTAGTTTGCTCAAAAGACCAATCCACGGCACATAGGAAATCGGTCTTGATTGAAATCCACCCTTTGGCCATTGGGAAGCTTGAGGGATGATTTGCTTCAGCTAGTCTAGGTCCAAGGATGGTGTGTGCAAAGTTAATTGCACTTTGGTAGAGATTTGAGCAAATGGCAATCAGATTGAGGCTCCCCTATTTTGATTTCATGTAAAATCAAAAGTGGAGATTTTGGGGAGCTCATGAATCCTTGAAAATTGCTCTAGGATGTGCATTCTTATCTGCTAGGGTTGAATTGAGTGTGAGTGTGTGAGTTTGAGTGAGAATGACGGGGGAGGGGGTAGGTACACCCTCATTCCTTAGATCTGATGGCCATGGCTAGTTTGGCTTCTTCTTGATCATTTTTCTATTTTGAGGGTTGTGGAGGTCCTTGGGTGGATGATGTGGCTTAGTTTAGTTGGGTAAGGGTGTGGAGGTGGCTGCCAAGGGAGGTAGTGGATGTGCTTGGTGGTTTGAAAAGCTCCAACAAGAATGGGGAGGTGATTTCATCTCCCTATGAGCCATGGTCGACCCAACAACCTTTGGGTCAAGTCAACCATGGTCCTAGGTGCCTAAGTGGACCTATGATTGGGTGCCAAGTGGCCAAGGGGAGGAAATGGCCAAATATGTATTTGTCTTATCTCATGGGATGCCCTAAACCCAAGGGTAAAGTGATCATTTGGCTATAGGTTTGATTTGGGCAGATTTGGGATGGGTCAAAAGTGGGCTAGCATAATTTTCAAGTGGTTTGGAGTTTATTTGGTTTGATTTAGCTTGATTTGACCTATTAGGTCAAATTGGGTTAGGTTGGGTCAAGTTGACCAATTGGTAAAATTGGGTCAAACTAAGGGTTGGGTCAAGTTCACCTAACCAATTGGAGTGATTGGAGTCATTGGTTTGATTCAATTTGCTTTAAATTTGATTATGGCTCATTTGGGTTCATATAGATCAAATGGGTCAAATGGGTCAAGTTAACCAATTTGTCCAAATTGGGTTAGGTTAGGTGTTCAGTCAAGTTCAATTGGATAATTGAAAAAGATTGTAGGCTTTGGTTTGGTTTAATTTGGAATTAATTTAGATTTTAGCTAATTTGACCCTTTAGGTCAACTTGGGCTAGGTTAGGTCAAGTTAACCAATTGGTCAAATTGGGCTCAATCATGGCTTTGGTCAAGTTCAATAAGTGATTTGGAATGAGCTTGAGACATTGATTGCAATGAATTTGGGTTGGATTGTGATTTGACCTATTTTGGCTTTTTAGGCCAATTTGGGTTAACTTAGGTCAAATGGCCAATTGGACTTAGTTTGGCTCAATTGAGGGTTTGGTCTTGTTCAATCATTGATTATGAATTGGTTTGAATCAAAGGTTTCAGTTAATTTGGCATGTGGTGTAGTTTGGCTAGTTTAGGTTTCATTTGGGTTAAGGGTTGACTTGGTCAACAAGTTAGGTTGACTTGGTTTGACCCAATTCAAGATAATTGATTAACCTAGGATGATTGTTGATCATTATAAGAGATTTGGATGGGCTTAGTTCAATCCAATTTAGGCTGAATTAGAACTTGGCTCAAAAAGGTCTTTTAGGTCACTTTGGGTCAAGTGGACCTAAATGGGTTAATTGGCTTGATCATGGTTTGATTCAACTTTAGTTATAATGATAAATGGGTTTGAGATGAAAATATAAATTCAATTATAAGTGGTTTGAAGCCATATGGATTTTGGTTCATATGATAATTTTAAGTCAAAAAGGGATAACTTGGGTTTGAATTGGGTTAGCTTGGATTTGGATTGATAATTATAGTTTATGTTTATATTTGGGACAATGATTGAAGCAATGATTGAATCATGAAGATATCCATGGGTTTTTATTTTATTTGGATAGGATTTGACCAAGTTCAAAGAATTGGCTTAAAAGGGTATAAGTTAGATTTTGGTTTGATTTTAGATTTAGTTTTGGCTATTTGAATTTATATTCCATTTACATTTGGGATTATAAATGAAGATATAAATGATTCATGAGAAAATCACTTGAGTTTGGGGTTGATTTGAATTTGGTTAAGGCTAAGTCCATAGGATACAATCAAAGGGCTTAGGAAAGATTTTGGAATTTGATTTCAATCATGGGTTTCAATCATTTGATTTGAGATTAATTTATGATTTGGACTTGAATTTGAGGTTTTGTTTGAGAAGGGAAGCAAGGATTGGGTTCAAGGATATAGGGTAGGCAAGTCTTCCTAAGTCCTTATGGCATAACCTATCCCTATGGCTAACTCTTCTAAGTCTCTAGGCTTAAGTTAAGTGTTCACCTAATCACTAGAAGTATCTTAATGCTAAGGAGCTCTTAGTGTCTATAAGAGTCTTAGATCTATGATGAGAAAAGTTGAGAACTCACTCCAAAAGTGAGGTCAACGGCATACAACATAAGCCTTAATACACACACTTTATAAGTAATTCACCACTTCTAGCTTTATGTTAGGGTAGTACATGGAGTGATGTATGTTTGGTTTATGATGTATTAATGTAGACTATATTTTAGGATGTATGCTTTATAGACTAGATGTTAGGTCGTGATTAGCCTTATCATGTTTTCTGTAGGAGATTGTGCTTAAGGGGTGCTTAAAATAAATATAAAGGTTGCTTAACTACAAGCATAATCTAAATTATAGCGTGGCTTGGTTACCCATGTTCATGGTGTTAAGTCAAAGTCATTCATATAATTGTTTTGGTTGTATGGTGTGTTTAGCTAACACTTGTGTTACAGGTATAGTTAGATTTATATTTCCTATTTTTAATGTAATTTTGCATTAGGAATTAAGATTAGTGTTATGGGGGATAAAGATGAACTGTGGCTAGAAGGCTTTGTCTTGGGAGGCCTTCTGATGCCTTTGAAGCAAACAAATCCGAAGCGAAGGAGATATGAAGAATGAAGATAAGAAGACCCCCATAGCATTTATTCATTTGTATAAATTATAATTTTTCTTTCATATATCAGGTTGTATATGGGTAGAGCTCGGCTGCCTATTTTATCTTTTTGGGTTGTATAGCGGCACCCAACCACATTAGCCTTTTATTCTTTTACATTAGATTTATAAAATGATTGATGTTGTTATTTAAATTGTGCAATAGAAACAGCATGCCTCTTCTTATTTTCTTACATCTATTTTGATTTAATGTGTGGCCTAGATCTGATTAGGCTCTTAGGGAAAAATAAATTTTATACCTCAACTACAACTCATAACTAAATTTTCTAAATAACTTATAACCTCATATAAATCTTAGGAATTAAATCAAAATTAAAAGATTTAACAAGCCCTTAGTTGAATGTTGTATATTTAATATCATGCATTCATATTTCTTCACTCTTATAAAGAGAGGGTTTCCATCCTTGCATGATAGGGGAAGACTTGGCCTTTGAGGGTCTCCTCTATAGTGGAAAACATCTCTTTCTTTCTGATTTAGCTAATAATCTCATTTAATCATGCATTTAGATATATGAAAATCCTATGACCTTTGTCAAAATGAAGAGTCCAAAATAAAATAAAATTTGAAAATATTTGCATTAGACTAAGTTATTTCTCATATCACTCATGCTCTAGTCTCTTAGGGAGTGGGTTAAAGGACTTTAGTTTTTTTCTCAATAATAAAGACCCAACTATCTTGCAAAATCACATGACTTCCCTATATGGTTTTAAATCGTAGGAGCTAGCTGGCTACCACTCCAGGTGGTTTTCTTTCTCTTATGGAAGTAAACTATATACTCATCTTTGCTTAGATTTAGGTCATGCTTTAGCTCTTGCTAAAGCTCCCTAGAGTTAGGATCTAAGCTAGTTATTTCCTTCGGGCTACAAGCATAAATCCTCACCTTTTAGGCATTCCCATAACCTTGTACTATGGGACTATAAGTCCTAGCCTTCTAATAAAATTTCAACCCAAACATATAATTCTCTTCAATTTCAAGCATATAAACCCCAAGAATAGGATAGGTTAGAATGCTCACTAAGTTTCCAATTATCATGAGCATTCCCTACTCATCTCTTTTGGCTTCGATAATAAGTCTCTCTATTTTTGATATATCCCATTTGATTTTCCAATATAACCAACTTATTGATAGTCTTATCATTGAAATCATTGGAGACAACAATTGCCTACTTTAATCAAGAGTATTCCTAAGGAATTCACCTTCCTTAGGATGTAATGAATTATGGGGGCTTGCCCCCATAGGGAACTTTAGAACCCGATTTAATATAAACTCTACTTTATTCATCCATGTAAATTAGGGGAAAAATCTATGGTATATTCAAAGACCCATCATACCTTAGGAATCATAATTATATGATTAGGTCCATTGAAGGGTGATGCCTCTATCTTTCAAGATAGTATATCATACCTCAATGTCATACCCGATTACTTTAATAAGTACACCCTCAAATCTACGTGGTGTCCCCCATACACATATCAAAAATAAACACCACACTGACCTAGGGTGACTACTAAGCGGGGAGTCTCGAGGAAGGACTAGACTCAAACTTGAAGTAGTCAAAAGGAAAGAAGCCACTAAGGGTCTTACCCTAAACCTTAAACATACTTGAACCAATCAATACACGATGGCTAGTTCTAGAAGAAAGCATGGGAGACTTACATCCTCTTAAAACAAGCCATCATGAGGTAGCTTATTTTGCACAATAAAACTATCATAAAACAAGGCTCATGGTGCGGAATTAAGCCAAGAAGAAAGTTTGAGAGATTTACATCCTTCTAAATAAGAAGACCACTGGGGTGACATAATAGTTAGGTAGTGATTTGACCCGACCAAGAGCAGCTACTGAGTGAGGGTCGTAAGGGGCTTACGTCAACTCAAAGTAGCCCGAGATAAAAGATATGTGTTTATTTTATGTTTTGTGTGTAATTTGTGTTTGTGTTGTGTTAAAGAAAGATAGGATGTCAATTGGGTTCTCTTACGCCTTCCCTAAACACGTCATGGTTGATTCGTAAAATAGAAATGCTTTCAATTTGAAGAGTTTAAATTTGAAATGAAACTTTCATTGATGGTAATTTCTTTCAAACATAAATTTATGGATAATATTTCTTTAGGTAGAGCCCATTGATTGGAAGCATCGGGTGCTCTCCTTTATGGTTGATAAGTTGATATGATCCTCCTTAGTAGGCTTTCTCTATGGAAAAGGGGCCTTCTCAGTGGGTTCAAAACTTATTTCCCATCTTGCAATGGGCAATAATTGGTCTCCTTATAACTAAAATAAGCTCTCCTACTTGAATGCTCTAGGGCAGACCAACTTGTTGTAAGCTTGAATCATTTTGGCTTTATATAACTAGAGATTTTGGCATGCCTGTAGGCATCCTCCAAACCTTCGAGCTCTTCTAACCGCAACTTGACATTCTGCTCTATTTTGATCTTGCTACCCACAGCTATCCTTAGTGATGGGAGTTGGACTTCTAATGGTAGAACGGCTTTGGACACATACACTAAGAAGAAAGAAGTAGAGTGAGTTGGAGTTCTGTAGGTAGTGCGGTAGGCCCATAATGCTTCAACTAACTGCTCATGTCATTGTCATTTGTTATCATCGAGTGTCTTCTTGAGTATTTAGATGAGACTTTTGTTGAAGGCTTCTACTAAGCCATTTATTCTCAGATAATAGATAGTAAAGTATCTCCAATCTATATTATGTCTCCAGGCAAAGTTATTGATTTTGGTGCTCTTGAATATAGTACCATTATTAGATATAATTCAGTGAGGCGCCCCAAATCTATATATAATATGGTTCCTGAAAAACTAGAGCGCGTGCTAAGCTTTGACCTCTCTGAGCAGAATTTCCTCCGCCCATTTGGAAAAGTAGTCGGTAGCAGCTAGGATAAATCGATGACCCTTAGAAAAAAGGAAGATCAATCAGACCCACTATGCTAGTACCCGAACACTTGAATGGCCATGAGTAAAATGTTGGATGTAGAATGTAGGTGGTTGATGTAGGACCAAGTCATGTACTTGACATTGATGGCATTGCCTAGCTACATCCATGCAATATGTGATCATCGACGACCAATAATATCTGAGCCTCTTTATTTTGGCTTTCATCTTGGGACTAGATTGGTGATCTCTGCATAATCTTAAATGTACCTCGGTCTTACAGGCTTCGTGCTTGTCTAAACAACGTAACCACATATGATCGAAGGATCGTCGGTACAAGACACCATCCATGAGGGCATAGGAAAGTGCTCTTTATTTCATCTAATCTGCTTGTGACTTCTCTTGAGATAGTTTGCCTTTGTTTAGGTAATCCATGAATGGCTGCCTCCAATCTAACTCCTCGTCCTTTTTGGAAAGGGCAACCTCCCCTTCAAGAGAGTATTTTTCGATGAGTTCAATATCAATAAGAGATAGGACTTGCCTATTTTGTACCTCTATTGATATGAACTCATCTTCTGGACATGCCAACTCTTAGGCAAGCTTGGCTAAAGCATCGCTATGACATTTTCTCTATGAGGGATCTTATAGATGGTCTCTTCTAGAATTTGGGCCAATAATTCCATTGTATACTTATGGTAGTGATGGAGCCTAGGCTTTAGAACCTTGTAAGACCCAATGATTTGATTTACCACTAATTGGGAATCCCAAAGATGTTGATGTTCTGGATGCTTAGTGAGATGGCTAACTCTAGACCGGCAATCAGAGCCTCATATTTGGCTTCATTGTTGGTGCAAGGATCAGAGAGATGATATGAGAATCTCATCATATCGTGGTCCATAGTTAGGAGAACTATTCCTACCCGTGCCTTTCCTGAAGAGTAAATTGTGGTTCTTCTCTTCTTTGAGAGGAAGTCGCACCATCAAAGTACATCTCTCAATGGTGAATATCGATATCCCTTAAGTTCATGATTTGTTCATCGGGGAGGTCATTACTAAGCAGAGAATTAGCAGGAAGTGGGTGTGCTACTAATAAATCCATGAGTGCTTGTCCTTTCACCGTACGGAGGGGTACGAAAGTGATGTCAAATTATGAGGATCATGGACCAATATGCCAACCATCCGGATAGCATCCACCATGTCATGAGATATTGTAGTGGAATGATTCTAGAAATCAAGTTAATTTTATGAGAAAGCATGTAATGCCACAGCTTTTGGGATGCAAAGATTAAAGCTAGGCAATGCTTCTTGAAAGGTGGATAGTTTGCTTCAGTAGGGATTAGACAACAACTAAAGTAGTAGAGAACATTCTCCTTCCCTTCGTCCTTGGCTTGGGCCAATAAAGTGCAAAATGAGTCATGTAATGCAGTAGTATATAGTATCAAATGCTTGCCCAGGATAGGGGCTGCTAGGATTGGTGGCGTCATTAGGTATTGCTTGACAACTTCAAAGGCATGCTAGCACTTGTCATCTCACTTAAACTTAGCATCCTTTTTGACAAGTGCCGAGAATGGCTGGAATCTTCCTGATAGGTTGGATATAAACCGTCTTAGATACGCCAACCACACTTGGAATGATCTGAGTTAAGTTAAACTTTTAGGAGGTGGTATTTCTAATATCACTTTGATCTTCTCCAGATCGATTTTGAATCTATGGTGTTGGACAACAAACTTAATGAATTTCCTTGAAACTACTCTGAATGCACACTTCGGGGAGTTCATTTTGAGGTTAAATTATCTTAACTGTTCAAAAACTACTCTCAAGTAAAAGAGATGATCTTTCTTTTCTTTACTCTTGACCATGAGATCATCGATTTAGCATTCAACTTAGTGATGAATGAGTTCATCAAAGATTCGAGTCATGACCCGCTAGTATGTGGCACCAGCATTTTTAAAGTTGAAAGGCATGACCTTATAGCAATATATTTTGATTGGGGTTCTAAAGGCAATGTTCCCTTAATCTTCAAGGGCCATCTTTGTTTGGTTATATCCAGATGAACCATCCATGAAAGAGCAGATTGTATGAGATGAGGCGATGTCCACTATTAGTTCTAGTATTACTAGTGGAAATTCATCTTTTGAACATGTCTTATTTAGATCCTTAAAATCAATGCACATGTGAATTTGGCCATTCTTCTTCTTAATTGGGATGACACTAGCTAACTAGGTGGGGTATTTCTTTCTCCCAGATGAAATCAGCATCGATTAATTTCTTGACTTCAAAAATGACACTTGTTCAATGTCTAATCGCATGTATCTAGGAGTTTGCTTGATTGGCTTAGCATCATGTTGTATTAATAGTTTATGGACGGCTATGTCAAGAGACAATCAGGGCATTTCTTCATAACTTCATGTAAACTAGTCCTTAAACTCAATGAGTAGCCTAACTAAGTAAATGGTTTTAGTTTCATTCAATAAGGAACTGATGTATGTTGGACGTGGATTTTTCTTAGTCCCCAGGTTGATTTCTTTGAGCTCATCGATGGTTGACTTGATTTCTTCTTCGAACTCTGGCAGTGCATCTTTGACTTGGAAATCATCTGGGTCATCTAAGATTTCTAAGCACACCTCCTTATATGAGTTAATATGATTTAAAAAGACACTATCAGATTCCAAATGATTGGTGATGACTAGCAATAATCATCATCACTGACATCTTGAATCTTAATCAGTCTTGATTGAGAGCTCTTGCATTTATTATTCCAGATCCTTTCAAAGTAATTTGACCTAGATGTGTGTAGAATTAATCCTTTCTTTACTAAGTTATGAACACAAGGCTAGTACCAATCAAAAGATAACTCTATTATTTCTTTATATGAATCATCTTCAAGTTCTACATCAAATTCTTGATTTGAGGATGATGCTCCAGAAAAGAACCTTTGAATCTTCATAGCTGTGGATGATTTAGGGACTTCCTTAATTACCAAACTCTCAATTTTTGTGAGAAAAGTGGGGTTAGAGCTAAGGTTCCCAACTGATGCCTAACAGTTTAATATAGAGAAGACTTGGATACACTTATGCTTTGCTTGGGAATCCAGTCTTCATCACTATCTGGCTCAAGTGTCACCTCCAATGAGATCTGCTATCGAGAAGAGATGTCTGATGTGCTAACTATATAGGACTCATTCTCTGAACTAAATTCCAAGTCTATATGGATAGTAGGTGTACTCATGGTAGCTAGGACAAATCTTCTAGTGGATGGTAGGCATGGAGGTCTTCCACCCCTGGGGCTGCCTCTGGACTTGCCTCTTCCTCGTCCTAGTGGAGGTCGGGTCATCCTCCTCCCTTATTCAAATGGAGTAAAAAACTATAGGTGGAATCTAATCGCAGTCTCTACTTCATCTCCTGAATCTATTTTCCATTCCCTTTTCTTTTCAATTTCATTTTCTTTTTTCTTTTCTTTCTTTTTCTTTTTCTCTCACATGGGGATTTTGACTAAGTTTACGAGAATAGACTTTTTGGTTTTGGGGGAGGTAGTAGGTTGCATCCTCATATATCCCAACCTCATAAACTAAAAATGGTTTGAGATGTCCTGTGACACAATATTTGATCCCACCTCTCATGAACATGATGCACTGATGTAGAGAGGATGGAACTATGTTGTTCACATGTATCCATGGTCTCCCATTCAAAGCATTGAAAGATGTATTCAAATCTATTATGTGAAACTTGGCTTCAATCTTTCAATCATCTATCTCTGGTGGCAACACTATAGAGCCTAAGGCCCTCTTGCCTTGTTAATTGAATCCTTTCAACATCATCCTCTTCTTTTGGAATTTAGAGATGTCAACCCTCAAGTAGGCAAGGGTCCTTAGACTCATAATGTTGACTGATACAGCTAGGTCAACCAGAACTCTGGATAGCCTAAATCTTCCAACATCTACTACAATATAGAGAGGACAGTTGTGCTCGATCATCCCTAGAATTAGGTCTTCATGATTGGATGTAACTCCTAAGATATCCTTTAAGTAGTGTGCTTCCTCTCCAGTAGTAGACAGTTGAGCTAAGCATATCTCTGGATCAAGCAAGGCTTTGACTAGAGATTCCTTCATCTCTTTGGATAAGATAAGGGCATCATATATTCTTAACTTAGCTAGCAACTTTCTAAGATATGCAAGGACATTGTAATCAACTCTAAGTTGGTCCTTCACAAGCATATCCATAAGTGGAGCATCTTGTGGAGGGGCTATCTGCTCACTGAAACCAATGACCTATTTACCATTATCCTAAGATGCTACCCTACGAGATAAAACTTTGCCACTGTGTAGGTTGACTTCAGTGACTTCTTGGAATGATGAGTTTATGAAAAGTTCTACCTGCTCATCGGGTATACCTACAGCTTCTTCTATAGGATCCATAGAGTTGAATGACTCTAAATTAATCTCAAAAGGTGAACGCAATTGATTTAGAGAAGGAAAATCTGATTCTGAATCAGAGAGGAATGGATCAAAACTATTTGAGCTATCATTACTATTTTAACTCAGAGAGCTTTCAATGAAAATAAAATTAGGAGCATCAGAAGTAGAAAGAATGTAAGTGGAATCAGCTTTCTTCATTGATTTCTTTAATTTGGGTGGAGGTACATGATAGAAATCAAGTAAACTAAGTGGATTGAGGGGTTTGGTGCCCTCATCGATGGATAAAATGCTCCTACCAGTAGAAGAGGAGCTAGTAGAGGTGGTAATAGCTACAACAGTGGGAGGAATGCTGGACTCGGACAATAGTTGTGCTATAGATCTATCTTGAGCAAGTGTTGGTGGGCTGCTACTATTGGGTTTCCACCCTCCCTGAGTTATCCTTCACAGCTAGCAAACCTCCCTTGGTATTAGAGGTTTGAGCTACTTCAGGAACCTACAAAGAAAGCTTCTTGATCTTAGAGGTACTAGATAAGAAAATATCCCAACCTTCTTTGATCATAAGAGGATCAGAAGTATCCTCAAGGATTACTCTAACAAAATCAGATGGTTGTTCTAATAAGTATTCCTTAGGGATGACTATGGCTCCTGACTTGTAGATACGCTCAAGCCTGACCTTAAAAGTGATGCAATCCTCTATGACATGACCTAACATGCGGTGGTAGGGCTAATAGCAAAGATCATTGCTCTTGCCCACTTTCTCCAGCCTCTTAGGCTTAGGTACCTGAAAATCAAGTTTATTCAAGAGATTCTTGAATATTTTCCTGACTACCTCTCTCTTGAATGAGTATGGCTTACTTAATATTTCAGCAACACTAGGTGGAAAATAGCTACTGAGCGATGGATATGGATGCCTCTTAAGTCTATGGTGGTGGGCCATTGTGGCAGTTGTGGTGGTCGATATAGTGGCCAAGGTGCTGGAAGAGGAGGTGGCAATGGAGGATGCTGAAATTTGGGCCTTCAAATTAAACTCTAGATAGATGCTTCCCCTTATCCACTGACACAACTATCCCAGGTTTCTTCTCAAATACTTTCTGCAGCTTGGGCTTAGATGAATGGTCTAAGAAGGGTAATTATTTGCCTTCCTCTTGTAGTCTAGCCACCTTATTGATTAACTTCTCAAATATTTTAATTGTGAAGCCCTTAAGAATGAAGGCAATCAGGCCATATATATTCTTATGTGGAATCTTAATGGCATGTTGTTCAAATAGTTATGGTTCACATTTCATATTCAGGTTGCGCCATCTAAAAATGTAATCAATAAGGGACTCATTAGGTTTTTATTTCTCTACAACTAGGTCACCTACATTTACCCTTCTTTGAGTTCCTGTGAATCTCTTGATGAAGAAATGCTCCAACTCAGTCAAGGTCTTTATCGAATCATTGGGAAGCTCGATGTACCAATCAAATGCAACACCAAATAGGCTACTGACGAGACATGGAAGAGAAGTGCATCACTACCACCGGCGTTGTAATAACTGGCTCTGAAATGCACTATATGCTGCCTTGGGTTTCCACTACCATCAAAAATTTTGAAGGATGGTGGCACAAAACCCTTAGGGTATTGAACTACATCAAAATCCTCCAGGTAGGGTCTACCTTTTGGAATGGATGAGCTTCCCTGGGCTTGCGCCAACGCTTCCTTCTCCTACTACTCTACCCTCTGTGAGATATCATTTTCATTCATGAAGGTGCTATCCATGACCTTCCTATGCAAGCTACCAGTATCATCCATGAGAGTACACTTAGGATGATCTAAAGTATGGACTAACTCTAGTCGATCGGCCGCCTATGAGATTGGGGCTTGGTTTTGCAAGGCTAGAACTACTGCCATCAACTCCTCTACCCTCTTCTCCATTTATTCTATCCGGTCATCCTTTTGCTTAAGTTGGTGGATGAGGTGTTGAGTTGAGTGAGAGGTGCCGCATTTCTCAACTATAGCACCTTACTGGCTATGTTGTTCCCTTTATAGGGATCCTCGGGTGTCAATCATGTGGACTTTGGCTAAGTCATCCAATATGTCATCCTCATTAGAGTTGAAGTCAACTCTCCCCTCTTTCTAATTAGAATGGTCACTCCCGACTATCTCTTTGACTACAGTACGGTAGTCTTCTAAGATGTCCTCTAAAGAATAGTCATTTACTTTGCTGCCAACCTAACGCAGTGGTGAACAGACCACTGATTGAGCTCACAGATGCATTGAATACTTTGAGCTAGTGGGGTGCTCTCCCTAACTGGTTCAACTTACATGGGGACTACATCGGTATTCTCTCCCCTCTCTTCCACCAACTGCTACGAAGATGGAGCAACCATGATGCTTTTGGGTCGCCACTCCCTCTTTACCATAGAAGTGGAAGGTCGAGTAGGGGAGCTCGACCTCACCTCAATGGGTGGAGTAGATGGAGTGGGATCCATGGGCCATAGCCGGATCACCAAAAGAGAGGGTTTCTCTCTAGACAGGAGCATGTGCAGCTTGGCAGGAACTCTGGATGCTGGAACTTAGACTGGTGAAGGTGGACGGTGAGTGGAGCGGTGTGATGGTGGAGGCACCGGCTACCACTCCATCGGAGATCTCCTCCTATGATTGATGGTGCTAATGAGAACTTTACGATTGAAATGATCGGCTCTAACAGCTCAGCGATCAGGAAAGTCCATCAAAGCGGAGGTGTCGACTGCCTGGCATACCTACTCCTCTCTCAGTTGTTTCTAGGGCAGCAATTTTATCCTCAATGGCTTTCTTTCTATGTATCTAACCCCTAACACTCATAGGGATCAGGCTCCTCAAATCATGTAACTTTCCAGACTCCGAGCATCTGTGGGCTCTACCGACTCTACAAAGAATGGACCGTAGACAAGCATAGGGCTTCCTCCTATCCCTAACTAGTGTCTCAAACTCTAGATGGGGGATGATGCAGTAATCCTGTAATACTCATCCTCTCCCTCTAAAACTGAAAGGGGGTGAAACTTACTACCACTCAGGAATGGAGAGGTCTCACATGGGGAACCCTTCTCAGCAACATGAGAGGCGTCATCTATCTGCCTCACCTCATGCTCATACTATCGCTTGAAAATGCAGTTCTTATTATCGCACCGAGTCTTAGTGAGAAGGGTAAAATAGAGGCTAAGATAGCCTTCACCTTTAGAGTAGGGGGAACAACAGAGGTGGTACTAACCCTCACTGGAACTACACCATGGGCAACAAACTATCGACACTAAGCTAGCACCGCGCACCGGCACTAACAGGGGTGTAGGAACCACAACATCCTTCCTCTTCAAGGAGAAAAACATAGAACCAGACTGCATCAAAGTGAAGAAGTGGCTTCTTGCCTGCTACATCCTCCTTGCTAATAGTGGTGAGGGCTAGTCCCTCGCATGTGACTTTGAGGTTCTCAAAGCCAAGTATGAATTGGATCACTCAGGAAGCGGTGAGTATGGCTGATCCAAGGCCAAATCCACACCACAGGCAGAAGAAAAGATCAACTTTTTTGAAGACATGGTGGAAGCTGACTGAACGAAGAAAGGGAGAACTGGACTGATATCTTTGTATTGTTGAAAAAGAACTAGATTAGACCCTTGCTCAACTTGAATTGTTAAGTTTGATTTTATTTTTGAACTTGAACCAACACTTAACAAATTTAGGTATGCCAAATGGGGTTCATTATATTGGAGATATTTAAAATTTTGGAGGAGAGACTTTGCCATGAATTGTTGAATCTGAATTTGATTTTGATTTTGAGACCTACATCCAGCAAATTTGGGTATGTTAAATGGGGTTCATTTATTTTGGAGAGACATTTGGAGATGTATTTGTTTTACTCTTTTGTTGGAATTTGATTTTGGAACCCTCACATAGCAAATTTAGGTATGCTAAATGGGGTACAATTGTACGTTTGAAAATTTTGAAAGCTTTCTATCTTTAATGGCTTGATTGTTGTTTGTTTGATGTTTTGATTTGATTTGAAAAGAAGAACTCTCACTTAACAAATTTAAGTATGTTAAATGGGGTTCAATTATGTGTTTGATATTTGTTGTTGATTTGATTTTTAAAAAGGGGAACCTTTGTTTGACAAATTTAGGTATGTCAAATAGAATTCAAATATATGTTTAATGTTTATTGTTGGAATTTAATTTTGTTTTGAAGATGAGGCTCACATTTAACAAATTTAGGTATGTTAAATAGAGCTCGTTTATGTGTTCGATTGTTTGTATGTTGATATGTGGTTTTGTTTTGATTTTGAAGATTGAACTCTCACTTAATAAATTTAAGTATGTTAAATAGAGTTCAAATGTGTGTTGGATATTTTAATTTTATTTTGAAAATGGAACCTCATTTAATAAATATGGGTATGTTAAATGGAGTTCAATTATATGTTGTTTATCTTGATTTTGTTTTGATTTTGAAAAAGGAAACCCTTGACAAATTTAGGTATGCTTAGTGAAGTCCAATTTGTATGTTGGTTGTTGGGTTTTATTTTAATTTTAAAAAAGAGATTCTCATTTAGCAAGTTTGGGTATGTTAAATGGAGTTGGTTTTGTTTAAAAATATTTTGGGTGTGTTTGATTTTAATTTTGAAAAGTGGACCCTCATTTAATAAATTTACATATGTTAAATGGAGTTAGTAATTTTTGAAAGAGGGTTTGAATATGTTTATTTTTGAAAGAGAGGTTTGTTGTTTGATTTAATTTTGATTTTGAAAAAGGGGGAACACTCACTTAGCAATTTCAAGTATGCTAAATGAGGTTCATGTAATTTTATTTGAAAAAGGGATTTGAAAGGTTTTGATCTTATTTTACTTAACTTTAATTTTAAAAGAGAACCTTCATTTGGCAAACTTTATTATGTTAAGTGAAGTTCACATGATTTTTCTTTGAAAAGATTTTGGAAATTTTACAAAAGATTTTATTTGTTTTACTTTAGATTCTATTGAAGTTTTGTCAAATATGAAATGAACATTGCTACACCAAGCTAGTGATAAGAGGTTTTATGTTCTATTTGATTTATATTTGGTCATCTCCTTTCTTTAATTAACTTATTATTATTTATTGGGGGACCCAATAGGAGTCTTAGGACCTACATGGGAGTGAGGTCCTAAAACCTAAAGGATGCTGGCTATCTTTGCTTAAGAATGAAATGAGTAAAGGGTCAACAAAAAGAAAGATAATATCGGGCTTATACAAAAATATAAGTTCCACTATCGATGCTTGGAGATGGTAATTGTCTACTAGAGATGGAGAGAGGAACTCTCCCTAGTGGAGTCGAGAAAAATTGTGGTGTTTATTTTGATGTGAGGGGGGGGGAGGGGACACCATGCAAATCATATGGGATACTTATTGAAGGATTGGGTATGATATTGAGTTATGATGTACTATCTCGAAAGATAGAGACATCACCCTATAATGGACCTAATCACCTAATAAGGATTCCTAAGGCATGATGGGTCTTAGAATATACCAGAGATTTTTCCCCTACTTTACATGGATAAATAAAGCAAGGTTTATATTAAGTCAGGTTCTTATGTTCCCTATGGAGGAAAGCCTCCATAGCTAATTACATTCTAGAGAATTAGATTCACAAAGAATACTTTCGATCAAAGTAAACAACTATTATCTCAAAAGATTTTGAGGCGAGACTGTCAAAGGATTAGTTTTGCTTGGAAAGTCAAGTGGGAGAGACAAAGTAGAAGACTTATTTTCGAATCCAAAAAAGGAAGTAAGAAATGCTCATGATACTAGGAAGCCTAGTGAGCATTCCAATCTATCCTATGATCGGGCTTTATACATTTGAAAGTGAAGAGATTTATTTGTTTGAGTTAAAATTTTATTAAATTGCTAGGGCTTATAATCCATCAACATAAGATTGTGGAAATGCCTAAGAGGAGAGGATTTATTCTTATATCCTAAAGAAAATAGCTACCTCAGATCCTAAATCTAGGGAGCTTTAGTATGAGCTAAAGCACGACCTAAATCTAAGCAAAAAGGGGACATAAGGGTTTATCCCTAGAAGAGAGAGTAAACATGTCCGCTTATAGACTTACAACCACCTGGAGTGGCCGTCAGCTAACTCCTCCTACGATTCAAAACCATGTGGTTCAATCTTATGAAATTATAAGATAGCTAGGGTGGTTATTTAAAATGGAAAGCAATTATAGTCCTAAACTCACTCCCTTAGAGACTAGAGCATGAGTGGTATGACCGTATGACATAGTCTACAAATGCAAAGTTTTACAATTTTTATCTTTTTTGATACATTCATTTGGACAAAGGATTTAGGATTTCTTATGCCTAAATGCATGATGAAATTTATTGTTGGCAAATCAAAAGAGAAAGAGGGTGAAGCTCTGTTGTCAGAGGTTGCTCTCATGGGTCAAGCGATCCTTATTGTGTAAGGATGGAGGCCCTCATTTTTACAGGAGTGACATAAGTTGTTATGCATGATGTGAGACATACAATATTCAACTAAGGGGTTGTTAAATCTTTTAATTATTATGTTTAAATCCTAAGCTTTATGGTGAGGTTATGAATTATTTTAAAGGTTAATTATGAGTGATTAGTTGGGAAAAAAAATTATTTTATCCTAAGAGCCTACCGCATCCAGGCCACACATTAAAGCATCAATCATTAAGAAACTATGAAAAAGATGCAATCCTAATGCACAAACTAAACATAGCAACAATCAGCATTATAAATTACCGTAATAGAATAAGAGGCTGGTGCGGCTGGGTACAGCCATACACCCCGAAAAAAGAAAAAATGGGTAGCTGGGCTCTACCCTTATACAACTCAAAATTACAAAATAATTTTACAATCGCAATTACAATAAACAATTAGATTCTATGGGGGTCTTCTTTTCCTCATTCTTTTATCTTCTTCCTTCTCTTTTATTTTGATTTGGTTGTACTCTAAAGGCATCACAAGGCCTCCCAAGACAAAGCCTTCTAGCCGCTACTCATCTTAATCCCCCATAACACTAATCCTAGTTCTTATTATAAAATTACATTTATATTAAAAAAACAAATCTAACTACATTAACAAAATAGAGGTTAGCTAAACAAACATACAATCCCCAAGAAGTTATCTTTGTAATTTAGACTTAGCACTTTGCACATGTGCAACCAAGCCCACCTGTCCTAACTTAGGTTATGCTTAGGGGTTTAAGCAACCTGCAAAGAGAATATTTATATTCATTTTAAACAACCCCTTAAGCATAATCCCCTGCGAAAAACATTATTAGACTAAAAGCAGCCTAACAACTAGTATATGGAATATATACCTTAACATCAAGTTTAAAATATTACATCACAAAATAAAACATTCATCACATATACACTGTCTTAACTTAGGACTAGAAGTGGTGACTTAATTCTAATGTGTGTACTAAGGCTTTGTGTAGTACATCTTAACTAAGCATTAGAGTTATGATTTTTTAAGTGTAGAAGGATTTAATTTAATATGAAGGTTGGTTTCACTTCAAGTTGTTTAGATGATTTGTCAATTTTAATTTATGTTTTATTTTTATTTCATTTCATTTACTATTAATCACCTAAGTGTTATAAAGAGAAGAAAGAGACTTGCCCTCTCTCATCCCTACCTTACCTTAAGCCACTTTATAAAGCAAATTAATTTGGTTTAGTTCTATTTAGTGAATGGATTATTTAATATTTTTATTAATCCTAAATTTAGGTTAACTTTAAATAAAGCTATTTAACATGAAAGGCATCTTAAGATTAATGTAGTTGAATTACTACCCCATAAAATATATTAAGCCATTCCTTTCCATCACATGTAACTTGCATATGACTTAATACTTAGTATATCTATACATACAAGATATTTTAGCACACTTGAATGATGAATGCATACATTTAGAATTTATATTTTAATAGATTGAAATAGTTAATATATGTAAATTAAAATTATATCTAATTTTTATATAAAATACATAGGAATGAAATCAAATAAGTATGTTCCTTTGTTAACCAAGGAAGTGAGGCAATCAAATGACCTCTTTGGGCTACTTAAAGCCTCATATTCTTGGGATGTCCAAACTATATACTTATTAATATTAAAACACATGTAAATTCATATATGAGTCATAAGAAAGAGAGCACCATCTTTACATGTAATATAGTTTAGTGACTTAGATGATTTTCTATGCATGTATTTTAGTAGAAAGAAAGGATTACCATTCTCTAGTCAAATACACATACACAAGTATAAAAGATGTAAAAAAGAATGTGCCATTGTTAAACTAGGGAAGTGAGGTAATCAAATGACCTCCTTAGGGCTCCTTAAAGGGTCATATTCTTGGGATGTCCAGACTAAACACTTACTATCTTAAATACATATGAATGTATAAATGACTATAAGAATGGAAAATCATGCAAAATTATATTTTATTTGGTTGAATTATTTATGTATGTGAATTAAAGCTCCATCCAAATTCTAATACAAAAATACATATAAATGAAATTAAATAAGTATGTGTCATAGATAACTAGGGAAGGGATGTAATCAAATAATCTCTTTGGGGCTACTTAAAGCCTCGTGTTCTCGGAATGTCCAGACTATATACTTATTAACATTCAAGTTTATATAAATATATATATAAACATAGGAAAGAGAACTTCATTTCACATACTTAAGCTATACATGAAAATCTTATATGTATTCATAACTATTATCACTCCATATATTTTTTTTTAATTTATGAGCTTTGGAAAAATAAATTTGAATTTATTAGTGATAATAGCAACACATATAATAAATTAAGCCAACACATGCATGCTTACATAAATAAGTTCCATTTGATTTACTTAAATTTGAAAGAATGAATGCATGAAATCATATGACATACAATATTTAAAGTGATTAGAAAGGAATAACTAAACATAAACATATGATTCATTAAACTGAATTATTTAAAGAAAACCAAAGCTTCTTATTGATTTATGACTTAGGACTTGAGTTGAATTTAAAGAGGAGAGCTTATCACTTGCTGTTTTAATCTCATTCCCATGTTGGTGATTTGATTTAGTTTAAAGAAAAGGTAATTAAATGGCTTTTATGGATTAATTAAGTTGGATCCTTAATTGAATCAGTTAATTACCCTTACTTATGCTTCTTTGATTTGATTAACCAATTAATTATGAGCCAAAAATGACATAAATATGTAAGAAAGTAAAATTGGAATGCTTCTAAAGACCTAATACAATTGGCTCATAATTAAGAATCTAATTATGTACTTTTATGATTTTCTCACACTTATGGGATAATCATAATTTCCTTAAAGGATTTTTATGTTCTTAAACACATAAAAAGGAACCTTTAATTCCATTATTAATTATCTAATATGATTTGCATTTCAATTTGATTTAATTTAACAACTTGATTAATTAATTAAGCATTTAATTAATTATCATCTTAATTAATCTTCTTGAAATGAAATGGAATTGGGAAAAGAGATTAGAAATGGGGGTCATAATCATTCTCCCTCTTCAGTTCATTATTAAAAAGTGATTAGTAAGTTTTGATTGATTACTTTTTACTATTTTGAATGTTAATTAATCACTTAATTAATTAAGGAGAGTAATTAAGGTTTGAGTCATTAATTTCCCCTAATTACTAGGCAATAAATTCCAAGAAAATCATGGAAGGTAGAGGTCATCCCATTAAAGAGACACACAAAATTTGAAATCATTTTCCCAAGTAATTATAGCTTAATTAATCTTTAATTACTATTCAAAACCAAATGAAAATAATTTTAATTAATTTTTCTTTGAATTACCTTTAAAATGAGTATTTATTTATTATTTGTTAATTTTTCTATAATTAGTTATGAAATTTTGAAGTTTCAATCATTAAATGGATTAATTAAGCTTTAATTAAGTCTAATCCCATCGGTGCCACGTGGACCGCTGATGTGGCACGCTTTCCATATGGCACCAAAGGATTGGCTACTTAAACCCGTCTAACACGGCGCCTACGTTTTGCAGCGTATGATGCAGTTTCATCCCCACCGTCTGATCTAAGAATGGATGGTAGGGATTAAACCCATAGTTTCTACAGGATAAAATTGAATTAATCTAATGGATAAATCACGACCATCCATTCTGACCATGTGGAACAAACGATGTGTGATCTATCATCTCCCGCGGGATGGAAAATAGAAATCATCCACCTTCCCCCGCTCGATTTGATCTTGTGAAATACCATAATCAATCCCACACCTTTAGAAGTGTGATCCTAGGTGATCTAATGGTGGATTTCACATGGCATTAAAATTTTCTTTTAAAAGGCCCAAAAAAATTTAGAAAATCTCAGTTTGCCAAAAAATTATCTCATCGGAGCTTCAGACCTGCAACTAACTGACCGAGGTAGCTTCATCTGGATGAGGCGAATCCCTATTAACAAGATGGTGCGATGCCTCCCCATCGATTGCTCTGTGGACCAAGCACCACTGCAATCCTCATCGAAGTTAGCCTAGGGGGTACTTCTAGTGGTCGGGGAGCTCGAGGGATGATTCGTTTTACCTCGCTGGAGCTTTGGTGAACATGTGGGAAGAATTTATTCAAGTGGGGTTGGGTTTTAGGAAGGTTGGACGGAGGGAGTGCTCTGTTCGGCTCGGGTTGGTGTTTTTCAATGGGAACACTTGGAGAGCTCGGGAATTACTCTGGGGAATTTTTCTCGGGCTCCTAGGGCTCGCGATGGTTCAAGAATTGATCTTAGGTTGATGTGAATCATTAGTTTTAATTAATTTGTCTTATGGTGAAATTTGGCTAGTTTTATTTTTGTTGGTTAAGTGGGTTAACTTGCTCAAATGACCAAGTTGACTTGGTTTGACCCAATTGATTGCAATTTATCAATCAATGATGATCAACAATCATCAAAGGAGGTTTTGGAGGGTTTGATTCAGTCCAATTTGGTTTGGATTGAAGATTGGCTCAAATAGGTCTTTTAGGTCACTTTGGATCAAGTGAGCCTAAATGGGTTAATTGGCTTGATTTTGGGTAGAATTGAGTTGAGTTGAGTTCAATATATGATGTGGAATTGATTTGAGGTTTTGATTGTAATTGATTTGGGTTCAAATGGATTTTGGCTTATTTGGGTATTTTGGGTCATATGGGTTAACTTGGTTGGATCAAATTGGTTTTGGTTTGGCATGGCTTATTTGTAGATTATAGATTTTGGTTTGGAATGGTGATTGAAAGATTGAATTGATTCATGAAAAAATCAATTTAGCTTATAATTCATATTGAAGAGGATTTGATTAAGTCCATAGGATTAATTAATGGGCTTAGGTTTCAATTTGATTCGGAGTTTGGATTTAACTTGAGGATTTGAATTTGATTGGAGGATTGAATTGTTATGAGAAAATCAATTGAATTTGCTTTGGATTGAAGTGTAGTTAGCTAAGCCCATGGAGTTAAGTCATGGGCATAAGTTTAGTTTGATCGAATTAATTTGATTTTGGTTTGGATTGAGTATGAATTGATATTGGATTGAGTTTGGACAAATTGAATTTGAGGTTTGGTTTAGGCTAAGGGGATAGGCATAGATTGGTTAGGTTATAGGGTAGGTGAGTTTCCCTAAGTCCTAAGGCATACCTTAATCTTATGATTAACCTTTCTAAGTCTCTAGGCTTAAGTTAAGTGTTCACTTAGTCACAACAAGTGTCTTAAGCTTAAGGAGCACTTAGTGCCTATAAGACCCCTAGACCTATGGTGGAAAGATTGAATCCTCACTCCAAAAGTGAGGTCAACAAAGCTTAATGGCAAAAAAAAAAAGGATTTCACTTTATATTCTAATGTATGCATGCACATAAATGAAATTAAGCACGTACATGTCATTATTAAACCAGGGAAGTGAGATTATCTAAAACCTCCATGAGGCTACTTAAAGCCTCATATTCTCAAGATGTCCAGACTATATACTTGCCAATTCAAGTACATGAATATATAAGTATAAACATAGAATAAAATCATCAATTGTCATCTTTTGATTACAAGTAAATGAACATCTCATTTTCAGATAATTAATTATTTATAATAAGCATTGATTTAAATTTTATAATTAACATATAGTTTTAAAATAGTTTGAGATTTATTAATAAT
Source organism: Cymbidium sinense (assembly GCA_021442155.1). Classification (NCBI taxonomy): domain Eukaryota; kingdom Viridiplantae; phylum Streptophyta; class Magnoliopsida; order Asparagales; family Orchidaceae; genus Cymbidium; species Cymbidium sinense. The sequence goes on along the minus strand of CM038224.1, from coordinate 102,769,182 downwards.
AATAGCCACACCATATGATAACATTTATCCAACTCATGTAATTTAAATACATTCATATTCTTTTAACTTTAAAACATAAATACATGAAGCATATGACATGCACATTTATGCTAGTTAAAAGGAAGTAATTGAATACCACCACATAACATACTTGATTTTATTAGAATCTAAGGACAATCAAGTTAGATAAACATCCCTTAAATCTAATCAAAGTTTTTTTAATGTTTAGTTTTAATATTCAAGTTGTTGAAACCTAAAGAGGAGAAATAATAGTTAGTGTTCAACCCATATCAATGTTTGTTTGTTAATGAATTTAAAGAGAATTTAAGTGGCTTTTATGAATTAATTAAGTTTGTCCCATTAATAATCCCATTAATTACCCTCTCAAAAATCCCTTAATTTGATTAATTATTAAGCTAGAGCTCACAAATCATCATGATATGCTTGAAAAATAAATTTTGCAATGTTCTAAGGATTCTGATGTAATTAAGCTCATGTTTAATAAATAATTGAATTAAGAAGATTAAGCTAATTACTTTTATAATTCCCCACGCCAATGAAGGATCATAATTTCATTAAATATCCTTATACTAATTAAGCAAATAAGGAGATTTGATTAAACATATTTTTATTAAATGAGTTTATTATGATGGTTTCATATTTAAATTTCATCTAACCATTTAATTAATTAATTAAGCACCTTAAGGGTAATCTTAAAAAAATAATTAAAAGAGGGGTCCTAATTATTTTTATTTTTATTATCCTTACCGTTATAATGATTAATTAACACCCTTTAATCAATTTTATAAATTTCTTAATCTTAATAATTACTTAATTACATAAAAGAGATAATCTGGATTTAAAATTTTGATTCTTTTAATCCACTTGGCAAATTAGCCTAAGAAAATTATAGGAGGTAGAGATCATCCCATATATTTAATATGTCAAATATCAAATTAATTAACCAAGCCATTATGGCTTAATTAAGATAATTGATTTAAACTTTCAAACAATAATGAGTCATTGTTCATTGGATGAAACCTAGAGATTTATTTTTCTTGGATTCTCCTCTATCTAAGCTTTCCATAGAGAGACTATTTATATATTTTTTTAATTTTTCTATAATTTGTTATGATTTTTTAAAGTTCTATATATTTAAAGTAATTAATTAATGCCTAATTAAAATCTAATTTAATTACTTTTGTAATTTAGTATGATCTAGAAGGTATAATTAATTTATTTAAGATCTCTAATATTTATTAAAGTGATTTAAATTATTTTGGTGAATTTTCATTAATAATTTTAATTAATTATTTATTTAAAAATAGCCAATTACTTTCAAAAATTAATAACTCTTAAACCAAAATGCTAATTAACTTGAAATTTTTATGATAAGTAGGCAAAAACATTAAGTTTCTTTTCTAAAAATTTCAAGTTGATTGGTTTAGTATTTTAAGAGTAATTAAAAAATATAAATTTTATTAAAACTCAAATTACTCCTAAAATATACATCCAAATTTGGGGTTTTTAATTTCATTGGATTCCTCTTGAAAAGATGAATCCATGGAGCTCTTATTTGCATTTTTTTGGTTTAGTATAATATTTTTTTATTGATTTTTGAAGTTTTGGGTCAGATCTAATGGAATAAATCAAAGATGAGATCTAATCGTAGCCATCCATTCTATCGAAGTAAGATGGATGGCCCGAACATTGTCTCCCTCTTGAGAGGCAGACTAAATAGGGTTAGATTGATGGGATACCATAAACATCACCGAATCTCATGATCTTCTGATGATTTTAACAGGAAGTCGCTTTATTTTGCGTTGGGGAGTTGAAAGAAAGAAAGTGCAATGTGATATAAAAGAAAATCTTAAATTCATGCAGATTTTACATCAAACATAAACAATTATGGTTGATCTAAAGTTTATAAATGTTACCTCACAGAAGCATACATTCGGTGGATGCTAGGAGATCTCAGAGTTCCTCTTTTGCCTCCCTGTGGAATACTCCGGCCGCCGTGCACCACCTCTTATTGCTAAAACAATTGGTGTCTCTTGGACTCAGATAGCACAAGAGATGGAAGGGGGGCGGGGAGAAGATTTCTTTTGGTTGGAAGAAGATGTGTGTGTGTGTTTTCTTTTTAGCATGTTAAGAATAAAAGAAAATGAGGTGTGTAGATTATATATATATATATATATATATATATATATATATATATATATATATATATATATATATATATATATATATCCTCATGCTCACCTCCCTCTTTTTTATTTTCTTGTGTTTGGCATGCTCTTTTCTTTATTAAGACTAAAATTTTACTTGGTGACTCATCTTAACCCAATTTGAGTTAAGTTGAGTCAAGTGAGTTTTGTTTATCTAATTAATTTAAGATTAAATTTAAATTATATTAAACTAATTATTTATAATACCTATGATTAATTAATGTAATTTAACTTAAGCCCAAATTAACTCAATTTAGCCAAATAAGTCAAATTAGGCAAATTTGGGTTCACTTGGGTCCATGGGACAATTTGATCAAATTAGATAAATTGGACCTAAATGAGAATAAAATTGAGTTTAATTAAAATTTTAAAAGTGACTTGCCTAAATTAATTTTATTTAATTTTAATTTATTTTGATTTTGTCTTGATATGCTCATATAGGTCAATTCAGGTCAATTCAGGTCTAATTGATTAATTGACCAAATTAGTTAAATTAGGTGCTATTGAGAGTTGAGTCATATTCAATAATCAACTTAAGAATAATTTTAAGCATTGATTTGTTTTAATTTGGGTTGATTTAAACCCCTTTTTTATTTAAATTGGGCTTAATGGGTCAAAGTGGGTTCACGTGGGTTAAATGATGAATATAACATGAATTGAAGTGCATTCAAGCTTCAATTATTATTTGATTAAGTATTTGAAATGATAAGGAGTAATTAATTTTAATTAAATTGAATTTTATTTTGATTTAGATCTATTTTGGGCCAATTTGGGTATAATGGGTTAAATCGGGGATTACTTAGGTCAAATGACCAACTTGGTCAAATCAAACCCACAAAAAGTTTAAATTATGTTAAAATATAAATTTAAAATATTTTGGGGCATTTAATTTAAATTAATTTTTATTTATTTTGAGTTTAGATTCAATAGGGTCAGTTCATGTTCATTTAGACTAGGTGATCTAGTTAGGCCATTTGAGTCATCGTTAGATTAAGAATTAATTAGTTTAGTACTCTATTATATTAATATGATAAATGTAATTATTTTAAATGACTTAAATTGATCAAATTTTGATTAGTTTAATTTTTGGCTTGGTGGGGCTCACATGGGTCAACTATAGGTCAAACGACCTGATTGATCACTTTGAACCCCATTTGGATTCATTTATTGGGTTCATTTATACTTGTGTATTGATTTTATGTCTTTTATTTGGTTTGATTTGATTTAATTTTGATTTTACATGTTTTTTCTAATTTAGCTGATTTTGAGCCCAAATGGTTTAATTGAGTTAATCAAACTTAATTACCTTAATATGGGTTTAGTTGAATTCAGATTTTATTTTAATTTATTACTATAATTTTTGCTTTAGTTGCAGTTGTGCACTTAGCCACTAATTGCAGTATCCTAAGTGCCTACTTAGGAAGCTCCTAATCTAAGGTAAGAGATCCTAATTTGCTGAGATTATGATATTATTAATCTCACTTGAGGTTAACATAACCTTACTGCCTAGATTAAATCTTAGGTCTAAGAGGAGGGTTGTCAACCTCACTAAAAGAGGTCAACAAAGCATAAATCATTGCATTTTATTAGAGGAATTTGAGGTCCAATTGAGTTTGCATCCTTTAAGGAATTTGACCACATATTAAATGTTATAACATAAGCAAAAGTGGGTGAAATGATTATTTTTAAAAATATTAAAAATAATTTTAAAAAAGGATTAGAGAGCAACATAATATTTTTTTTAATTCCACACATCTCAAAAATAAAAATAAATCTAATACATTTTTTCTTATTGCAACCAATGTATTGATTTTCACAAAGAGCTCATAATTTTTAGTTTCTCAAATAAAATTTTTAAATCATTTACTACACACATTCAACATTCTAAGTATATTTTTTTCTAATCATAGTTCAGTATCCATTCCTTGAAGATCATTGTTATTAAGAGCTTCAAAGTAAATGGGCTTTGAGGCAAATATCCAAGGCATATCTCAATGGAGCTAAGTTTGTTTAATTATAACTTGAACTATTCAATGTAAGGTGTGTGTGTGTATATATATATACATACTAATTTTATCTAATATCAAATAAGAAAATAGAGTTATAAAGAACTAAATTTAAAATTTCAAGTAATACAAACTACACATATTTATTTTGTTCTACACAAAGATAACCAAAATCACATTACTCCCCATTTTGACTTAACAAAAATGACAGTACATAACTAAGTACTAGAAAATAAAACTATAGGTTCCTAAGTGTTGGATGATCTGTAATCCATATTGAAAGGTGATACATACAATCATGCGTCATAAGGAATTTCCCATGAAACCAATGTTTATCTTGATCATATTTTTTGTTGTTGATGCCACCTCTTATTTTCTTGAGCTATCTGTTCATCCAGCTTTAGCTTATGGTGAGAGAAGTGTTCCATCCATTCATCCTAAGCAAGTTTCCTAAGGTACAGTTGATCACTTAAATTTTTCCATCCGTTTGTTGGTCAAAGATAAGAAAATCTTAATTTGGAGCTTAATAGTTTTTATAGTATTTTCCAAAAATATGAGATAAACATAACATCTTTATCGAAAATAATGGCTAAGGAAAGACCATTAAGTTGTACTATTTCTTTTAAAAAAATTTAGCTATATGAGAAGCATCATTAATTTTAAAATAAAGCAAAAAATTGGTCATTTTTAAGAACTTATCAACTATAATAAAAATACTATCTTATCCTTGAACTATCTTAGGTTATCTTCAAAGAAATCCATCAATAGGTCTTCCCAAGGCCTATAATATTTTTTTTTAGAATTAAGTATAATTTTTTATGTAAAAGATAGTGTTGTCAATATTTTAAGGAATAAATTACAACATAAAACTTTCTATTGTACATGGAATATATTTGTTTAGCTTCATGTAGCTTTTCACTAAAGAATGCTACTTAATAATTCTCTTGACTCAAAATTTCTCTTACCCAAATTCTTAAAGCATCACATGTTACATCAAAGGCTTTAGAGAAATCTAGAAGCCTAAGGATTAGTGCATAAGTGATAAAAATTTTAATCTAGTCCAATGCCTTTAGTGCATTAGGAGACTAATGAAAGTTATCCAATTTTAGTATATCAATTATTGGAGAAACAATACTACTAAAATTCTTAATGAATTGGCTAAACTATGAAAACTTCTAACTTCAGCAAAACTTTTAGAAGATGGCCAATCTAAGATTTCTTTGTCTTTGGAGGGATCAAACTTGAGTCCAATTGTTAATATAAGAAACCCCAAAAAATTACCTTAGTTTGTAAGAAAAACACTTTTTAAAACTATTGTATAATTTTTCTTGTTTAAGTGTTTTAAAGACTTATTGTAGTTATTGTAGATGCTTATTTTCACTTAGATTATAAATCAGAATATCATCAAAATGTACTACCAAAAATGTATCTATGCAAGGCTTAAGAATAGTATTTATTATTCTTATAAATATACTAAGAGCATTTGAAAGTTTAAAAGGCTTTACAAGCCATTCATAAATCCATTAGGGGATTTATAAATAATCATCCACTCATCTTTTAATCTAATTTGAATTTGATGTTATCTACTTTTTAAATCAATCTTAGAAATAAAATTTATTTATGAGATTAAATTTAACATATCATCTAATCAGGAAAAATGAACCTATATTTAATATTAATTTTATTAATTGCTCGACTATGAAGACATATTTATCTTATTCTATGTATTTTGGGAGTTAATAAAGTTAGGATTGCTTATGTGTTAAGACTGTCTTGAATAAATTTTTTTTAGTAATTCTTTAATTTACCTTTTAATCTCAACACACACAATAGAGTTCATCCTACATCGAGGAAGGTTAGGAAGTTGAGAACCAAGTATGAATTAATAGTAGGTTGAATGTCTCATAGAGGAGGTAATTCATCGAGAAGCTGATTGGCTGCATTATCTTAAAAATTAGAGAAGAGGGAAGAAAGCATGACAAGTATGTGAGTTTTATTCGAGTGTGGTGTAACTTCTTTTACTTGTAACAAGTGAATGAGAAATGATTATAAAATTCTTTTTGTAAGATTTCAAACCTATTATTTCTATCTTTAGGTCAAAGAAGGAAAAGTAGATATCTTGAAGCAAGAATTAAAAATAGTAGTATTATTCATAAGATTTCTTGTGACAATTAATTGAAGTTTGACATGTTTCTTTAAAGTATGTTTAGGTTGCATGTTAGATGTTGTCTTGTGCGGTATCATAGAGATTGCCTTTTCTAATGGCTTTATTGATAAAGTTTAATTATCTGATTATTTTGTTTGAAAATATAAGTATTTTTGTTAATATAATGCATAACATTCATATCATACAACCAAGGTCTTCTTGAGAACATCACATCAAATTTGAACCTCATAATTACCTATTTTTATTAGAACTAGAATCAATTAGAGAGATCATAAAAGATGTATAATTTAACCAATTTAAATGAAATGGTTTTGGGTGAGGTTCATGTTTCAGGTTAGCTCTAACTAAGGTGTGAATTGAAATAACATTCATATCATTTCTACCATCTATAATTAATCAACATCTCTTTTTATCACATATGACATGCATACTAAAGATGTTTTTTTGTTTGTAATGTTTTTTCTTTATTTGTAACCATAATAGGGAATCTCATCACATTAATATGAGAACCAATAGATGTGCCGAATTGTTCATCAGATAAAGGTGTATCATCATAAACTTTTTCTTAGTTATCATCCACTAAGTTTTTAATTTCATCCAAAAATATAATTTTGGCTCTATATTAATTTTACATGTGACCCTTTTTATAACATTTAAAACATATTATTTCTCTTATATTTTTAAAGCTCTCTTTAATAAGAACTTTGGGTAGGTTGGTTGGGCTAATTGGATGGGTAGGCCTAACATTTGGCCATTAAGATGAAGTGGAAGGGGTTGAGCCATAATTCTAAGGATGAAAGTAGATTTTCTTTATTGTTCAACTAATAAAGTATAATGAAAGGCTTCTTCAAAGCTTTAAAAGTCAAATAATTCAAATTCATTCCTAATATAAGTTATAAATCCAATAATAATTTATTAAATAATTGCTAATCATTACAAGCACAATTAGTTCTTGAAATTAGGTCTTCAAATATGTTCAAATATTTAGTTACAAGATGGTTACCTTATCTCAAAGTCAATAGTTGACTATGCAACTTCTTATCATGATGCCTAGAACAATACTTTACTCTTAATGATTTTCTCATTTCTATCTTAGTAAGGGTGATCCTCCCTAATCTCTACTCCTTCACTAACATATTTGTCCACTATATTTTAGCATGTCTTTCAATTTTTTTTTTAGGACAAGTAATTCTTTGATATCATCCATTTTGTATCAGTCAAAGAAGTCATCTATTTGAACTAACCAATTTAGAAGTTTATTTGGTTCATGTACACCAACATAAGTTAGGCCTTCAACTTTGACTCTTTGAGGTGGATCATTATAGTCTTCTATAGTCTTAACATAATTTCTCCTCTTCTTTTATTTCTTAAAAGTTGGTGGTCTTCTATGTGGTTGGTTTTCTATAGGGTTTGAGTATGAATCTTCTTCGTTTATTCCTATAAGTACAATTTAAGTCAGTATTAGATGAGGAGTTGTATTCTATTATTATGTAGATGGTCTAGAATAGTTTACACTTATTTTTTAAGTTATTGTATTTGATTCTTACTTTGTTCCAAGATTTGTTGAGTTTTAAAATCATTTTCATGGATCCTAAGATTAGAGGTATCAACTAATCAAGTCAAGTTTTGGTGCCATATAAATGTTTTTTAAGTGAAATATAAAAAGTAAGAAATAAAATAATTGAAATAATGTAAATAAATACAACATAAATGTGCAATATAAGTAAAATTTTAGGCTAAAAGTACTTTCGTGTGATTGATAGCCTCTTTAACTAAAGAAAGTGTGTTATCGTAAGTTATTTAAAGTAAACTTTTAAAATTAATCATAATATTTAGTAAAGAAAATAATGCAAGCAAATAAAATTTGATTTACATTAAGGGTGAGGTTGTTTTAGAGTGGAGTACTACCTTACTAAGGTGATCTCTTTCAAAAGATGTTTATGGTAAGTTTAGACAAGGGAAACCAAGGCTAGGCTATATGGTGGAGCTCACTAATTGGAATATTATACTACCACCATCGACTTACAAGCAATATATATCCAAGTTACTTACATGAATTTAAACTATCATAAAAAAGAAATTAATTCACCTCAGAATTTTGAAAAAACTCACAAGTTTGTAAACAAGTCCACCTTGTCAAATGCTCCTTTTATTGAAGAAAAGTTCCAACCAAAGTTATTTCTTCAAGTTGTTCTTTGATACCAATTTTGATGGAGGTGGGTATCATCTTTGATGAGATTAAAAGGAATAAAAGTCCATGGATCCTTTTTTTAATATCTACAAATAAGTTTTGAAACTTTTTGTTGGAATAATGAAACATGGTGCTGAATGTATGATAGTGGGAATACCTAAACTTGTTTACCTTGAGCTAATTTGTCTAGATTCAAAATATCACTTTAAAGAATGAGCTTTAAGTGAGATATATGGTTAAAAATATTTCTGTATGTTTAGGTTTGGATATGTATTTCTGATCTAGAGTATTGGTTGTAAATGATAGTGTTTAAGAGGTTGTTTAGGTGTGAATATGAAGACTAGGTTGTGTCCAATGATGTAGAGTTATTATTTACTAGAAGAAATGTGTAAGCTTATGGAGGAGAATAGAAGGCTTAGTTGATATTGTTAAAAAGTATGGAAAAGTATAAAACAAGTTATCTTAGTATTGGAGGTGAGAAAAAGAAAGAGATGTTGGATAATGAGCTCTCCCACTAAAGATTGCCTCAAGTTTGGATGTCAAGCTCTCAAACCACAAAAATAACTTAAATAATTTATGATTATCAAAAGATATCATTTCATTCCATCAAGTGGAGTTATTTATAGCTATTACAATAATCTTTCAAAATAAAAAAAAAAGCGAGGGAAAGGTGGTGGAACATTAATGTGAGACATTAGGTTACCTTATTAGTCAATGTTATTGTTTTATGTGGATTCAACCACCTCACATATTATTCTCTAAATTTTAAATTCAAAGTTTCAAATCAAAAGTGACTAAAAAGAAATTAAAAATTCTATGATTTAAAAATAAAATAATGAAATGGTGTTTAGCATGCCAATAGACTAAGCATTGTTCTTTTTTAAATTATCTTAGACTTTAGCTTGAGATCTAGTAAATGAAACTTGAGTGCTAATTTGTTGATCCACATGATATTCTACATCACTTGGATGGTGGTTTATGTAAATCAATCTTTAAACAATACAAATGCTTTGTTGAAGTTTCAAATGAATTATTGTTGGTTTGATTTGGGGTTGTTTAAATTAAATTAATTTTGAGTAATCTTAAATTGATTATATTTGTGAATTATCTTAAATTAATTTTGGCTTTTGATTTATTTTAGTTTAAATTTGTGTTTGGGCCAAAGTGACCTAAATGGGCCAAAATAGGCTAAATTGGGTTAAGTGACCCAATTAGCCCAGTTGGAAGCTCATATGTTTAAGTTTGTGTTCAATGGGATTGAACTTAAGGTTGGATTCATTAGGTCAAGTTTGGTCTTAGCATAAGTTCGCTTTGGCAATAAGTGCTAGGTGGGGTCCATTAGCCTTATAGGACAAACCCTAGGGTTTACTTATATTAGTTTTGGGATTGGTTTGGTGTCCCTTAGTCACTAAGAGTGTCTTAAATCTCTAAGTGAAGAGATCATATTACTAAGATTGGATTACTAAAAATTAAAGGAGATATGTATGTTAATCTCACTAAAAGTGAGGTCAACAATCTTTAGATCTAACATACATATAGTTTATTTGAGCATCTCAATGAGTGATATCTATCGAGCTCAAGATCACTCAAGTTTGAGGTCGTTAAGGAACTTAAATCCTAAAATAAGATTTAAAATTGTGAGAATGACTACAGACTATATGATAGAGTGTTTTGAGATTTTGACTAATTTACTAAATGCCTTCTAAAATTATATCAATAAGACTCCATTGTCACCATAAAAGAGAGGAAATATAAGAGCTAAGCCTAAGAACTTAAGCTTTTTTGCTACTAGTAGTCATCATCATCCATCACAAACAATGATCGTCGACCACCACCAATGATTATTATAACCCATCAACCACCATACAATTATTGTAGTCTTATTTTAAGTCATTATTGCTTAATTTTTGGACAATTGAGGACCAATCAAATAATTGTAACTTTTTAACACAATCTTCTCTGATTAGAGAAATGAGTGAAATTTTGCAACCTCATCTACATAGTTAATTATTTTGATTAGGCTAGGCCCCATTATTTTTTCCCTCTCAGGATTTTTTTTTCATATAAAAATTATGATGTCTTCTTTACTATTCCTTATTATATGTGTGAACTAGATTTTCATATAAAACTATGACATTAATTTTTTACTTTATTGTTGCAATTTTTAGCACTCAACACTTCACATTGATAAAGTGAAGAGGATTACTAGCAAGTATATAGAATGAGATACCATACTTTTCTCTATCATATATTCTATAAGTATAGTGGAAAGGTGTTAGTCCCCTATAAGCTCAACGTCCACTTGCTTCTTATGCTCTATCTTCTTCTTTTACACTCATTCACCCATCACATCTTAGTGAATGGCTAGGTTTCTTATAGGCATTTCCTTGCTCTTCTCATTCATAGTTTGCAAATTTTAATGTACAAATTATGAACCAAACATTTTCAGGCATCCAATTTTTGCCTAATCTTATTTAATTATTCTCCAACTTAATATGGAAGTCCTTAACTTAAGTGCATAATGACAAAAAAATGATTTAGCCCTTCAACAAATACTTGCCTAATTTGAGAAAGTAATAAAAATATATATTTTTACCATAAAAAATATAAGAAAATATTCCTTCTGAGAATTTTTTGTTGCTATTTTAATTATATATTTTTTGTGCCTTCAATAAGAAATTCAGGTGCTCACATCTCCTCCTTGGTGCTAAGATGGCTTTATGTTGTATATCCAAAAATTATTCATCAACCATCCTCAATAACAATTGATAAACTAAGTCCTAGAGATTAGCATGCCAGGTACTCTAAAGAGATAACCAAAGAAAGATCTATTTACACTTCCAATGAGGTTATTAGCCTTAAATTATTTAATTAAATTGTCCATCAAACTCTACTTTGTATGTAACTTATGTGGTGTAACACTTCTATTTTAAGATGATTAGAGTAAAAATTTACATAATAAAATCACTTAAATGAGCAAAAAAAATCCCTAATAAATGTGTATGTAAAATTTCTATCTAAGAATATAATTAAAAATTAATTGAACAATCTTCATCTTAACTTTAAACAGATGATTTCATCAAGACTAAATCATAATTAAATAATCTTCAAACCACCTTCAAATCATGATCAAACTACTTTTAACATCATAAATCATGATTGAATAATATTCCAATTGCTTTCAAACAATAATCAAATAATTAGTCATCGAAACATAATCAAATAATGATCAAACAATGATCAAATAATGATTACAACATGATTACATGGTTGAATCATCATTAAATATGATCGAAGATATTTGTTGACCTCACTTTTGAAGTGAGGATCCAATTTTCCCATCTTAGGCCTAAGAGTTTTCTAGACACAAAGACTTCTTTAGTCATAGGACACTTCTAGTGGTCAGGTGAATCTTGACACAAACCTAGAGGCTCGGGAGGAGTTGCTTTAGGCTATCCCTTAGAATGAAAGGAACCTACCCATCCTACGGCCCAACCAATACCCATGTCTACCTCCTTAGCCAAAACAAAACCTCAAATCAAACCTAAATTCATCTTAATCCTTTAAGCCAACCTTATGGATTTAACCAAAGTTCCTTCAATCCAACCTAATTCAATTGATTTTCACAAAAGCACTCCAATCATTCAAAACCCTCATTCCAAACTCTACATTCAAGCAAATTAAACCCTATTGACCAAAATCAATTCAATTAACCCAAGCTAGCCCATTTGAACCCAAAATCTAATTAAAACTAAATTAATTTTAATCAAAGTCAATTCAATCCCAAATCAATTATCCAACTCAATTCAATCTAATTCAACCCCAAAACCAATTCAATTGATCCATTAGGTTCACTTGACCTAAAGTGACCTAAAGGACCCATTTGAACCAAATTCCAATCCAACCCGAATTGGATTGAACCAACCCATCCAAAACCTCCTATATTGATTATTGATCATCCTTGATTTATCAATTCTAATCAATTGGGTCAAGCAAATTCAATTCAATCACTTGACCCAAGTTAACCCTATTAACCTACATGAACCAAATTAAGCCAAATCTCATCCAAGTTTAAATTGATTGAAACTAATGATTCACACCAGATTCAAATTGATTCTTGAACATGACTTGACCATCAATTGAGCCAAACCAAACCCAATTGGTCTCTTGACCCAATTTGACCTAAAGGTTCAAATTGGGCCGAATAAAATTCTACATCAAATTGATTACAACCAATGATTCAAATCCATTACAAATTGATTATTGACCATGATCAAGCCCTTGATTGAATCTAATTTGGCCAAGTAAACCCAATTGACCGATTTAGGCCAAATTGACCTAAAGGGTCAAATTGGTCTAAATCATTCTCAAATCAAAATTTATTGAAATAAAACTTGCAATCATCTTCAAATGACCAATTAAATCTAAATCAACACCTAACCTAAGCCAATTCGATCAAATTGACCAAATTGGTCAACTTAGCCCATTTGACCCATATGAACCCATATGGGTCAAATTCAAAGCTAATCCAAATTAAATCAAACAGATTAAACTTAAATATCTCAAATCATCATTTGAACTTGACCCAAGCCTTAGTTTGACCCAATTTGACCAATTGGTCAACTTAACCCAACCTAGTCCAATTTGACCTACATGGGTCAAATTGAGCCAAACCCAACCAAATCAACCCCAAACTCATTCAAACTTAGCATGACCCATCCTTGGGTCACCATGGTAGCCCAAATCCAACCCAACCCAAACCAAACTAGATTGACCCATTACTCATTGGATAAAGCATTTCAAATGGGATGAAATCTATTCTTGGATGGCCAAACTCACTCTCCTACCCTTGACAGTTACCCTAAGCTCAAATTGGACATGAGGGCCACTGGCTCACCTGACCAAAGCTAGTTGAGTCAGCCATTAGCCAAGTGGAGGTGAGCTAATCCACCTCCCCCCGTTGGAATACGTGGAAACCAAGGACAAGCCACCTTAGCTTTGGCAGCCCACTCCCCTTCACTCCTCCGCTCAAATTGTGCCTCCTCACTAATCCCTACCACCCATGGCCACCTACACCGGTTGGATGTCTACCCATGGTAGAATTGATCCAAGTCGTTAGTTTGGATGGAGAGGAGAGTATACTCCTCTTTATTTGGTTCAAAAACACAATAAGTGTTTTCCTAGAGCACGAGAGCTAGGATACTCCTTAGTGATTTCCCAGTTCCTGAGCCCCCCCATTAAAACACCAACACCAAACCCATAGATAGAGCCCATCTCCATCCAACCTCATCCAAACTCCACCATTTTTAAATTAACTTCACTCATAGCTTTCCCTAGCTCTAGTGAGGAGAAACGAATCAATTCTCAATCAATTTGAGAACCAGAGACCCATCCAAGACCAATTTCATCGAGGATTCCAGTGGTGTTTAGTGTACAAAGCAACCAACAGGGAGGAAAAGTGCGAGCTTCTTAGCAGGGCTTCATCTCGTTCAGATGAAGCTACCTCAGTCAGTTAGCTGCTGGTTCTGAGCTTTGGTGAGGTAAATTATGCAAACCATCAAAATTTCATTTTTTTTTGTTAGGCCTTTGTTAAGGAAAGTGTGATTTTGTGTGATTTTGATTGTAAGATCCCTTTATATTTTCTCCTTGAAGCTTTAAACATCGATCTCGATGCCTCACGAGCTCCGACGAGCTCGGATCAAGTAGAGGAGGGTGGACTGTGTTCATCTTCCATTGCTCGAGGGATGATGGATCATCCATCATCCATTTTGTGTGATTGGAATGGATGGCTGTGATTTAATCTGCTAGATTTAATTGATTTAACCTTACAAATCGTGAGATAAATTCCCACCATCTGATCATATATTAGATGACGGGGATGAAATTGCATTCGCCGCCACCATGCCAGCACTGCGTCAGACCATTTAAGTGGCCAATCCCACTGTGCGACATGGAAAGCACTACCACGTCAGTCGCCTGTGTGGTGCTGACAAGATTAGGGATTAATTTGGGTCGAAAAATATAATTAATTGGATGAAACTTCCTAAAGTTATAACTAATCATAGAAAAAATCAAAAAAATACAAATAAATATATTTTGGAAAGGATAAATAGAGGAGAGTTTAATAAAAATAATTTTATTTGATTTTGAATAGTGATTAAGGATTAATTAGGGTTTGAATATTTTATTAGCTTAATTAAGCCCTAATTACTTAGGCAATTAATCCCAAAATTAGCATGTTGATTTAATGAGATGACCTCTGGCTCTCATTATTTTCCTAGGATTTATTGGCTTTGTAATTAAAAAAATTTGAAATTCAAACCTTGATTACCCTCTTAATTAACTTAATGATTATTTAATGTTCTAAATAGTAAAGAAAAATTAATTTAACATCATTAATCCTTGATCAATAGTGAGATGATAAGAGAGGGTGATTAAGACCTCTTTCTTAATTACTTTTCCAAAATATATTTTATTAAAGAAAGTTAATTAAATGAGAGGTTTAATTAAGAGATTAATTAATTAGTTGATAATGAAATTAAATCAAATTAAATTAATAGCCATTTTAGATGATTAACATTTAAAGAAAGGGATCCCCGTTATGTATTCAATAACATAAAGACTCTTAATGAAATTATGATTAGCCCATAAGTGTGGGAAAATCATTAATGTACATAATTAAATTCTTTAATCTAATTAATCTCTAATCATGAGCCAATTGTATTAGGTCCTTTAGAACTTTTCACTTTTATTTTTCTCAGGTTCATATCATTTGTGGCTCATAATTAAATGGTTAATCATATTAAAGAAGCATAGGGAAGGATAATTAAATGGATTATTTAACAGTTCAATTTAATTAGATAAAATAATTACTTAATTATCACTCCTTAAATAAATTAAGATCACTAACATGGGAAGGGGATAAAAACATCAAATGATCTCTCCTCTTTAAGTTTAATCAAATCCAAAATCAAAATTAATAAGAAGCTTTGGTTTTCTTTAAGTTATTTTATTTAATATGATTGTCCTTAGAAGTTTGTGTAATTGAATGAATCATGTGGAAATGTTTGACTATTCTTTTTCAATCACCATAAATATTGTATGCTATGTGACATCATGTATCCATATTATCAAAATAAAAAATGAAGTTTTCTTATGGAAAATTGCAAGTGTCGGCTTAATCTTATTATATGTGTGGCTATTATCACTAATAAATCAAAATTATTTTTCAAAAGGTGCAAATTTATAATAATATATAGAGTGATGGTAGTTATGAATATACATAGGATTTGCATGTGTTTATAGCTAAAACATGTAAAAATTGTGCTTTCTTTCCTAAGTTTTATATGAATTCACATATATTTGAATGAAAATAAGTATATAGTCTGGGCATCCTGGGAATATGAAGCTTTAAGTTGCCCCAAGGAGGTCATTTGATTACCTCACTTCCCTGGTTAACAGAGGCATGTACTTATTTAATTTTATTCAAATGTATATTTGTATTAAAATTTAAATAGAGCTTTAACTTACATGAATAGATAATTCAATCAAATAAAATACAATCTTCATGATTTTCATTTTTTTAATTATTTATAAATTCATATGTATTTATGATTGTGAGTATATAGTCTTGACATCCCAAGAATACAAGACTTTAAGTAGCCCCAAGGAGGTCATTTGATTATCTCACTTCCCTGATTTAAACAACGTCACATACTTGCTTACAACTTTTATACATGTGTATGTATATTTGATTAAAGAATGAGAATCTAATTTTCTACTAAAAATACATGCATCCATAACCATTTAAGCATATCAAATGTATTACATGTAAAGGTAGTGCATTTTTTCCTATGTTCATATATAGATTCACATATGTTTGAATCATAATAAGTATATTGTCTGGACATCCCGAAAATATGAGGTTTTAGGTATCCCCAAGGAGGTCATTTGATTACCTCACTTCCCTGGTTAACAAAGGCACATACTTATTTAATTTCATTCCTATGTACATTTGCATTAGAATTTGAATAAAGTTTTAATTTACATGTATAAATAATTCAATCAAGTAAAATACAATTATTAAAAATGTATGCATTCATAATCATTTAAATGTGCCAAAAATATATTGCATGTATAGGTATTCTAAGTGTTAAATCATATGCATATTATGGGTGATGAAAAGAAATGGGTTAACATATTCTATATGAAGGTAATTCAATTACATTAATCTTAAGATGCCTTTCATGTTGAATATGATTCTTTAAGGTTAACCTAAACTTAGGACTAATAAAACATCTAATAAATCATTCACTAAAATAAACAAAATCATTAAAATGTGCTTTTAGGAAACAACTTAGGATAGGGATGAAAGAGGTTAAGCCTCTTTCTTCTTTCATAACTCTTAGATACTAAGTGTAAATCAAAAGAAATAAAATAAAATTAAAATTAAAATTTATAAGTCTCTAAATAACTTAAAATGAAACCATCCATTCAATTAACTTAAATAATTTTGAAACTTAGAAAATTATAATTCAAATTCTTAGCTATGATACACCACATAAAGCCTAAGCACACACATTAGAATGCTAAGTTACCAATTCTAGCCTTAGGTTAGGACGGTGTATGTAATGATGATGTGTTTTATTTTATGATGTAATGTTTTAGACTAGATGTTGAGATTGTGGATTATAGAATGGATGTTAGGTCGCTGGTAGCTAATATTATTTTATACAGGAGATTATATTTAAGGGGCCATTCAAAAATAAATGTAAATGTTCTACTTGCAGGTTGCTTATGCCCCAAGCATAATTCACATTAGGATAGGTGGTCTTGGTTACCCAAGTGTAGGGTGCTAAGCCCAAATTATTAAATTTAACTGCTTGGGATTATGCATGTTTAGCTGATATCTACTTTGTAGGTATAATTAGATTTATTAATCCATAAAATTTAATTTTATAATATGAATTAGGATTAGTGCTATGGGGTTTAGGATGAGTAGTGGCTAAAAGGCTTAGTCCTGGGTGCCCTATGATGCTTTGTAGCAAATCAAGTCAAATCAAGAGAAAAAAGGAAGAAGAAATGAAGAAGTGAAGACCCCCCATAGCATGTATTCAATTTCAACAGTAATTATTCTTTTATAATTCCAGGTTGTATAAGGGTAGAGCACGGCTACCCATGTTTTTCTCTTTTTCGAGGTGTATGTCGGTAACCGGCCATAACGGCCTCTTCTTCTTTCATGATAACCTATAAAGTGATTGTTGTTTTGTTTATATTGCATAATAGAACATCATAATTTTAATAGTTTCTTCATGATTGATGTTTAAATGTGTGGCCTAAAGGAGGTAGGCTCTTAGGACTAAATTAATTTTTGTACCCAACTAAAAATAACTTTCAACCTCATTTTAAAGCCTAGGTTGTAAATAAGATAATTAAAAGATTTAGCAACCCCTTAGTTGTATGTTATATATCTCACATCATGCATGTCATATTGAATCACTCTTGTAAACATGAGGGCTTCAATTTTAGCACTTTAGGGACCACTTGACCTATGAGAGAAACACCTTATGATGGTGCTTCACCCTCTTTCTGTCTTGATTGGGCCAATAACAAAATTTTATCACACATTTAGGCATAAAAAAATCCCAAAGCCATTGTCCAAATGAATGAATCAAAATAAATATAAAATTTGAAAAGATTTTTGCATTTTTAGACTAAGTCATATGCTCATATCAAACATGATCTTGTCTCTTAGGGAGTGAGTTTAGGGCTCTAGCCTCTTTCAAAATTAAATAACAAACCTAGCCATCTTGCAATTTCATATCTACCTACAGTTTAAATATGAGGTATTAGGCGACCACTCAGGTGATTGTAAGTCAAGAAGAAGTCAGACAGGTTTATTCTCTCTTATAGAAGTAAACCATCATGTCCCCTTTCACTTAGATTTAGGTCGTGCTTTAACTTGTATTAAAGCTCCCTAGATTTAGGATCCGAGGTCGCTTATTTTATCTAGGCTATGAGCATAAATCCTTACCTCTTAGGTATTTCCATAATCTTGTGTTTGTGGTTATAAGCCCTTGCAATCTAATAAAATTTTAAATCAAATAAAATAAACTCTCTCATTTTCAAACATATAAAGCCTCACCATAGGATAAGTTGGAGTGCTTACTAGGCTTCATAGTATCACGAGCACTTCCTGCTTACTTTCTTTTGGATTCTAAAATAAGTCTTCTAATTGAACAATCCCATTTGATTTTTTCCTAAAATTATCAATTCATTGATAGTCTTAACCTTGAAATCTTTGAAGACTATAATTGACTACTTTAATCGAGAGTGTTCTTAGAAAATCTCATTTTTTTAGGATGTAAATAACTATGGAGAGGCTTCCCTCCATAGGGAACTAAACAACCTGGCATAAAATAAACCCTTCTTTTCTTTTCCATGTAAAGTAGGGAAAGAATCTCTAGTACATATGAAGACCCATCATGCTTGATGAGTCCTTATTAAATGATTAGGTCCATTGTAGGGTGATATTTCTATCTTTTGAGATAATATGTCATACCTTAATGTCCTACCCATTCAACTTCAATAAGTACCCGTAAGATCTGTGGTGTCCACCCGGTGCATCCAAAAATAAACACCATAATATTCAAAGGTGGTTTGATCATAGTTTGAAAGAGATTCAATGATTATTTAATCATGATTAATGATACTTAGAAGATTATTTGGTCATAGTATGATCATGTTAAAAAGTTTTCAACTTTATTTAAAAATTATTTGTCCATAGTTTAATCATGATGATGTAACACATCAAAGGAGGAAAGGACCAATCACTAGGTCTCAAACCAAAGTTTGAACTCAATAAGATTTTAGTTGACTTCATACATGGAATTATATTTTATATGTTGTACTATGTAGTGATGATTTTATTTAATCATGTGTAAGTGTTGTATTAGATTTGTGATTGAAACATGTGAAATCATATGTTTAATTTCATAGGTGTGGGTCTAGCCCCTTAGCACTGCACTCTATAGGTTTTAGTGTTTGAGAAATGAGAAGCTGGTGCCATGACATGCAAAATGATTGTTTTAATTTTTTTTTAGTTTTTTCATAGTTTTCTCCCCAATGGACACATATTTTAGAGTATTGTACTTATTTTTACACCTATTCCAACCTAATAGGAAATTTTTGGCACTGTAAGTGAGAATTCTTCTGTTAGAGCTTGGTAGTTGACCAACAGAGAGATTTAGAGATCACTCACTACCATTTTACTTAAGTGAGTAGAACTTTAGACCTCTTCCACTTTAGTGAGTGGAAGATATTCTTCTCTCTTTCACTTTGGTGAGTGGAATAATAGTGGAGCATCTCTTTCTCCACATCCACTACGACATCCTTCTCTTCATGATCATGCATCACCAATTTTTGGTATTAATGCCCAAGGTTTGGAGGTGTCAAGAATGTGTTTGAAGATAATCCATATCAAATCAAAGTAAGGTTAATTCTATACTTTTTATTTTGTGTAATTTCTTTTACAGAATTAGTGATTTTGCTTGGAAACATATGATAGATATATGTGGTAGGCAATTTTATGAATATTTGTGTTACTACAAATTAGTTATCTCTAATTTGAAGTTCAGCCTTTTCCATGCTTAACCTAACTTCAAGCCATCTTACTTAAGTAATAACTTGAGTAAGGGAGAGTTCACTAAATAGCCTAACCTAGATATTAACCTTACATAAAAAATCAAAATCATATTAATTAGAATTTTATTTAGAACACCATACAGATCTTGAGGGATTTTTATTTAGGTAATCAAGTACGTCATTAATGGATGAATATAATATCTTGAAAGATAAATATATTATCATATAATATATTCAATTACTTAATAAGGACTTCTAAGGTTGATGGGTTTTATATATACCAAATATTCTTCCTTTAAACTACATGGAGAGGTAGAATATCATTTATTTTATTACAATGTTCACAATTCCTTAAAAGGGCAAATCTCTATAGTTAATTACATCTTAGAAGAAGTGTACTTCTCCTAAGAATACTCTAAATTAAAGTAATTGACTTTTACCTCTATGGATTTCAAAGCTTGTTTTAAATTGATAGGTAATTTGAAAATTCAAAAGGGAATGCTTCAAGGTGGAAGAGTTCTTTTCAAAAGCTAATAAGGAATAAGTAGGAAAAAATTTTAGATACTGAGAAGCCCAATAAGCATTTCAACTATCCTATTATTGGGCTTTACATTTTTAAAATTCATATTATTGAGATTATGAGTTGACATTTTAATAGAAATCTAGGACTTAGATTCTGTCAGTATAAGACTATAAAAATGCCTAGCGGTTGAAGACTTATTCCAACATGATGCTTCAGAACTTAAGTCTAAAAATGCTTCTGACATGAGTCAGAAACTTGACCTAGTATAATGTTATAAATTTAGGAATTATCAATTCTTCTGTTCTCTTAAGAGAATAAACTTATCCTTGACTCTTCTGGACTTCTGTCCAACCTGAAAGGGGTTTTCAGCTAACACCACCAGAATGATTTAAAACCATGATCCCAATTTTATGTATGCAAGATGGATGGATTGTTGTGTTTAGGAAAGAAAGCTAAGAGCATAAACTCACCCCCTAAACCTAAGATATTAATTGGTATGCTATGCATCTAACTAATAAAATAATCTTTATTTTTATGTATTTTGACTCATACTTTTATTTAAAGGCTTTGGGTATGCAATTCATGTCTAAGATGAGTTGCAATTAGAAAATAGTTATGGGTCAAATCAAAATTGGAAGGCACTCAGCCCTAAGAATGGTGGTCATCCTCATAAGTCAGATACCCCCTTATATGCAATGGGTGAAGTGTCCAATTGAAGACGTATGAATAATATGTTCACATGATTCACAAAGTCTAATTATTTATAATTGATTTTAATTATTGATGCCTAGGGATTTATTCATAGTGAGGTTATGACTTGTTTATTTATATTTAAGTTGAATTAATTTAATTAGGTAAAAAACATTTTCCTAAGAGCTTAACGTGTCTAGGCTTCATCACAACACAACAATCATAAAAAAGAATGCTATGAAAAGCATCCAATGTTATCACACACCCAAAGTAAATAGAACTAAATTCAAATTAAAGTAAACAAATAGGTGTGGTCAAATACCTGTTACACCTTAAAAAGAAAAAGTGGGCAGTCAAGCTCTACCCTTATACAGCCTAACACTACAAATTTGACCTATATGGTCTTCATTTGACTTTAAAATCATCAACTTCTCTAGGGGCCTCTTTAGGCTCCTTAGTGGACCATCAAATGGGTACAGTCAACCTTGCTAATCATAAATCTCCATATATCCTAACTTAGTTCTAAGATCAAATTACAATTTTACATTTCAAATTAAAATCCTAAACTCTACAAAATATACGTTAGGAAAAACATACAACACACAGCAATTTATATTTCAAACATATAGGATTAGCATCAGTGATTACCAAGCCCACCTATCTTTTAAGGTTATGCTTAAGGACTTATGCAACACCTATGAGAAATTAACATTTATTATTTATATGACAGCGGTCCTTTTAAGAACAACCACTGTAAAAAATAGTGTTAGCCTAAAATAGTACACTACAACTATAGTCATCCAGTCTAAAATAGTACACTACAAAATAAGAACAAGCATCACATCACAATCAACACATCCTCACAGATCATCAGTCTAACCTTAGTCTCGGGTCGGTGACCTAATATTCTAGTGTGTGAACAGAGGGTTATTATGACATGTCTGTACTAGGCTTCTTTAACTTTAAATTTTAATTTTAAGTCAGAGTTTGTTGATTTACCATTAGGTGATTTTACTTCAAATGATTTAGTTGATATCTGATTTTATTTTCAATTTTAATCCATTTATATGTTAACATTGAATTTTAGTTTTAAAGAGTGAAAAAGAGGTTAAACCTTGCTTATGGCTAGCCACAACCTACTTAACACCCTAATCCTAATAAAACAAGATCATCACCAAGAAGGTTGATATTTACTTTAGAAATCAACCTAAAGATTTATATATTTCATTTGATATCCTTTATTTTTATTTTATGTAGGATTTAATTTGATTAATGCTTGTTCAATTTATTTATAATTATAGTTTGGTTGTTAGTGCTTATTATTATTATTTTAGATCATTTCATTAAAATTGATTTAATATTTCAATTTAAGTTTAGTTATTAGTTTATTCAATTTCGTTAAGTTCATTTAAATTTAAATTTAAATTTATGTTTAATCTCTTACTTGAGTTTTTCATTTATATATCTATTAAATTCTTTAAGTTTTATTATTTTATATTGATCTATGCAATTGGCTGCATAAATAATCTGATTAGACTAAGTTTCATTTGATAGATTTAATAATTATTGAAGTTGGGTTAGTAATTATATTTTAATCCCATTAAGTCTATTTCAATTTAAGATCTAATTATTTGATTTAATCTAGCTTAGTATTTAATTAACTCTGTTGGTTTTTATCAGCTTATGTGATTTATGTTTGTTTGAACTAGGTTTATCATTATTTGAATATAGTAATTTTTTGTTTCCTTTGAGTCCAATTGATTTGATGCTTCAATTCATCTATTTTAGATTATTTAAGAGGTATTTTAGTAATTTTTGGGATTTGTTATATAGTTAAACTTTCTTATAATATATTAGACTTGTTTCATTTGGGTCTATAATATATTTATTTAGATGATTTGATTGAATTTGTTTATGTTCAAATAAATTATCTATGATTAAGTTTGATTTAATTAATTTAATTTAATCTTGATTTAATTTGTTGAATGATTGATTGAATATTTATGCTTAATTTAATTGATTGATATAATTAAAGTTTATTTAATCTGACTCATCATATTTAAGTGCCTTGATCAATTTAAACTAATGTTTGATTATTTTAATTTCTTTAAAGATTTTAAGTTTTCATAAGATCACTCTAATTAGATGATCAATTCATTTAGAAGTCTGATCAAATGTTTAACTTAGTGATTAGATTGAAGGTTATTTGATATGTCTTATTTATATATTTTGCTTAGTTTAAGTTAATCAAATGGTTCCCTAATCCAACTAAGGTTTGATTACTTGCACTTGAAAAAGTAAACTTAAACAATCAAGACTTTGATTAGTTTCATTCCAAGCTAGCTAATTTAATAAATCTAGTTAAATTTTGATTACATTATTTCAAATTTTGGTTAACTAAATTAAATATCTAACTTAATTAAGAGTTTAATTAATTTTCATTTAAATTTGAGTGATCAATTTAAATAGGATTCTAATGATTAGTTACGGTATGTTCGATTGATTTTCTACGTAATTTGGCTAGCCAAATTAATTGATCAATGTTTAGTTAAGTCAGCATAGTTACATAATTATCTTAGTTAAGATTTGGTAAAAGATTGTTAAATGTTCTTGGTTAAAATTTTAGTTTGTTAAATGTTCTTGGATTTAGCTAGGTTTTGTTTCCTTTTTCAATTTATTTATTTATTTAAATTGAGCTTAACTTTTAAGTGTTTGATTGACTTAATTTAATTAAGGATGATTTGAGTTTCACATGATTAATTTGATTTAGTGATTAATTTTCTTAAAGAGTTTAATTATATTGATTATACTTTGATCAATATTTACAGTTAAGCGTTCAATTTAAGTTAAGTTTGATTTAAAGATTATTTTAATATGACTTGTTTAATTTAATTTAATTTGATTAAGTGATTGATTAATTTATTTTAAAATTTTATTATTAAATTGATTAATGGTTAATCTTAATTAGAAGTTTAATAATTTGTTTTATGTTTAATTTAATTAATTCTAATTATTATTAGATTAAGTATTAATTAAGCATTTATTTTATTAAATGATTAATTTGATTAAGAATTCAATTAAGGAACTTAATTCACTTAATGATCAATTGATTTAAATGTAATTAGGTGATTATTCAGTTTCATTATTATTACATTAAAAGTGATTATCTTGGCCAAATAGTTCATTAAATTATATGTTAGTTGATAATTGATTGATTTGATTAACTGATAAATTAAATCATTCATTTTAATTGAGATTTAATTAATAATTAAGTTTAGTTTTCAATGAAATGATTAATTTATTTAAATGAATAAATTTCACCAGACAATGAATATTAAGTTTATTCGAAGGTTACTTAAGTGGTTTGATTAAAGATTAATTAATTCATTCATTATTAACTTAATCAAAGTTTAATTATGGGTTAGTTGGGGTCTTTTTATCAGGTTAAATAAAATTTGATTCGATTTATTTCAATTCATTTTATGAAGCTTTTAACTTGATTTTATCTGTTTAGATGAATCGTGTAGTTAAATAATTCATGATTTAGGTTTCTCAATTGAGTTGAATTTAAAATTTAATTACTATTTAATTGGGTTTCATGATTTTAATTTAACTAAGTTTAGGTTTAGGCTTGATTTAGTTTAAATTAAAGATTATGTGATATTTTATTGATTCAATTTAAGGTTTGGTTAATGAGGGCTCTAAGTATTCTTTTATTTATGATTTTAGCTTTATTTTAAATATAACTTTAATAAATTCAATTATAGTTAATTTTAATGACTTTTAAATCCTAATTAAGTGATATTTTGACTTAGGAGGTTTCAAAGCATTAAAATATATATTAAGGTTCTTTAATGTTAATGGAAAGGTTTTAAGTTGATTTCATTATTTTTTTTATAATTTTTGACATTTTTAAAACTTTTTACTTGATTTAAATTGACTTGAAACTTGAAAATTTAATAAATATCGATCCAAAAATCATTTTGCCTTGGAATTTTTGTGGAAAATGGGGTCCTTGGCCAGTTTCACTTTCTCAAAGTTTCAACTTATTTAGAGATGTATTTTATGACTAATTAGAGTTTTATGTTTTCAATACAGCCTAATTTAAGTCTAAATTATTAGTAACTTATTAGGAATTTTAATTTTTTTCTTGATTCCCCTCTGAATAATGAATCCATAAAGAATTTACTTAGCATTTTGGAATTTTTTGTTGATTTATCATGAATTTTCAAAGTTTAAGTTAATAAATTGAGTTAATTAATCCATTTAATGACCTAATTAAGTAATTTTATGGTTTAGTGAATTTCAAAGGATTTTAATATTTGTTTACAGTTAATTAAAGTTATTTATAATGGTTTTGTGCAATTTTGATGGGTTTTTTTTTTATAATTTTAATAGTTTTAAATTAATTATTTTATAAAAGTGGACTTTTAAACTTTGAAAATTTATACCTTTTAATCCACCCATCCTATTGACTTGAATTTTTTGTGGTAGGAAGATATTGGCCTCAATTTTATTCTTAAAAATTTCAAACTAATTTGATTGATATTTTTAAGATTAATTAAAGAAATTTGATTTTCATTCAAACCTAAATTAAACCCAAAATACCTAATAATAATTAGAACTTTTGCATTCATTAGACTTCTCTCGAAAAGAAAAATCCAATGAACACTTATTTGCAATTTTTTGATAAGTATTTTATTTTATATGATTTTTTTATTTTTTGGATAATTTTCAGCATTTTTACAAATCCATATTTACTTACTTAAACAAGTTACTAAGTATTGACTAGCACTATTGTAGTGTAGCTTGGTCATTGTAAATTTGACTAAGATTTTATGGGGCAAATGCTCAGATCTAGACCGTTCGATCTTCAGATCGAATGGTTAAGAATAAAAACCTGATAAAAGTGATTTAAATCAGATTTTAGCCTATCTAATCTTGGTCGTCTATTCCTATCAAGTGGAATGAATGGCCACTACCTTGTCTCCCTCCCAACATGCAGGAAAAGAGGGAGGGGTAGATGATTTTTGCCACTGTGCTACCCAATACGGAGGCTTTTCAACAAACATCATAAAAAACTCATTTCTCACACCCGGATCTCTCGAAACCAAAAGAAGGGATGAGATCTAGGCTATTTTCTAAGTTCACACAACTTTACTTCATCAAATAGGAACATCTAAAGCCAACCTATGGTTTGAAGAGATTATCTTGCCGAAGCTTGTATTCGGTGGATTTTTTTGTTAGAGAGGCATTTTTTGGTTTAGATGAGTCTCCAATAGCCTTTTCCTTATATGCCTCCCTGAAATCATTTTATACACCGGTAGCCACTACACCTCATCGAAATTTTGTGAGATTTTATAATTTTATATGGGAAAGAAATGGGATATGGATTG
This sequence comes from Cymbidium sinense, assembly GCA_021442155.1. Classification (NCBI taxonomy): domain Eukaryota; kingdom Viridiplantae; phylum Streptophyta; class Magnoliopsida; order Asparagales; family Orchidaceae; genus Cymbidium; species Cymbidium sinense. Next base: position 102,742,338 of record CM038224.1, on the reverse strand, counting down.
GTTTTGTTTAGTGAGCTTTTAGAAGATATATAATTGAAGAGAGATTTTAATGCTTCTTTTCTTCTCTTTTTAGTGATGGCCAAAAATCTTCATTAATGGTGATTAGAGGTGTGCTAGTTGATTAGAATGGGTTTGACACTATTGAAAACATCCTCTTTTCAATTCCAATGTCAGAGATAAGGAGATAAGTGGTGCCCTCCTTTGGTGGCCATTGCATATGATGCTTATATTCTTTTTCATTCTATCTTCTTTGACTTTCATGTTTATTTTTCCCCTCTCTATTTCCAACTTGGCTTTTCACATGATTTGGTTGAGATATTGCTGGCTTTTTTTACTTAAAAGGATGGATGGGTGGGGCATGATTTCATTGTATGTGCATTGGTCTTTCTCATTCCCTCTTCTTCTTCTTCTTCTTCTTTTTAAATGGCTCCACATCACCTTAACTCCACCTTACATGGCTTTAGGTTGTCGACTATCTACCTTGGTCAATCAAAAGTGAGCTAAGAATTGAGCTCAAGCTCATTTGGATTGGGTTATGAGCATAGAATTCAGATCTATACCACTTAGGCTTGGGTTTGATTTAAATTGATTTGATCTTGATTTTATTTGATTTTGGTTTGGTCAGGTAACTTGCCACTAAGTGTGGCTTGCTAAATGTCTAATTTGAAAGCTCCTAATATAAGATTTTAGATCCTAATTATTGGGATAAGGGATGACATCAACCTCATTAAAAAACAAAGTCAACAAAAGGACCCCTATTATGAGTGGTGGACTAGCTGGAATGCACCACACATATTGGCGTTGACTAGGATGAATCAATAGATCTTGTGAAAGTTGTAAACAAAAATGCTTGCCGGGTTGAATTTGGTTTGAATTTTATATTTAGCTTTGATTTTGATTTGAAATTTTATTTTGAATTAATTTTGAAAGATAGACATGAATTGCCTTAAGTAATTTTGATTAAAAAGATTCATTCTTAGAAGAATCTAGATTTACTAGTCTTTAAGAAGAATGTAAATATTATTAGAAAAATACTTGGTAAGGAATCTATTCCTAACATAGTTGTGATAGCTAGAAAAGATGCTCTGAGGGACTTATCCTTATCCTGACTACAACAAAGTTTTGTTTCTATCGATTTTCAATGGCTAACCTAGGAAGAAAGTATGAGGACTCACATTTCTGTAAGTGAAACTAGCCAAGGAGATAGTCCTAATGACTAACCAATCTAAAGGGTTCCCATCAAAATTTATTGAGTAACCTAAGAACAAAGCATAGGGGCTCACATCTTCCTAGGTGGAACTAGCCAAGAGGATAGCCCTAAGGACTAACCAACATAATGGGAGGATATATGGATGCTTATAATGGGATAGACTAAATCTTATGTTTTTATTTTCTTTCATATCATTTTCAATGGCTAATAGAGCAATAAAACACAGGGACTCACATCTTTCTTGGTGTAACTAGCTAAGGGGATAGCCCTAATGACTAACCAACCTAAGGGGAGGATCTATGGATGCCTATATTGGGATAGACTAGATACTATATATTTATTTTTATTCCCATCGATTTCCAATAGTTAACCTTGGAAGAAATAGAAGGACTCATATCTTCTTAGGTGTAACTAGCCAAATGGGATAACCTTAATGACTAACCATCTTATGGGGAGGATCTATAGATGCCTACACTGGATAGACTAGATTTTAAGATTTTCTTTTCTAAAAAGAATGCCGCTATGGATACTTACACCTGTCTAGAGGCAGTAGTTAAAGAGGATGCCACTATAGATACTTACTCAAAACCAGATTACATTTATTTCAACAAGAGAAGGATGCCTGTTGGATGCTTACACCTAATCTAGCTATATGAGAGAGATAGGATGTCACTAAGGATACTTACTCCTACCCTCATAGTACTAAAATTTTATTTTTGATTCTTAGAAAGGATGCCATTTTGAATACTTACACATATCTAAGATAATAGTTAGAGAGTACACCACTATGGATACTTACTCCTTCTCAAGCTACATTGATTTCAATAAGAGAAGGATGCCTCTTGGGATACTTACACCTAATATAGATGCATTAGAGAAATAATATGCCACTATGATACTTACTCCTACCCTTGTAGTACTAAAGGTTTTATTTTTGATTCCTATAAAGGATGCCACTATGGATACTTACTTCTGTCTAGGATGGTAGTTGGAGAGGACACCACTATGGATACTTACTCCTCACCAAGCTACGCTGATTTTAACCAAAAATGATGTCTCTTGGGATACTTACACCTAATCTAGCCATACTAAAGAGATAGGATGCCACTATGGATACTTACTCCTACCCTTATAATATTGAAAGGTTTGATTTTTGTCTCCAAAAAAGGATGCCACTATGAATACGTACTCCTATCTAGAATGGTAGTTAGTGAGGATGCCATTGTGGATACTTACTTCTCACCAAACTACTCTGATTTTAACCAGATAAGGATGCATCTTGGGATACTTACACCTAATCTAGCCGTAATAGAGATACTGAAAGGTTTTATTTTAAATTCCTAGAAAGGATGCCAATATGGAAACTTCCTCCTATCTAAGATGGAGTTCGAGAAGATGTCATTGTGGATACTTACTCCTCACCGAACTACATTGATTTCAACTAGAGAAGGATGCCTCTTGGTACTTACTCCTAAGCTAGACTGAAAGAGTAAATGATTGAAAATTCTTGATTTCGATTAATTTTTTTATAGAGAAGTCAAGTCTTTTAAAGAAGGAGACATCCTAAAATGGTGTTTCATGCCTTACTTTTTTTTAGTTTAATTCAAATGATATAGCAACATAAGTGCATCATGAAAATAAAATTTTATTGCTCAAAACCTGTTTCCAAGTACATTCAGGGGTGATACTTCTTTAAATAAGATCCATTAATTGGAGGCATTAGAAATTTACCATTATAATCAATTAATTAGTATGAACCACCTTCATAAACCATTTCTACGTCAAATGACCTTTCCCATGTTAGCTTAAATTTGTTCCCCATCCTTCAATGGGCTAGAATAGGCCTTTGAAGAACCAAGACCAAGTCACCTACTTGGAAAGTTCTAGGATGGACCATTTTATTATAAGCTTGAACCATTTTTGACTAGTAGAGCTCGAGATTTTGTTAAGCCTACAAGCATTTCTCTTCAAGACCTTCAAGCTCTTTCAATCGAACATGGGCATTCTGTTCTACCATGATTTGATTATTGATGTTGATTCTTAAGGAGGGCATCTACACTTTTAGAGGAAGAACTATCTCAGCCCCATAAACTAAAGCAAAAGGTGTAGACTGAGTTGGTGTCTTATAAGAGGTCTGATAGGCCCACATGGCTTTGACCAACCTTTCATGCCACTAATGTTCATTTTCATTAATAATTTTCTTTAGAATGTGAACAAGTGTTTTATTGAAGTCTTTAACTAATCCATTTGTCTGAGGTTACTATTCTGTAAAATATCTCCAATCGATATTATATTTTTTAGCAAATGTTTTTTTAGTTGTTCAAATTGCTGGACCATTATTGGATATGATTCAACGTGGTACACAAAATTGATATACGACATGTTCCTTAAAGAAGTAGAGTATATGGTGTGCCTTCACTCCTCATAGCAAAATTTCTTCAACCCACTTTGAGAAGTAGTCAGTTGTAGTTGGAAATTTTATGTTTAGTTTTGAACACCATGCCAATCTTATCTTAGGGTACTTATTTAGGTAATCAAATACATCATTAAGGGATAAATATATCATCTTGAAAAATAAACATATTTCTCTATAATGGATTAAATTACCTAATAAGGACTCCTAAAAATAATGGGTTTTAGATGTACAAGAGATTTCTCCCCTAAATTACAAGGAGAAGTAGAATAGAATTAATTTCATTGCAAAGTTCACAGTTTATTATAAAGGCAAGTCCCTATAATTATTTATATTTTAAGAATGAAGGATCTTTTTCTAAGAATACATTTGATTAAAGAAATAGATTTTTTAAATATATGTTTTAAAAGCTTGTCTTAATAGGATAATAATTTATAAATTCAATAGGTAACGCTCTCAAAAGGGAAAGAGTTCTTTTGGAGACTAATTGGGATTAAGTAAGAAATGGCTATAGATATTGGGATGGACAATAGGCATTTCAACTAACCTATATGGGGCTTTATAATTTTAATATTGAATTTAGTTGATTCTAAATTGATATTTTATTAGAAATCAAGGTCTTAGATTCTAGCAACATATGACTGCAGAAATGGCTCGAGTTGAAAGTCTTATTTATAGAAGGATGCTTTAGAACCTAAATCTATAAGTGCTTTTAACATAATTCAGAGGCTCGACCTAGTTCAACTTTTGGAAATTTCAATTCTTTCTCTTACTTGAGGAAATGAACCTATCCTTGACCCTACTGGACTTATCACTTGACTAGAAGGGTTGCCAGCTAACACCACCTAAGGGATTTTATAAATTCATGAGTTATGTCTTCATGTTATGCAAGATTGTTGAGCTGTTATATTTTTGGAATGAATCTATAAATAAAACTCTCTCCCTAACCCTAAGATCATGTTAAGTATGATATGCACCTAACTAATGCAACAAATTTTATTTTCTATGTTTTCCTCATAATTAATTTAAGTTCATTGATACATAATTTATGTCTATAATGACATGCAATTATAAGTGTTTGTGAGCTAAATCAAAAAAGAAGACATACATTCCCAAGAGGGTGGTCCTCAAAGGTTTGATGCCCCTTATGTGCAATGGGTGAAGCACCTCATTCAATGAGTACAAACAATATACTATCATGTTTTGCAAAAGCTAATTATTTCTAGTTGCTTTTAAGTTTTGCCTAAAGCTTTTAATTAACATGTGAGGTTATGAGTTTATTTATTTTTATGTTCAAGTTATTTAGATTTATATTGGGTAGAAACTTTAGTTTTCTTAGGAGTCTAACATTCCAAGCATTTCATCACAAAAACATAATCAAAGAAAGAAACCTAGAAAAGTAGGTTGTTTTTAATGGGCATCCAAAATAAATCAAACTAATTTAATTAAAATATAACTGGCCAATGTAGCCAAATACCACTGTACACCCCAAAAGGAAGAGAAAAATGGATAGTTGAGCTCTGCTCTTATACAACCCAGCCTAAAACTAAAGTTTGATCTATGGGGATCTTCTTCCAGGATTATCACCTTCTTCAAGGACCTCTAAGGGCTTCACAAGGGACCACTAAGACAACGCACTGGTAGGTCTGCTCCTGCTATTCATAGACCCTATAGATCCTAACATAATTCTAGGCTCAAATTACATTTAAAATTCTAAAATAAATTCTTAAGCCCTACAAAATAAATGTTAAGAGATATGGCACTCAATAGTGTCAATATTCAAATATGCTTTTAAGGACTTAAACATACCTGCAAGTGAAAAATATCTATAGATTTTATCACAGGAATCCCTTTTAACACAGCCCCATGTAGAAAATGATGTTAGGCTAAAAAGAATGTCCTACCATCCAAACTAATGGGCAAACAAACCTTTTCATTCATTCAAAATAGTACACTATAAAATATAATTTTTCTTTTACATCACATCATAAAATATAGCATAACGTCGATCTAACCTAAGGCTAAGGTCGGTGTCTTAATAATCTAGTGTGTGAAAAAAAATGGGTTTGTGTGGTATGACTTCACAAGGCATTTTAAGTTCAAGTTTTGATTTAATTTTTTAAAGTTAGGTTTAATTTGATTTAAGGTATTCACTTTTCATAACATTGCTTCATAGGTACATGTCATTATTAAACCAAAAGTTCTAGAAATCAAGACCTCTTTCAAACCAGTAGCCCTACAACCTCGGGTGTTCAGACTATATACCTTTTATTTGCTAATTATAAAAAAATTATTTTCATATTTTATTTTTTTATTCTTAAAATTTATTTAATATTCTATTGAGTGTTTTTAATTTAAGTAATTTAAGTGATTTATGACTTCATTTCCATTTTTGATTCCATTTTATGTTAGAGTGCAAATTAAGTTTTCAAGAATGAAGAATAAAATAAACTCCACTTTGGGTGGAACCCATTCTATTCAACATCCTAAATCCTAATAAAATGAGATATCCATCCTAAGGTGAAGATTCATTATAAGGAGGAAACTATGATCTTAAGTATCTTAATTAACCTCCTTTGGATTCAATTGAGTGATTCATTTTAAGTTGAGTTTGACTTATGTTTCACCTTTTTCTCTTAAAATTAAAGTTTTTTGAGGTTTGATTTATGTTCTTTAATTAAAATTTAAAATGCTCTTTCAAATCTTAATTTAGAGTCCATATCATGATTTAGATTGATTTTGGTTTTCATTTTAAATTTGATTTGATTCATTTATATCTGATGTTACTTAATCATTATTATAACTTATTTGATCTTATGTTTCTTTTGATTTTATCAAATGTTCATTTGATCTTATTTGTATTAATTAATTATTTATTTGATTTGGATTGATCTCATTTATTTATTTCATATATATTTATTTTTATATTTATTAATACTTATTAGCTTGAATATCTTAATTTAAACTTAGTTATGATTTTATCATTTAAATAATCTATTATGTTTCATTTCATGATTTATTTATTTATGTATTTTTAATTTACTTTTTAGGTTTACTTGATTTTAATTAATTTCATTTATACATTTCATTATGTTGGTAAATTTGAATAAGTTTACTTAATTAATTTCTAGTGTTGATTTCTTTCATTCATTTTATTAATATTTATGTATATGAATTTAGATAAGTTTGTGGTGTTTTAATTTGGAGTCGTGTGGACATCACGCAGATCTTAGGGGATACTTATTAAAGTGATCAGGTATGACATTGAGGTATGATGTGACATCTCTAAAGATGGAAACATCACCCTACAATAGACCTAATCACCTAATAAAAACTCCTATGGTAGATGAGTCTTCGTATATACCAGAGATCTTTCCCTACTTTACATGGCAAAGTAAAGCAGGGTTTATTTTATGTCAAGTTCTTTAATTCTCTATGGAAGAAAGCTTCTATAGTTAATTACATCTTAGGAAATGAGAGTTTCCTAAGAACACTCTAAATTAAAGTAGTCAATTAATATCTCAAAAGACTTCAAGGTTAAACTATCAAAGGATTTGGTATTTTTAGAAAATCAAGTGGGAATATTTTGGATTCCAAAGAAAGATATGTAGAGAGCACTCATGATACTAGGTAGCCCAGTGAGAACTCCAATTTATCCTATAGTGAGGCTTTATATGTTTGAAAGAGAGAGTTTATTTTAGTTTGAGTTGAATTTTTATTAGAATGCTAGGGCTTATAATCCATCAATACAAAATTATGGAAATGCATATGAAGTAAGAACTTATACTCATAGCCTGAAGGAAACAAGTAGCCTTGGGTGCTAAATCTAGGATTCTTTAGTACAAGCTAAAAGCATGACCTAAATCTAAATATAAAATCGGACATAACGGTTCACCTCCATAAGCGAAGATAAACCCATCCCGACTCTTCTAGGCTTACAACCGCTTGGAGTGGCTGCCAGCTAATTCCTCCTATGCTTTAAATCCATGTAGGCCGATCTTATGTTTATGCAAGATAGCTAGGTTATTCTTTAATTAGAAATGAGGATAGAGTTCTAAACTCACTCCTTAAGAGGTTAGATTATGACTGGCATGAAGACATGACTTAGACTAAAGCAAAAAGTTTTATATCATTTTGACACATTCTTTTGGATAAAGGTTTGGAATAATTATGCCTAAATGCATGATGAAATATAGTTATTGGCTAAATCAACAGGAAAAGGTGTTCTCCACTACAAGGGATGCCCTCATAGGTCAAGCATTCTGTTATCCCTATTCAAGAATGAAATAAGATGATATGCATGATATTAAAATATACATCATTTAGCTAAGGGGTTTTTAAATATTTTAATTATCTTGATTATAACCTAAGTTTTAAAGTGAGGCTATGGATTATTTTAAAATTTAGTTATGAGTTATTAGTGAGGGTAGAAAAAGTAATTTTATCCTAAAGAGCCTACTACATCAGGCCACACATTCAATCATCAAGCTTAAGAAACCTATAAAGAACATGTAATTTTAATTGCCCAATTTAAACACAATAATTAAGCATTTATATATTTCATAAAATAATAAAAGGCTAGTGCAATTGGGTACAACAGTACACCCTAGAAAAAAAAAATTGGGTAGCCGAGCTCTAACCTTATGCAACCTAGATTACAATAAAATTTTACAATTACAATTGAATAAGTGTTATGGGGGTCTTCATTCTTTGCTCTTCTTTCTTCCTTTTGATTTCATTATGCTTCAAGGCTTCACAGTGCCTCCCAAGACTTTGTCTTCTGGCCACTGCTCATCCTAAACCCCATAGCACTAATCATAATTTATATTACAAAATTACATTTTTATGGAAAGTAAAATCTAACTACACCTACAAAATAGATGTTAGGTAGACAACCATACAACCCAAGCAATTATATTTTATAAATTTGGGCTTAGCATCCCGCACATGGATAATTAAGCCCACTTGTCCTAATGTGGATTATGCAAAGGGGGTATAAGCAACCTGCAAGCAAAAGAATTTATATTTATTTTTATTTCAGCAACGCCTTTAGCATAATCCCCTACATAAAATATCATTAGGCTAATAACAGCCTAACATCTAGTCTACTCACAAATAATTTTAATATTTAGTCTAAAATATTACTTCATAATATGCATCATCCTAACTTAAAGCTAGATGTAGTGACTTAGTATTCTAATGTGTGTGCTTAAGCTTGGTGTGGTTTGCCATAGCTAGGCTTTAGAATTATGATTGTCTAAGTTTGGAGTTATTTAAGTTAACCATAAGGGGTGGTTTCATTTCAAGTTATTAAAAGGATTGGTGGATTTTAATTTGTATCTTGTTTTGCTTCTTTTGATGTTTACTTAGCATCTAATTATTGTAAAGAGAAGAAAAGGGGTTTAGCCCCATTAATCCATATTCTAAGATACTTTCTAAAGCATGCTATTATGATTTAGTTTTCTTTTAGTGAATGACTTATTAAATATTTTTTATTAATATTAAATTTGGGTTAAACTTAAAGAATCTTATTTAAGCATGAAAGGCATCTTAAGATTAATGAAATTTAATTACTTTTACATGGATGATGTTACATCATTCCTTTTCATCATTAATAACATACTTATGATTTTGAACTTAACATACCTATACATGCAATGTATTTTTGGCACACAAATGATTGTGAATGCAAATATTTTTAATAGACTAGAGGGATTGAATTTTGTAGCACATACACATGTATTAAAGATTTAAGCAAGTTTGTGTCGTTGTTAAAACCAGGGAAGTGAGGTAATCTAGGATGTCATTGGGGATACTTAAAGCTTAGTATTCTCGAGATGCCTAGACTATATACTTGCTATTTTAAACACATATAAATGTATATATAAACATAAGGATGAAAACCATACAAAATATTGTAAGTTAACAAAATTATTTATTCTTGTAAAGTAAAGCTCTATCCAAATTCTAATACATGTATACATATGGATGAAATTAAGTAAGTGCGTGCCATTGTCAACAAGGGAAGTGAGGTAATCTAAGACCTCCTTGGGGCTACTTAAAGCCTCATATTCCCAGGATATCTAGACTATATACTTACTAATAATCAAACATATGTAAATATACACATGAATCATGAAAATATCACAATACTTTAATATGTTTAAGCTATAAACAAATTAAATCACATATAACATTCATAACAACATCAACTTAAATTTTCATCATTAATTTATAGTTTCAAAAATAATTTGGGATTTATTAGTGATAATAGCCATGCCATATAATAAGATTAATTTAACACATGCAACTTACACATAACTAATTATGTTCATTTGATTCTTTTATTTGAAAGCATGAGTTCATGATATCAAATGACATACAAATTTATAATGATTTTAAAAAATAATTAAACATTACCACATAATACATTCAACCACATTACTTCCTAAGGATAATCGAGTTGGATAAAATCATTTACGGTTAACCAAAGCTTCTTATGGAATTTGATTCTTATGTTTGAATTATTAAATCCTAAGAAGGAGAAATAATATTTGCTATTTTGACCCATCCCATGTTAGTGATTTAATGTGTTTAATGAAAAATAATCAAGTAAATTTTATGGATTGATTAAGTTTGAATCAGTAAGTAATTAATTTAATTTCCCTTTCCTAAATCTCTTTGATTTCATTAACCACTTAACCTTGAGCCTCCAATAATATGTAAATGATAAATTAAAATTTGCAATGCACTTAACAAGACCTATTGCAATGAGGCTCATATTTAAGGGTTAATTAAATTAAAGAAGAATCTAATTAAGTACTTATATGGTTTTCCCACACCCATGGGTTAACCATATGTTCCTTAATAGTCTTTATGTTGTTAAACACATAAAGAGGAACCCATGAATCCAATTTGAATTCTATGATCTAATTATCATTTTAATTTGATTTAATTTCACCATTAAATTACTTAATTAATCCTTAATTAGTCCATGCATTGATTAACCTCCTAATGGAAATACACTTAGGGAAATGATTAAGAAAGATGTCCAAATTATTTTCCCCCATCATTCTCACTATTAATAGTGATTAACTATCACTAATTACTTAAATTATATTATTTAACATTGTTAATAATTATAAAATTGACTAAAGAGGGAAATTGGGATTGGAATTTTTAATTCTCTGAATTACATAACCAATAAATCCCAAGAAAATTATGGGAAGCAGAGGATATGCCATGAGATTAATCCACCAAGTTTGAGATAAATAGACCAAGTAATTAGGCCTTAATTAGAGTAATTAGCCTAGTCTTCATACCCTTATTAAGCAATGTTCATTAATCAAACCTTAGAAATCTTATTTTTATTAAATTCTCCTCTATTTACCCTTTCCAAAATTGGTTCACGCATAATTTTAGGATTTTCTATAATTAATTATAAATTTTCAAAGTTTTAGAAAATTAATTACATTTTAATCACCTAATTAACCTTTTAACCCATCGACACCACATGAGAGTTGAAGTGGCGCCATGGGATAGGTTATTTAAAATGTCCCCCATGGCGACTAAGTCTACGGTGGTGGACATGATTTTGTCCCTACCGTCCGATCTCAGATCGGATGATGGAGATTAATTCCATGGTTCCTATTAGATTAAATAAAAAAATCTAACATATTAAATAACGGTCCTCCATTCTAATCACACAGAATGAATGGCCGATGATTTGTCATCCCTCGAACGCTAGAAGATGAACATCGTCAACCTTCTGTTGCTTGATCTGAGCTCATCGAAGCTCTTGGGATGTCAGGATCAACTCGAAAATGTGCAGGGAAGAGATCTAAGAAGCTCATACAATGGTAAACACATGCAATCACACTTTAATTTACAAAAGACTAACTCCTAATAAATTTTCTACATTTTGCAAGAATTTTACCTCATTGGAACTAAAGACTAGCAGCCTATCAACAGAGGTAGCTTCATCTTGAAGAGATAAATTCATGCTAAAAAGAACTTGAACTGCCTCCCTGTCAATGTCTCTATGAACCAAATGCGACTGTGAAACTCGCTAGAGTTGGTCTAGGAGTGCCTTTCGGTGATTGAATCGATTGGGAATTGATTTTTTTGACTCATTAGAGCATGAGAAAGGTGTGAAAAGAGTTAATTTTAGCTTGGTAGAGTTTAGGCAATCTGGGATGGACAGGGGTCTCAGTTTTATTCGGTTGAGGGCTCGCCGTGATAGGAAGCATGAAGGGATTGGGAGAAGCTCTGGGAATGCTCATCATCACCTAAGAAAACTCTATGTGTCATTTGAATTGGATGGGGAGGAGTATACCATCCTCCTCAAGTGATCTGATGGCTAGGATGATTTTAGCTTTTGGTACTCGTACGCGTACAATCGGGATAGGTCTCCAGAGATGGCAGTGAGGGGCGAGGTGGAGGCTCTTGAGAGGTTGAGGCTATGACATGGGCTAGCAAGGTGTGTACCTCCTCTTCCAAGTGATCTAATGGGGAGCCATGGGTGAGTTCACCCTCTCTTGACCCAAGGCTAAATCCAACAGCCTTAGGTCAGGTTGGGTCAGTGGTCCTAGTGTCCAAGAATGGCCAAAGGTGGTTGCCATGGATTGGGATTGGGTGATCCATTTCAAATGAGGATTTTATCCCATTTGGATGGGTTGGTCCAGTGGGTTTTAACCCAAATTAGGTTCACCATGAGTTGGGCTCATTTGGGATGACCCATGGTGACCCAAGGATGAGTCATGCCAAGTTTCATTGGGTTTGGACTTGGTTTAGCTCAATTTGATGCATATGGGTCAAATTGGGTTCAATCAGGTTAGATTGACCAATTTGGTGCTTGGAGAATCAAAAGGAAAAGCTTCTTTTAATAAGAATAGTTGGTGGTGTAGTCAGAGTGTGCAAGAAAGATAAAAAATAAGAAGTATTGTTAGAAAACTTGGTTTAGATGTAAAAACTCAGAGAATTGGGAAAGATATAAAGTGGCTTGTAGAGATTCTAAGAAAGCAATATATGATGTAAAAAATTTAGCTTTTAGTGATTTATACAATAGATTAGATACCAAAGAAGGTGAAAGATGTATGTATAAGTTAGCCAACCAAATAGATAGGAGAAGTAAAGACATAGTTCAAGTGAGGTGTATTAAGGATGAAAATAATAAAATGCTTTTTTTAGAAAAAGGATATTGAAAATAGCTGAATGGGGTATTTTTGATAAACTTTTCAATGAAGGATTTGAAAGTACGATTGATTTTAGCAACCTTAATACCCTAAATAAAAATAGAGAATATCATTTTTATCATCGTATTAGTAAATCTAAAGTTAGTGAAGCTTTAAAAAAAATGAAATGTGGAAAAGCAGTAGGACCAGATAATATCTCAATAGAAGTGTGGAACTGTTTAGGAGATCTAGGAATTTCTTGGCTTATAAATCTTTTTAATGTCATCTTAAAGACTAAAAAGATGTTAGATGAGTGGAGAAAGAGTTTGTTGGTTCCTATATTTAAGAATAAAGGTGATGCACAAGAGTGTGCAAATTATAGAGGAATTAAGTTAATGTGTCATACATTAAAATTATTGAAGAGAGTAATTGAGCATAGGTTATGTGATGAAGTTTCTCACAATTAGTTTGGTTTCATGCCAGGTAGATCTACTATGGATGTTATACATTTGTTAAGGGGTTTGATGGAGAAGCATAGAGAAAGTAAGGAGGATCTACATATGATATTTATTGATTTAGAGAAAGCTTATGATAAAGTTTCAAGAGATATTTTTGGAGAATTCTAGAATAGAAAGGAGTTAATATTGGGAATATTCAAGTAATTAAGGATATGTATACTAGAGCTGTTACTTGTGTCCAAACACAAGGAGGATTGACAAAATATTTTCCTATTTCAGTTGGATTACATCAAGGATCAGCTTTAAGCCCTTATCTTTTTTTTACTTTAGTTATGGATGTTCTTACTAGACATTTACAAGAAGTACCTTGGTGTATGCTTTTTACTGATGACATTCTTCTTGTTGATAAGACTAGAGAGGGAGTCCAACAGAAACTTGAATTATGGAGGTCAACTCTAGAGTGTAAAGGTTTTCATTTAAGTAGATCTAAAACTAAATATATGGAGTGTAATTTTAGTTGTAGAAGTTCTAGTGATAGTTGTGACATTAGGTGATCAAGTCATTAATAAGAGTGAGCGTTTGATATTTAGGCTCTATTGTTCAAAATGATGGTGAAATAGATGGAGATGTTATTAGTAGAATTCAAGTTGGATGGTTGAAGTGGAGGAATGCATCTAGCCTATTATGTGATAGAAAAGTTCCACTTAAACTTAAGGGAAAATTTTATAAGATGGTGGTAAGACCTGCAATGACTTTTGGTGTAGAATATTGGCCAATAAAATAGAAGCATAAGACTAAGTTAAGTGTTACAAAGATGAGGATTCTTAGGTTGATGAGTGGCTTTACTCTTAGAGATAGAATGCAAAATGAGTATATTCAGGAAAAAGTTGGAGTAGCTCGGTGGTAGATAAGATTAGGGAGAGCCTTAGATGGTTTGGCCACATAAAGCCGATCGTCCGATGACCCGATTAAGAGAGATGCATTAGATTTGCCTTATGTTAAGAAAGGTAGAGGTAGACCTAAAAAGACTTGGTTAAGATGTATAAAAATGATCTTAGCATACTTGATTTAAATGAGAATTTGACACATAATAGGACACAATGGAGACGAAGGATTCATGTAGCCGACCCCACCTAGTGGGATTAAGGCTTGTTGTTGTTGTTGTTGTTGTTGTTGTTGTTGTTGTTGTTGTTGAGTCAAATTGATAATTTTTATGTGTTCAAATGATGATTTAGAATATATTGGTGCCATTGGTTTGGTTTAATTTGAAGTTGCTTTGATTTTGATTCAATTTGGTTCATTTGAGTCAAATGGGTTAAGTCGACCAATTTGGTCAAAGTGGCCAAATTGGCTTGGGTGCAAGGTTTGTTTAGGTTCAATTGATCATTTGAGAATGATTGTAGGTATTGATTTGAATTGATTTGGATTTAAGAATGATTTAGCTCAATATGACCCTTTAGGTCAAATTGGGCTAAATGGGTCAACTGGGTTGGTTTGATCAAATTAGGTTCAATTGAAGGCTGGATCATGCTCAATAATCAATTTATGATTGATTAGAAATAATGGTTTCGATCAATTGGGTTTAGGATTTGTTTTGACTCAATTTGGCCCTTTAGATCAAATTGGGTCAACTTGAGTCAAGAGACCAAATTGGCTTGGTTTGATTCAAATTTATGTTTGAGTCATGATCCAAGTGCAATTTATGATTGATGGGAGTCATTGATTTTAATCAGTTGAGGTTAGAATGGTATTTGGTTCATTTTGGTCCATATGGATTAATTGGGTCAACCTAGATCAAATGATTAAACTTGTTTGGTTTGGTCCAATTGATTGCAATTGATCTATCAAAAATGATCAATAATTATCATTGAAGTGATTGGATGGGTTGATTTAATCCAATTTGGGGTGGATTGAGGTTTGGATCAAAATAGTCATTTAGGTCACTTTGGGTCAAGTGGACTAAATGGGTTGATTGAGTTAGATTGGGTTGGATTGGGTTGAATTGAGTTCAATGATGGGTTTAGGATTGATTTATGTCTTTGATAGTAATTGATTTGAGTTTGAATGGATTTCAGCTCCTTTGGACTCGAGGTTGGGTTAATTAGACTCATTTGATTGAATTGGTTTGATTACAGATCTTGAGAGAGTTTGAAATAGTGTATTGAATGGTTGGAGTGCTTTTTGTGAAAAGTAATTGGATTGGTTTCAATTGAATGAGTTTTGATCATGAGATCGATCCATGGTGGAATGAACTTAAGTTAGGACTTAAGCCAATTTGTCTTGGAGCTTGGATAAGAAACAAGATTCAATCTAAGGTTGGTTGTATTGGCTTTAAGTTGATTTTGGATGATTGGACAAGCATGGGTTTTGATTTAGGCCATAAGATAGGTGGAACCTATTTACCCTAAGGCATAACCTAAGCTTGAAGTCTACCTTCCTAAGTCTCTAGGCTTAGGTTTAGTATTCCTTTAATCACTAGAAGTGTCTTATGACTAAAGAAGTCCTAGTGCTTAGAAGGTTCCTAAGTCTAAGGAAGGATGAGTCCTCACTCCAAAAGTGGTAAACAAAGTTAATGAAATTTCAATCAATCTTTAGGAAGCTTTGATTTTATCATTTAAGGAATTTATTATCTTATGTCTTCTATTTCTTATTCAAATTAAGTTTAATGTAACATTATAATTAAAGTTTCATTACTTGGTTTAATTTATTAAGATAGAGTATTGTTTACTAAGCATAAACTAAAAAGCATATGGAATGATGGGTTTCCAACTTAAATCTAAGTCATTTTCAGTTCTTTAAACCATTTAATTAATTCAATTAGTTATTTCATTTTCATTTACATTAAGAATTATGTTGTTTATTAACTCAAATGAATTCAAAGAATTTAATAAATTTCATATTTATGTATGAAATTTAGAGTTAATTAATTTTGTATTTTAATTGATTAATTGATTCACCATGAATTTAATAAATTATTAACCAAAGATTCGATTAGAGTTTTATATTCTTAATTATTTCATTAAACACTAAATATATGATTAATCAAATTCCATGACTTTAAAGGGCTAGAAAATTTTTCTCGAGTGTTTTGATGTTAATAATAATGTTTTAAATTGATTTTATGAATTTTCAAAATTTTTGTAATTTTTTATTTATTATTTCGCTTAAATTGAGCTAAGGATTGGAAATTAATAATATGTAATCTATAGGTCATTTGACCTTGAAGTTTTATGGCAATTGATTTAAGTTCCCTAAACTTTCATCCAAATTAGATATATAATTTAGAATTAATTAAGGTTTTAGTTATTTTAATAAAATTTAAATTAAGCCCAAAGTAGTTAAAATTAGTTAGGGATTTTAATTTTCTTAAATTTCTTTATGGAAGATGCATCCATATAGGGCTTATTTAGATTTTTTAGAAATTTGGTTAATTTATTATGATTGTTTGATGTTCACATTAATTAATTGGATTAATCAATTCAATTAATTAATTAATTATGTCATTTTGGGGGTTATAGGGTTTCAATAAGTTTTAATGATGTATTTGGGTTCATTAAGATTTATTATAATGATTCAAGTTGAATTGATCATTTTCCATGATTTTTCTAATTTAATATTAATTTATTTTATCAAATTAATAGTTTAGTGTTGACATTTACATATCCATTGATTTATTTTTAAATAAATCATGAAAAGTTTATTTAAGATAAGTTTTATCCTTAATTTGATTTCCCCAAAGTTTAAAATTAATTGGATTGATGGCTTAAGCTTAATTTAAGTTTGATTATTTGTTTAAATCCAAATTAACATAAAAGTATGTAATAAAAATTGGGGATTTGGGGTTGATAAATTCTCCTTACTAAGATAAATCCATTGAGCCCTTATTTATATTATTTGGATGTGCAGTTTATTTTTTATGAATTTTTAAAGTTATGGTGATTTTTTGCATTTTTTTAATTCAAAAAGTTAATTTTCTTACTAATCAGTGCCTATTAATCGATTGGGTGCCCTTTTACCCATAGCATAATGCCACTAGATCATGCTAGATCCATACGGATCCCATGTGAAAAGGTGGCGTAAATGCAAGATCATTATAGCCATTCAATCATAGATCAGATGACCCAGATTTGATCCCAATTTTCTTAAAGGATTAAATTGAGCGATGATTCTAAATCAGACTTCTTAGTTCTAAATAAAAGGAACGGCAGCAAGGATTACATCCCTATCCTTTGTTGGAGAACTGAGAGTCGTTAGCTCTTCAGAAATGATCTCTGATGATCAGAGCAGTGAAATTATGCCATTTCAGTTGCAAGTTGTTCAAGGAGCAATTTCCAACCTATCTAAATTGCTTGATCTCAATATGAATCAATTCAACTTCACAAAGTGCCAAACTGAAATGATTTAGGGGTTAATTTTAAAGCATACCTCGCCAGCGTTAGGATGTGGTGATCCTCTAGGAGAGGTTTCACATCTCTCCCCTCTGTAAAGCTTGCCACACTGCTTGGTCAAACTCTAGAGGACGGAAACTAGAAGAGCTCATTTGAGTTAGCCACTACCCATATAACATGTGGGTCATCCAATTTGGTGGGGAATGGGGGCTGAATGGTCTTCCTCCATTTCAATCTTTAGTCGAGAGATTGGCCACTGACTTTAATCGATTTCAAGCTTGTTGGAAATGGAGAGCTTAAAGAAAATCTCAATTCTTCTTCTCTTGCCTTTAGGAGCATGTTGGGATGATTGGATTCATGAGAGGAAATTCATTTCCTCTCTTTCCATATAGAGCCATATAAATCTGGCCACCTGTGGTGATAGCTCCAGTTGAGGGGTCGGTTAGGTCTCTCCTCCCCTTACTCTCTTTTCTCCTTTGGATGTGAGCATCTCTCCATGGAGGAAGCAAATTTCATATTTCCATGGTGACATCCACCCTTAGAGGCTAGCTCTAAAGGGTGGACATTTGATTGGGATTAGCCCAAATAAGTTGGGATAAAGGGAGGGATGAGGTATGGAGAAAGGAGAATAGGATTTTGCTTCTTTCCATGGAATGTTTGTTTCTTCTCACCATGTATATAACTCATCCTTCATGGCATCTTATATGGCATCTCTTGACTTTTGGCACCATCACAACATTCATTTGGATTGGTGGTTGGTTAGCCAAGTTAAACCAAGATGAATCATAGGTCAAACTCAAGTCCATTTGAGTTGGGTTTTATGATTGGACATAGTTTAATGCCATTTAGATTTAAATTGATTTAAAGTGATTTAATTGCATTTGAATTTATATTTGAGTTCTAATAAGTGTTAATTATCTAATGGATAATTTGGAGTTTAATTACTTCATTCCATGTGAGGTTTAATTTGGTTTTGCTTTAATTCGACCCATTTTAACATAAATGAATTAAGTTCAATTACGTTAAATGACCAATCTGACTCAATTAAAGTGAGTTTAGACTCCAATTATGTTTAATCACATGTGTGGAATCATTTGGAGTGATCAATTTCATTTGGTTTGAAATTGATTTCAATTTTGATCCATTTAAAACTCAAATTGGGCTAACGGGTTGGGTTGAACTCATTTGGGTCAAATGACCAAACTGCTAAAATTAGACCCAATGATTGTTTGAATTATGTTTAGTTATAATTTTTTAAATGATTTTGGACAATAAATTTAAATTGATTTTAATTTAATTTAATTTTAATTTAATAAGGTTCATTTAGGCTCATTTAGAGCAAGTGCCCTAATTAGCCCATTGGAGGCCTTATAGACTTTAGATTTATTTGATTCATATTCAAACATGTTCATTTAATGATTTGGGCCTTTGAGATGAATTAATTTGATCAAATTATGATAGGTTGACCTTTAACTTGGTAAGACTCACATAAGTCATGCTATGTTCAATGGTTGACTTTCAATTGGATTTAATTTTAGGTTCATTTTGATCCTTACATTGACACTAATGTATTTGATTTGATTTGATTTGAATTTTGATCTCAGTAAATATTCTTTAAGTTTAGATGATTTTGAGCTTAAGTAGGATAATTAGGTTAACCACCTCAATTATCTTGCTTTAAGTTCAAATGGATTTATATTTCAATTAGAATGTGTTTAATTCAATTCTTTATTTAGATTTGGGTTGGATTTGGATCCACCTAATCCCATTAGGTTAGATCAAAGTCTAAGAGAATTCCTTGGGCCACTTAGTATACTGTGCTAAGTGCTTAATTAGAATTCTCCTAATCTAAGATTAGGTATCCTAATTATTAATTTATGGAAAATGCTAACCTCATCCAAAAATGAGATCGATAGTAGCTAATATGAAATGATGTCTCTTAATAGATGGAGGATCAATGGGACCTATGATGTCTATGCCTCAACACTCAAAAGGCCAAGAAGAAACTATCGGATGTAACATATTAGGTGGTTAATGTAGAGTGAGACCATGTACTTGACTCACATCTATACAATCGTTGATCATGGACAACTAATAATATCCAAGTCTTTAAATTTTAATTTTTATTTTAGGGCTAGACTAATAGACACCACACAATATGACATGTATCTCAGTCACAAACTTTGAGCTTCATCTTTATCTAAGAAACGTAGCCACATCTAATCAAATGGCCATCAATATAATATGTTGTTGATTTAGGCATATGACAATGATTGTTTCTTTATTTGATTTTCTAGAGATTTATTCGATAGAAGTCTTCCATCATGCAGATAATCTATGAATGGCTACCTCCAATCATCCTCTTCATAATTTTTAGCATGGGTGACCATCCCTTTAGTTTTAGTTATATCAATGCAATCTAAAACTATAGGAGATAAAACCTGATGATTATGGACCTCTATAGGAATAAATTCTTATTTCACAAGCTTTGCCAGAATGTCTATAGAGGAATTGTCTCCAGGTGGGACTCTGTATAAAGTCACAATAAGAATTTGCTCATGTAGCTTCATAGCGTACTTATGATAGTTATAAAATTTTGAATTCAAAACCTTGTAAATTCCTCCCACTTGATTGATTACTAGTTGGGAATCTCCAAAGATTTTATTTCCTTTATCTCCATCGGTGTTTATTTTGGATCTATGTCTATGTGTATATATGGGGAGACATTACGCAGATCGAGGATGCACTTATTGAGGTGATTGGGTATGACATCAAGGAATACTACACTGTCTTGAAAGATAAAAATCACTACCCTATGATAGACCTAATCATCTAATAAGGACTCCTAAGGCATGATGGGTCTTCGAGTGTACCAGAGATTTTTACTCTACTTTATATGGATGGATAAAGCAAAGTTTATTTAGACCGAGTTCTAAAGCTCCCTATGGGGGGTAAGGCCCCGTAGTTAATTACATTCTAAAGAAGGTGAGTTCCTTAGGAATACTCTCGATTAAAGCGAGCAATTATTATCTCCAAAGATTTAAAGATAGGACTATCAAAGGATTAGTTATATTTTGGAAATCAAGTGGGATAGATCAAAAGGAGAGATTGATTATCGAAGCCAAATGGAGATGAATAGGGAATGCTCATGATACTAGAAAATCTAGTGAGCATTCCAATCTATCCTATGGTTGTGCTTCATATATTTAAAATTGAAGAGATTGATTTTATTAAAGTTAACATTTTATTAGAAAGTTAGGACTTATAATCCCATAACACATGATTGTGGAAATACCTATGAGGTGCGGATTTATGCTTGTAGCCCGAAGAAAATAGCTACCTTAGATCCTAAATTTAGGGAGCTTTAGTAAGAACAAATACATGACCTAAATCTAAGTGAAGATGGGTATATGGTTTACCTCCGTAAGAGAGGATAAACCACCCGAATGCTGGACTTACAACCACCTGGAGTGGCAGCCAACTAACTCCTACACTTTAAATCCATGTAAGCAAGTCTTATGTTTTGTAAGATAGCTAGGTTGTTATTTTTTTTGAAAGAGACTAAGTCCTTAAACCCACTCCTTAAGAGACTAGAGCATAAGTGATATGCTTGTCTAATGCAAATATGTTCAAATTTTATTTGTATTTGACACTTCATTTTGACAAAGGCTTTGGGATTTTCAAATGTCTAAATTTATGATGAAGTTGATTATGGGTCAAACCAGATAAAAGAAGGTGTTCTCCACCCCAGAGGGATGCCCTCACAGGTCAAGAATTCCCTTGATGTGCAATGGATGGAGACCCTTCATTTTCAAGAGAGGAACAAGATGATATGCATGGTGTTAACCATACAACATTCAACTAAGTGGTTACTAAATATTTTATTATCTTGACTTAATACTTAGGCTTTAAATGAAGTTATGAATTATTTAGAAATTATATTATGAGTTATAGTTGGGTAGAAAATTTATTTTTCCCTAAGAGACTAATCGCATCCAGGCCATACAATAAAGTATCAATATAGAAAGAAACTATAAGAGGCATTCAATTTCTAATGCACAATGTAAATAAATCATCAAATAATTTATACAGTTAGCATAATAGAAGAAAGGCCTCGGTACCGCATACAACCGAGAAAGAAAATAAGTAGCCGAGCTCTACCCTTATACAACCCGTATTACAAAAGAATAATTATAATTAAGAATGAATACATGCTATGGGGGTCTTCATTCTTCAAGTCTTCATGTCTTTTTTCTTCCTCTTTGCGTCATTGATTATGCTCACTTCAAGGAATCAAATGGCACACAAGATATAGTCTTTCTAGCCAATGCTCATCCTAATTCTCCCATAGCACTAATCCTAATTTCTAATTGCAAAATTACATTAAAATGGAAAGAGTAAATCTAACTACACCTACAAAATAGAGGTTAACTAAACCTCTATTTCACCCAAGCAATTATATTTATACTTTGGACTTAGTAGCCCGCACATGGGTAACCAAGCCCACTTGTCCTAACTTGGATTATGCTTAGGGGCTTAAGCGACATGCAAAGAGAGTATTTATATTTATTTTTCAGTGGCCCCTTAAGCACAATCCCTTGTAAGAGAACATGATTAGGCTAATAATAGCTTAACAACAAGTCTACGAAACAAGCACCCGAACATCCAGTCCAAAATAATACATCACAAAATTAAACATACATCAAACCATGCACCATCCTAACATAAAACTAGAAATGGTGACTTAGCTCTAATGTGTGTGTATTAAAACTTGTGTGGTATGTCCTAACTAGGCTTTAGAGTTATAGTTTTTCCTAAGTGTATAAAAATTCAATTTAAAAGGTGGTTTCACTTTAAGTCATTTAGTTGATTTTGCAAGTTTTTAACTTAATGTTTTCTTTTTGTTTCATTTTACCTACACAAAACAACTAAGCATTATAAAGAGAGGAAAAGAGAGGATCACTCACTTTAATCCCTAACTTAAATTACATCTAAAGCCAATTAATTAATCAAATCTCTTTAGTGAATAGCTTACCACATCTTTTAATTAATTCTAAGTTTAGGTTCACTTTAAATAAACTCATTCAATAAGAAAGGCATCATAAGATTAATTGGGATGAATTACCATCACATGAAAAATATTTATTTATTTCTTTCCATCATATATAGCATGCATATGGTCAAGTCCTAAACATACCTATACATGTAATCTATATTTTAACATACTTGAATGATGAATGTAAGAAAATGTATTTGGAAGTGATATTTCATTTTATTGAATTATTTTGTCATATTATTTTAAAGCTCTATCTAAATTCTTTTGCAAAAGCATAAGCAAATAGCTTTAAGTTACATGATCAATCCAACCTCTTGAACAAAATATGAATGCATGTCTTTTTAATAACAAAGGAGGGTTTTCATTCATTAGCTAAATACACATTCAGATGTATAAAAGTTTTAAACAAGTACATCGCCATTATTCTACACTAGGGGAATGAGGTAGGAACCTCCTTGGGGCTACTTAAAGCCGTGTGTCCCCGGAATGTCCAAACTAATATACCCGCTATTTTTAAGTACATATAGATGTATAAATAACTATAAGAATAGAAAACTATGCAAAAATAGAGTTTGATTTGATTAAATTATAGTTCTCATCCACACAAACACACACACACACACACACACACACACACACACACACACACACACACACACACACACACACACACACATATATATATATATATATATATATATATATATATATATATATATATATATATATATATATATATATATATATATGTATGTATGTATATATATGAGAATTTTAATTAGGTACAACACCATTGCTCTGCACCAAGGGAGTGAGGTAGGAACCTCCTTAGGGCTACTTAAAGCTATGTGTCTAGACTGATATACCCATTATTCTCAAATATATATGAATGTGCAAGCAACTATAGAAATGAAAACTATACAAAAGTTGGATTCAATTTAATTAATTTATTTATGTAAATGAATTAAAGCTTCATCTAAATTTTAATGTCAAAGATGCATAAGAATGAAATCAAGCAAGTACATTGCCATTATTTTACACCAATGGAGTGAGTTAGGAATCTCCTTAGGGCTACTTAAAGCCGTATGTCCCTGGGATGTCCAGACTAATATACCTATTAACATTCTAACTTATGCAAATCAACACATGAATATTAAAAAGAAACCTTCACTTCATATACTAAATTTATATTCAGATGCACTTCCTATATATGTATATATGTAACTAAAGTCATAACACATATTGTTATTCATTAAGAAGCTTTTCAAAATATGTTTAAGAACTAGTAGTGATAATAGCCACACATATTTTAAATTAAGTCAACACATGCAAATTGACATAAAGAAAATCTTTTTTTTATTTGATCAATTTTAAAAGAGACAAATGCATGAATGAAATAACATACAACACTTTAATATGATTGAAAGAAATTAAATAAATATAGGCATACGATCTCATTCAAACAAACAAATTCCTAAGGACAATTTCATTAAATAAACTTATTTAAAATAAGCCAAAGTTTGTTAAAGCCACTTTTGATTTCAGGTTTGATTTGATTTATGAAATGTGGAAGAGGTTTTCTGGTCCTAATCCCATTCCCATATGTGTGAGTTAATTTGATTTAATGAAGATCAATTAGGTTGATTTTAGGAATTGGTTAAGTTAAGTATGGATTAAATCAATTAATTATCTCTTACCTATGTCACCTTATGGTAATTAATTAAATAATTATGAGCTAATATAATATGCAACCACATAGAAAAGTAAATATTAATGCTCCTATGAAATGAAAAGGGCCTAATGCAATTAGCTCATAATCATTAATTAATTAAGCTTAAGGAGCTCACTTAACTACTCTTATGGTTTCCTCACACATGTGAGCTAATCATAATTTTATTAACTCTCTCTTTAGGTTTTTAAACACCTAAAAAGCTAACCAAGACTTAATTAGAGAAGTAGATTCAATCAAATTATTTAAGTTTATTAATTATCTAATTAAATATAATTATCCTTAATCAATAATATGAAATAAACCTAGGGAAAGAGGCAAAGAAGGGAGCCTAAGTCTTAATCTCTAAATCCTTTCAATTAGTTAATTAAAGTTTAGGTATGATTTAGATTTATGATTAATCTTATTAATTAATTAATTAAGGGGTTTTAATTAATTAATTATTTAAGAGAGAATGGAGAATACTTAAATAAAAGATTAGAAGAGAGAGTCCCAATCCATTTCCCTAAACTTCATCACCATTAATAGAGGTTAATAAGCTTAATTGATTGATTAATTTATTGTTCATTTGTTTAATTATCATTAATTAAGAGAGGAGAGTAATTAAGGCTTAGTCCATTGGTTTCCCCAATTAATTATCTGATATATCCCAAGAAAAATGGGGGAGGTAGAGGTCATCCCCTAAACATCTCTGAAAAATTTGAAATTAATTGGATAATTAATTAGAGAGTAATTATGCTAATTAAATTTTTAATTAAACCTTAATTAAGTAGAAACTACTACTCAAAATTAATTAATAATAATTTTAATGAATTCTCCTTTAAAATACCCTTAAAATGAGCCCTCATTTGTAATTTTTGAATTTTTCTACAAGTAGTTATGAATTTTGGAAGTTTCAGCATTAAAAATATATTAATTAACCTCCCTAATCCTGTCCGTGCCATGTGGTGGCTGACACGGCATGCTTTTCATGTGGTGCAATGGGATTAGTTATTTAAGTATCACGTGGACGCGACGGGCGAGCGTAACGCTCGCATGGGTCATCCAATCTAAGATCAAACATCCATGATTAAATGGATGATTTTGAAGGGAAAAAGAGAGGCTCTACGAGTGATCAGATCAGGACTGTCCAATCCGATCATGTAGAATGGACGGTCCATGATCTATCTCCTCCTGAGCGACGAGCGATGGATACTGTCCATCAATTATTGCTCGATCCGAGCTCACCCAAGCTCGGATGGAGATGAAATTAATCCCACACCTTTGAAAAAGCATAAAACACACATCAAAGGACCAACCTATTTTGAGCTAATGATCAGTTTTAATGGCATACCTCATCAGAGCTTGTGACTGGCAGTTCAAATGATCGAGGAAGCATTGTTTGATAGAAATGAAGACTTGTTAAGCTGCACGAGTTTTGATTTAGTGTAGTTTGCTCGGAGCACCAACCCATGGCATGTAAGCAATCGGTCTTGATCCAACTCCACCCTACGGCTATCAGAAAGCTTGGGAAATGATTTATTTTGGCTCATCTATGTACAAGGATGGTGTGTGCAAAATTAATTGCACTTTTGTTGTGAAATGAGGAAATGGGAATCACTGGTTTGCTCCCCTATTTTGGTTTCACATAAAACTAAGAATGATGATTTTGGGGAGTTTTGGAAATGCAAGGGGAGGCTTTGGGATATCTTTTCTTGGTTGCAAGGGTTGAATTGAGTGTGAGTGTGTGAGTTTGAGTGAGAAAGAGGGGGTATACCCCCTCCTTCCTTGGCTTGGATAGTGGTGATGGTTTTGGCTTGTTGGATCAATGGCTGAGATGGGGAGCTCAATTTGGGTAGAGAATCACTCCACTTGGCCTCACATGAGTGGAGTAAGGGTGAGAGGTGGCTGCCAAGGGAGTAGTGGGCATCCTTGGTGGTTTGAAATGCTCCAATGGGAATGGGGAGGTGATTTCACCTCCCCATGAGTCATGGTTGACCCAACCACCTTGGGGTTAGGTCAGCCATGGTCCTTGGTGCCTAAGTGGACCTATGAATGGGTGTTAAGTTGCCAAGGGGAGGAAATGATCAAATATGCATGTGTCTTATCACATTGGATGCCCTAGACCCAAAGGCAAAGTCATCATTTGTCTATGGGTTTGGTTTGAGCAGATTTAAAATGGGTCAAAAGTAGGTTAGCCCAAATTTCAAGTGGTTTGGAGTTTATTTGATTTAATTTGGCTTGATTTGACCTATTTAGGTCAAATTGGGTTAGGTTGGGTCAAGTTGACCAATTGGTCAAATTGGGCCTAATAATGGCTTTGGTCAAGTTCAAGAATCATTTTGGAATGAACTTGAACCATTAGTTGCAATCAATTTGGATTAGATTATGATTTGACCTATTTTAACTTTTTAGGCTAATTTAGGTCAACTTGGGTCAAATGGCAAATTGAACTTGGTTTGGCTCAATTGAGGGTTTGCTCATGTTCAATCATTGATTATGAATTAGTTTGAATCAAATGTTTCAATCAATTTGGCATATGGTGTGTTCTAGCAAGTTTAGGTTTCATTTGCGCTAAAGGTTGACTTGGTCAATGGGCTAGGTTGACTTGGTTTGACCCAATTCAAGATAATTGATTAATCTAGGATGATTATTGATCATGATATGAGGTTTCGATGGGCTCAATTCAATCCAATTTGGATTGGATTAGAACTTGGCTCAAAAAGGTCTTTTAGGTCACTTTGGCTCAAGTGGCCCTAAATGGGTGAATTGGCTTGACCATGGCTTGATTAAAGTTTAGTTGTATTGATAAATGGGTTTGAGATGGAAATATAAATCCAATTTTGAAATGGTTTGAAGCCATATGGATCTTAGTTCATATGACAATTTCAAGTCATAAGGGCTAACTTGGGTCTGATTTGGGTTAGCCTGGATTTGGATTGATAATTATAGTTTTTGTTTATATTTGGATAGATGATTGAAGGAATGATTGAATCATGAAGAAATCCATGGGTTTTGAATTAATTTGAATAGGATTTGACCAAGTTCAAGGAATTGGCTTAAAGGATATAAATTGAATCTTCATTTGATTTTGGATTTAGTTTTGGCTATTTAAATTTATATTCCATTTATATTTGGGAATATAAATGAATATATAAATGATTCATGAGAAAATCACTTGAGTTTGGAGTGATTTTGAAGCAAATTTGACCAAGCTCATGGATGTAGGTCAAAAGGGCTTAAGTAGGGAATTGATTTAGTTTGATTTGGATTGGTTCATTTAGATTTGATCATGAGTTTTAATCATTTGGAGTTTGGAATTGATTTATGATTTGGATTTTGAATTGATATTTGAATTTGAGGTTTGGTTTGAGAAGGAAACATTGGTTGGGTTTAGGTCATAGGGTAGGAAAGTTTTCCTAAGTCCTTAAGACATAACCTATTCTTATGGCTAAACCTTCTAAGTCTTTATGTTTAGGTTAAGTGTTCACCTAATCACTAGAAGTGTCTTAAGACTACGGAGCTCTTAGTGTCTACAAGAGTCCTAGATCTATGGTGAGGAAGTTGAGAACTCACTCCTAAAGTAGGTCAATGCTCTATTAGAATTTTTAACTCTAAATCAGTTATTAGAACTTCATTATTTGTACAACGCTCGAATAAATGCTAGGAATATCACATCATCCCTTTATCTGGAGTGATGAATGCAAAGCCAATCCAACTTTCCCTGGGATGGTGGAGTTCATCTCCTAGGTGGCATTATTTTTATCCTCTAAACTCATGGCTTGTTTATTAGGAAGATCATCGTTTAAGGGAGAGCTTTCAGGAATTGGATGTGCTACTAAAAAATCAGTAATAGTTTGACCTTTAACATCATGTAATGGAATGAATGTTATTTTAAATTATAGAAAAATCATAGACCACCATGCCAAAGATCTGAATAATATTAGATGGGTCATAAGATATTACAGTGGATTAATTTATGAGATTAAATTTATTTTATGAGAAAGCATTTAATACCTTAGTTTCTGGGTAGCAAAAACTAAGGCCAATAATGCTTTTTTATTGATGAATAGTTCATTTTTGCTGGTATAAGCCAACAACTTAGATAGTACAAGGCATTCTCTTTATCTTCCACATTGACTTGAGCCAAAAAGGCACCAAGAGAATTCTCTAACACTATAGTGTATATAGTTAGGAATGGGAGTTGCTAGAACAAGTGGACTCATCAGATATTATTTTAAGTTTTCAAAACCATCCTAACATTTCTCATCCCAATAAAAATTTACATCTTTTATTTAAAGTAGTGAAGGGTTGACACCATCCCAATAAGTTTGAAATAAACCTCCTGAGATAAGCTAGTTTCCCTTAAAAAGATCTCAACTAAGTGAGACTCTTAGAGGCGGCATCTCATAGATGACTTTAATCTTTTCTAGATCAATTTCAATCCCTCTATTACTTAAATATTTAGAATTTTCCTGAAGTGACTTGAATGTGCATTTCAAGGGATTCATTTTTAGATTGTAGCGGTGAAGTCTTTCAAAACAAATTCTTAAGACATAAAGGTTGTTTTTTTCTTTGTTTTTGATGATAATGATCATCGATGCAACACTCCACTTGATTGTGAATGAGTTCATCAAAAATCTTAGTCATAGCCTTTTGGTAAGTTTCCCTAGCATGACCGAATGACATCACTGTGTAATAAAAGATCCCTATTGGGGTTTTGAATGTCGTGTGCTTCTCATCTTTAATGCCCATCTTGGTTCATATGAGCCATCCATGAAGAAGAAAATTTCATGCGAGGAGGTTATGTCTACCATAAGTTCTAGTATGGGTAATGGCAACTCATCTTTGGGACAAGCTTTGTTTAAGTTTTTGAAATCGACACATATGCAGATCTGACCTTTTTTTTCACCAAAACAATGATGGCCAACCAAGAAGGATATCTCTCTTCTTGAATAAAGACATACTCAAATAATTTCTTGACTTCAACAATGACTAGCTATTCAATTACCAACCATATTTGTCATGGGGCTTTCTTTATTGAAATGGCATAAGGCTTAATCTCGAGCTTGTGGATCACAACATCTGGAGATAGACAAGGCATTTCATCATAACTCCAGGTGAAATAGTCCTTGAACTCTAAGAGCAGTTTGGTAGATCATTAGCATCCAATTTTCTTAAAAGAGAGCTTATGAATGTGGTGCATGGATCAATTTTTGTTCCTGAATTTACTTCTCTTAACTCATTAATTATGGATTTAATTTCTTCCTCAAATTCTAGGAGTGCATTTCAAATTTGAAGGTCATCTTGGTCTTCTGACATCTCTAAATAATATTCATTTAATGGATTAGATTGACTTGTGAAGAGAATGTCAGATTCTTGATTGTTAGTTATCATTATGAAATATTCATCATCTTGCAGTGGTCCTACAATAATAAACCCTATGCCAACTTAGATTTTAGTTTCTTAAATTTAGTATTCCATAGCTTTTCTCAGCATTGGGTCATACCCTTGAACCAATTGCAAAGGATCAAACCATGCTTAATTGAATTTCTAACACACGTACGATACTAATCAAAAGGTAGTGCTACTACTTCATTGAACTTTTAATCTTCAAGCTTTACACCCTCTTTTAAGCTTGAAGATGGAAGTACATAATAGAACTTCAGAACTTTTCTAACTTCTCCAGTGAGATTAGAGGCTATTTTAAATTCTAACCATACTATTTTATTTTGAGATAGAGGTGTTGGAGTTAAAGTGCCCACATATTTATTTAGCTTTTAATACATAAAAATTTCAGATTCATCCTCCATCTCTTCAACCCAATCGTCAGCACTATTAGATTTTAATTAGATTTCAAACTTTGGCCAGGGATCATTTTTTTAATTTATTTTTGAGACATTGCCTCATACATTGGACTCTTCGTCAAAACTTGACTCTAACTCGATGTGTATTACTGGCATTTCCTCTTTTTATTTTCGTCTTTATCCATTTCTTTCTCTTTTTCTTTGTTTTCTTTCTCTTTCTTTATTTTTTCCTGGCCAAAGTTTGTACCCTTTGAAAAGATAGATTGCTTCTTATGTAAATAATAAGTGGCATCCTCATAGATCTCAATCTCATGAATAGAGAAATGGTTATATGTCCCATTTTATAATATGTTAGATCCCATGATGTGTGTATTTGATGCATTGATGGAGGCTAGAAGGGACCATTCTATATTCATGGATCCAAAGTTTACCTAAAAGAGAACTAAAGGATGCTTCTAAATCTTTGATATGAAACTTAGCTTTAATTTTCAAATCATTTATTTCTAATAACAATTTAATTTAGCCTAAGGCTCTTTCTCTTTTTTTATTGAATCCACACAACATCATCCTATTAGAGCTGAGTCTATGTGCATCCACTCTCAAATAAGCTAAAGTCTTGGCATTCAAGATTTTGATCGATGCACCCGAGTCAATAAGTACTCTGGAAGGCTTAAAGCTGTCCACATTGATAATTATGTAAAGAGTTCAGTTATGGTTTATAGTTCCTAGTAGTAAATATTCATCAAATAAGGTAACCCCAAGAACATCCTTGAAGTAGAGTGCTTCATTAGAGGAAGTTGCTGCTAATTAAGCAAGACAAATTTCTCGGTCGAGTAATGCCTTAATCAATGATTCCCTCATTTCCTTAGAGAGAACAAGGGCATTATAAATACTCAACTTTGCAGGTAGCTTCCTAAGATGAGCTAGAACATTGTAATCAACCTTTAGAGGAATAGATTCTGATGTTGATTGATTAGAAGTTTGATTTTCTTATGGAAGCTTAGGAATCTAGTTACTACCAATGATTTGTTTACCCTTTTATTTTGGTGCCATTCAAGGTGGTAAGTCTGTACCATTGCAGAGGTTGATTTTAGCAATCTCTTTTGACTCATAGGTAGGAAAACTCTATCCCTAATGATTTCATTGTGTTCCCCTATTGAACTATAAGAGTCTATACATTCTAACTCAATGCTTAAAGGCACACCTTGAAAGTTGAAAATAAGAGCATCATTATTAGAACCTGATTCATACAATAGTTCAGGGTCACAAAGATTATTAATTTGAGAATTATTTTTGTTGGGATTGAAATTTCAATTGCTATTTTTATCTTTAAAATTTTTATTTTTACTGTCATTGTCTTCTAAATTACTATAAGGAGAAGTCAACACATAAATAGAACCCTCCTTTATTGACTTTTTATTAATGCTAGAAGAAAAGGGATACATAGTGAGGGGGATATAGGATTTGGTCCTGCCATCCTCACCAATAATGATTCTATGACATACATTTTTCTCTCTCATTTCTCACTCTCTCCTAAACTCTTACTGTGTTGGGGTTTCTAGAGGGGCTGAAGAGGAGACATCCCTAAGTCGCCTCCAAAAATTGGTCGATCAACTTGAATGGATGGCTTTCGAGTTTCTTGGTGGACCTGTGGGGATGATTTAAAAGCATTGATCAAAAATTTCTTAGTTGAATGAGACAAAGCTAAATTCCATTCATCAAAATAAGAGACTTTTAGAAGGAATAGAAACCTCATATGTGACTACATTGACTAACCCCTGCCCGGGGTCAATAAGCTATTATTTTGGGATCAGAGCTTCCCCTCGCTTGAAGTTCCTCTGAAGCTAGCCTTTGAATGTGAAATACTCTTCAATCACATGTCCTAGCAAACAATGGTTGGGGTAGTAGTTAAGGTCATTAACCCTACCCACTTTTTCTGGTTTCATAGGATTAGGTAATTTGATGTCTGCCTTTTTTACTAAGTTTTTCAACATCTTTTTCACTACCTCTCTTTTGAAGGAATATGTTTGGTAAAGTCTATCTTCAAAAGTGGCAAAATACTACTTTCTAGGCACTGCCTACTACTACTTAGGTAGTGATTGTAGCTGCTATGGAGGGTGAGGAGGCTTTTCTGGCTATATTCTAACTAGTGCCTTTCCCTTATCTATTACTGACATTGACCCTAATATTTTTTCCAATATTTTATGTGGTCTACTCCTTCTGAGCTCAGAATGAGACTGTTCCTTCAAAAATGGTAAGCATAATGTTTCTTCTTGAAGACTAGAAGCCTTACTCAAAAGTTACTTGAAAGTCCTAATTGTGGACCATTTTAGAAGGAAGGCTATCGAGCTCCGAATATTTCTAAGGAGGATTTCTACTACATGTTGTTCTTGCAATTGCGGTTGACATTTCATGCTTAGGTTTCTCTACCCAATAATATAATCAACCAAAGATTCAATCGTCTTTTATTTCTTTACAACTAAATCCTCAACCGTGAAGTGGTGTTGTGCACTTGTGTTTAATTAATATTTTCTTAAATTTAGCAAATGTCTGGAGAGATCCATTTGGTTGTTCGACATACCAGTTGAATGCTATACTAGATAAACTACTAATAAACTGTCTAAATAATAGGGCATCATTTCCCCTGACATTACAACAACTCACTCTAAAGTGTCTAAGTGTTGTCAGGGATTGCCCATCCCATCAAAGACTTTGAAATAAGGGGGAAAAATCCCACATGATAAGGCACCGCATCAAATTTTTCTAGGTGGTCCACTTTTTAGAACCATTATAGTGCCCTTAGATTGGGACAATGCCTCATTAACTTGCTAATATATTAAGCACTTTAAATCTCTTTCATGCATGACACACTTTATAATTTTTCTATCATGACTATGTTATCCCACATCTAATGTTAATTTTCTTCCTTCGACCATCCAAATATTTCAGATTGATCCACCTCTCCATGATTTTATAATGGGATAGGTGATTGGCATTGTAAGCCTAACATTATGGATATCATTTCTTCCATCCTCTTTTCTATTTTAGATATTATATCATCTTTCTTTAAAATCTATAGAAATAGATGATGAGTGAGATTAGGTGTGACATGCTTTCCTACCACATCATCCTACAGTTCGCGAGAGTGTCAACCATGAAAACATGTGTTTCATTTATTCCAAGGTCATTAGCCAAGAGGTCATCTTGATCGGTGTCATAACCCCTCTCTTCGACTACCCTCCTTTGTTCTTTCTCTTCTTCCCTATCGTGAGCCTTTATTTCTTTTGAAACCTCTTTGGGAGTACTTTCATAATTCTCATTGACTGGAGTATAAGCAGTATACTCCTCATTATCCAGAATCATGTCATCTGCCTCTTATTCTTCATTAGTATATTCTATTCCTAATTTATTTTCATTGTTCACTTCATTACCACTTAATCTCTCTCCTTGAATAATTGGTTGACCCTCTTGTTCAAGAGTGGATCCTAAACCAAGTTGTCCGTCTTTAGTCCCCTTACAGGAATAGAGTGATGGCTTTGGGAAAGCCAACCTCTACTTGATAGAAGATGGATTTGAAAAAACCAATCTTTCTTTAACAGGTGGAGGTGATGATGGCGGACCCTCTACTTGGGGCCTGATAAGGGATGGTTGGGTTGTGAAAGTGACTACTGACTTAGTGGACAATGCATGGGACAAACTAGGTTTTATAAATAGGTGGTTTGTCTTCACAAGTAAACATGCTTTTCTAACTTTAAGTTTGTGACTACTACCCTTCCTTTGATCTACCAAGACAATTTACCATTTCTATGGTGAAAATTAGGTCTCCCAAAGTGGTAATATCAATCATTGATTTATCAATATTGCTCTTTATGGTGCTTTCTATCCTTAAGGGCCATTCTAGTTTCTACCTTAGGCTTACCATCAAAATCTTTTTGAAGTATTTCTCTCTCTAGCTCTTTTAACATTTTTTTCATTTCATAACCCTGAGTACATCTTTTTAGTATGTCTAGTGGCATCCATTATTTCCTGAAAGATTTACCTCATTCTATTTTGATGTTCTATGTTCATTTGCTGGTGTGATTTTTGAGCCTCATATCAAAAAGGATGGGGCGGGGAATTCACTATCCTTCTCATGCTCTTCTCCCCCTATATGGCAGAGAGTGGGTGGAATCTAATTCCACCTAAGAGTGGTGAGGTGCTAGGAAGCATAAACTCCCCTCCTTAGTCATAGCATCATCTAATGTTTTTTTTTATTTAGCTTGCAACCTCCCTTTCACAAATTTCCTCCTCAATCATTTGTTTCTATCCTTTCTTTAGGTCCTGGTCATTCAGATGTATTTGGAGTGGACCTAATCTCAAATGTACTGGGGGTAGTGAAAGGAGCTAATTTAGATAAAGGTTGCTTAGTCTTTTTGGTTAGGCAACCTATGCTTGCATATACATTAAGCTTAGGGGATGAAGTTTCAGCTACTCTCTTTTTCTTATAAGAAGATACATAAGCAAGTTTAGTGGCCTTATGATCTAAGGTGAATTATAGCATGGGCTTCCTACCTTAGACCAAGCTACTAGTGAAAAGAGCTAAGGTAATTCCATCAAATGTCATATTTATATCCTCAAAATTAGTGTCGAACTTATTCATAGATCCAATAGGTAGTTTTTCACTATCCACTACAAAGTTAATTCTAGAATTAAAGCAGAAGATCAATTGTCCAACCATTTTATGTAATATAAAAATAAATTGTATTAGTAATTTATGCTATGATTTTTTAAAAAAAAATTTTAAAAAAAAACTTTTTTAAAAAAAAATGTTCATCTCAACATACACTCGTGAGCGCTTGAATGCTTTCAAATGTATAAGGATAAAGTGACATTAATTTAGAGACTTTGCCTGAACCCTCTTAAGCTTTTATAAAAGCTTTAGAGATATTAATGCAAGAGAAATTATGATTAATTTCTTTGATATTTCTAAAATTATCAATTGGGTAAAATCCTTTTCGACCATAGTTAGATTTAACAAAGTGACTTTCCATAATTTTAAGTCCCTAGAAAATTTTTATTATTTTTTCAAAAGGATTTTTGAAATATTTAAATTAGACTTCAATGAAGAACCACTTATTAGACTATGATAAATAACTAAAACCTAAACTAAGATGTTGGGTGAACTCTATCAAGGATGAAATTGAGAGTAATCTAATGAAAAGAAAGGCAATCCTGACTCATGAGTGGCACATGTACACTGTTGTTATATAAAGATAAAAATCAATTTCTAAAGATGGCGAGAGAAACTAGTCCTCAGCGGAGTCATCAGAAAAATCTATGAGAATTTTACTTGGAACACCATGCAGATCTTGGAGTTCTTATTTAGGTAATCAAATATGTCATTAAGAGATAAATATTTTTTCTCAAAAAATAAACATATTATCCTATAATGGACTCAATCACTTAAAAAAGACTCACCGAGTTGATGGATCTTCCATATACCAAAGATTCTTCCCCTAAACTATATGGAGAAGTAGAACATGATTTATTTTATTGCAGGTTTTGCAATTTCTTATAAGGGATAACCCTTATAGTTAATTACATCTTAAAATAAATAGATTTTTTCTTAAGAATACACTCAATTAAAGTAACTGACTTTTACCTCTATGGAATTAAAAACTTATTTTAGAAGGATAGTTAATTTAGAAATTCAAAAGGGAATGCTTCAAGGAGAAAGAGTTTTTTTTTCTGAAATGAATAGAGAATAAGTAAGAAATACTTTTAGATACTAGAAAGCTCAATAAACACTTCAACTATCCTATTATTATGTTCTATTTTTTTGAAACTAAAATTATTGAGATTATGTTAACAATTTATCAGAAATTTAGGACTTAGATTCTGATAGCAAAAGACTGCAGAAATGCTTAGTGGTTGGAGACTTATTTTAATAGGATGCTTCAAAATTGAAGTCTAAAAATGCTTCTAACATAAGTCAAAAACTCGACCTAGTTTAATTTTATAAATTTGGGAATTATTGAATTTTCTTCTCACTTGAGAAAATAAACCTATCGTTGACTCTTCTAGACTTACTTTTCACCTGGAAGGGGTTGCTAGCTAACACTACATAAACAAATTAATAATTTTGGTCTTATGTATGCAAGATGGCTAGGCTACTGTGTTCAGAAAAAAAAATTAAGAGTCTAAACTTACTCTCTAACCCTAAAATAATGACTGGTATGTTATACATCTATCTAATGCAATAATTTTTTATTTTTATGTATTTTCACTCATAATTTTACTTAAAAGATTTTGATATGTAATTCATGCCTAAGATGAGATGCAGTTAGAAAATGATTATGGGTCAAATCAAAATAAGAATGCATACTTCCCAAAAAAGGGTGGTCATCCTCACAGATTTGATGCTCTCTTATGTGCAATGGGTAAAGTGCCTAATTCAAGAAGTACGAATAATATGCTAGCATGGTTCATGAAGTCTAATTATTTATTATTGATTTTAGTTGTTGATGCCTAAAGCTTTAATCATAGTGAGATTATAAAGTATTTATTTATATTTAAGTTAAATAATTTAATGGGATAAAAAAATAGTTTTACCCTTAGATCCTAACATGTCTAGGTGTCATCATAACACATAGTAATCAGAGAAAGACACTTATGAAAAAGCATGTATTTCTATTGCGCACCCCAAAATAAATCAAGCTAAATTTAAATTAAATTAAATAGGCTAGTGTAGTGGATATTGATATACACATAATCAAGCTCTACCTTTTATGCCACCTGGCCTAGATCTATAAATTTGGTTTATAGGGTCTTCATTTGACTTTAGGATCATTGGTTCTAATGAGCACCACAAGATAAGGGTAAATAGAACATTAGTTCCAGTGAGTAGATAGCCCCTCCACTAGATGCTCCACCCCTACATATGCTTGTGGAGGACTAGCCTAGGGTTGACTATAATGTCCTAACGCACCTTAGAAAGTTGTTAGCTAAGCTAAGCATATATGACACTCGAGCTAGACAGTGATGAAGATAAGGTCCCTAAGCAAAGCATAGGTGTATCTGAGTCCCCATTATATAAAACTATGAGACAACATGTGAGACATTAGCTCTAACCTCACTTTCATCTTAAAAGGTTGAGGTTTTGGAAGTTAAGGATATTCCAAAATTATATATGAGTGCTAAGCCTCAGCAATTTTATCTTGGAGCAACATCCTTAAGCTCAAAAGCTAATGTATAACTTGAGGATAATTCATTCAAATAATTAATAGAATTACCTTTTGATTGGTACTCACCATGTGTCTTGAATCTAGCTAAGAAAGATTTAATTCCACATCCATGGTCTAAAAATAGGTCATAATACTTTGAAAAGCTATGGGACAACAAATACAAAAGCTATCTATTAATACCTAGGCTGGGTTTCGATAGTGGGTCCTGTAGAAGATGATGAGTACTACTTAGTCATCACCTATCATTTGGAGTTTGAAAAGTTCTCTAATAGCACTAACTCATATGAGGAGGTGTGTTTAGAAACTTCATATGATTTGGATGATTTCCAAGTTAAGCATGCACCACTGAAGTTAGAAGAAGAAATCAAGTCAACCATCGACGAGCTAAAGGAGATTAACTTGAGTATTGAAGACAATCGCAGCCCAATGTATGTCAGTTTCTGGTTGGAAGAATCTAAAACCAATGACTTAGTTAGGCTACTATTAGAGTTTAAGGATTTATTTGCATGGAGCTATAACAAATTGTCTGGATTAGCTTATGAAGTTACAGTCCATAAGCTAGCAATTTAGCCTGATGCTATCTCTATAAAGCAAGCTCCTTGACGCATGCAATTAGACATTGAACAATAGGTCATTTTATAAGTCAAGAAACTAATTGATACTAGTTTTATTAGGGAAAAAAATACCCCACCTGGTTAGCCCATGTCGTTCCAATCAAGAAGAAGAATAGCCAAATCCACATATGCATCAACTTTGAGGTTCTTAATAAGGCATGTATAAAAGATGAATTCTCATTACCCATACTAGAGTTGATGGTGGACATTTCCTCATCTCACGTGGTCTTCTCATTCATGGATGGATTATCTTGTTACAAGTAAATTAAGATGGCCCTTGAGGATGAAAAGAATACTTCTTTTAGAACCCTGATCAAAATTTATTGTTATAAGATCATGCCTTTCGGCCTTAAGAATGTTGGAGTCACCTATCAGTGGGCCATGACTCAAATCTTCGATGAGCTTATCCACCACCAAGTTGAGTGCTATATCGATAATCTTATAATTAAAAGTAAAGAAAAAGAAGACCATCTATCTGACTTGAGAGGAGTTTTTAAGCGGTTGAGATAATATAACCTCAAGATGAACTCTTTCAAGTGCACATTTAGGGTAGCTTCAAGAAAGTTTCTTGGGTTTGTTATGCAACACCTGTAGTCCCCTAGAAGATCAAAGTGATATTAGAAATGCCACCCCCTAAAAGCCTAACTCAACTCAGATCATTCCAAGGGAGGTTGGTATATCTAAGATGCTTCATATCCAACTTATCTGGTAGGTCTCAACCATTCCCAACATTAATCAAGAAAGGTGCCAAATTTAAGTGGGATGATAAGTGTTAGTGAGAATTCGAGAGCATCAAGTGATACCTTATGGAATATCCAGTCTTAGCTGCTCCAATCCTAGGAAAACCCCTCATACTATATACTATTATATTAGATGATTTTCTTGGTGCTTTGTTGGCTCAAGCTAATGACAAAGAGAAAGAAAATGCATTCTACTATTTAAGTCATCATCCAATCCCTATAGAGATAAATTATCCACCCATGAGAAGCATTGCCTAGCTTTAATCTTCGCCGCTCAAAAGCTATGACATTATATGCTCTCTCTCACAAAGTGAACCTAATTTTTAGAATCAATCCACTGTAATATCTCATGATACAGTTGATGCTGTTTAGAAGGTTGGCATGATGGTCCATGATACTATCATAGTTTGATATTATGTTCCCTCCCCTCTGCATCGTTAAGGGATAAGCACTCATTGACTTTCTAGTGGCACGCCCTCTTCCTGATGAATCGCCTCTAAATAATGATCTTCTAGATGAACAAATCATGTGTTTAGAGGGTACAAATAAAGATAAATGGGAGATGTATTTTGATGGCACAGTTTTCCCTCAAAGAGGAGAAGAATAATGATCTATGATCCCAGAAAAAGCAGGGGGGAGAGTAGTTCTCTTAACACCAGACTATTATATGATGAGGTTCTCATATTATTAATCTAAACCTTGTACCAATAACGAAGCTAAATATAAAGCCTTGATCGCTGGTCTGGAGTTAACTATCTCCTTGGGAATTTAAAGCATCAACATATTTGAGGATTCATAATTAGTGGTTAACCAAATTATTTAGTCTGATAAAGTTCTCAAACCCAAACTCTATCACTACCAAAAACACATATGGAGTTATTTTCCCATATCCCAAAAGTCATTATTTATAGGATCTCTCGAGGAAAGAATGTCTTAGTCGATGCCCTAGCTAAGCTCGCTAAAGAATTGGCATGTCCAGAATATGAGTTCATATCAGTAGAGGTTCACAATTGCCAAGTCATTTCTCTTATTTATATAGAACTCATTAACAAACACACCCTTGAAGGGAAGATTTCCATTTTTGAAAAGGATAGAGAATTGGATTGGAGGTAACCTTTTATTGACTATTTAAGTAAAGGCAAACTACCTCAAGAGAAATCTCTATCCCATCAAGTCAGGCAGAGGGCGCTTTCTTATACCCTTGTTGATGACACTTTGTATCAATAATCCTTCAATCATATGCGGTTACGCTATTTAGGCAAGCACGAAGCCCATAAAATTGTGACTAAGATACACTTAGGACTATGTGGGCCCACCAATCTAGCCCCAAGATGAAAGTCAAAATCAGGGTACTATTGGCTAGCGATGAATAATGATTGCTTGGATGTAGCCAACCACTGCCATCAGTGTCAGGTACATGAAGTGCTCTTACATTAACCACCCAATATCTTGTACTTGACTATAGCTTCATGGCCATTCGAGTTCTAGGAACCGATATAGTGGATCCGATTGATCCTCCCTCATCCAAAGGGCATCACTTCATATTAGTAACTACAAACTACTTTTCCAAGTGGATAGAAGCAATCCCCTTAAGGGAGGTCAAGGCTCACCATGTCCTTCAGTTCTTTAGGAACTATATCGTATACAAGTTCATGGTACCTCACCAAATTATATTCGATAATGGTGATGCATTAAATAGTATTATGGTGTTTATTTTTAGATGTGTGTGTATATGGGGGGGCACCACGCAGATTCGAGGGTGTACTTATTGAGGTGATCAGGTACGACATCAAAGAATAGTGTACTATCTCGAAAGATAGAAATCACTACCCTATAATGGACCAAATCATCTTATAAGGACTATTAAGGCTTGATGGGTCTTTGAATGCACCATAGATTTTTTTCCCTACTTTATATGGATGAATAAATTAGGGTTTATTTAAACCAGGTTCTAAAGTTCCCTATGGGGCAAGCCCCCACAATTAATTACATCCTAAGGAAAGTTAGTTCCATAGGAATACTCAATTAAAGTAGGCAACTATTGTCTCCAAAGATTTCAAAGATAGGAATATCAATAAATTGGTTATATTTAGAAAATCAAGTAGGATAGATCAAAAGGAGAGACTTATTATCGAAGCTAAGAGGAGATGAGGAGGGGATGCTCATGATACTAGGAAGCCTAGTGAGTATCCCAAAATATCCTATGGTTGGACTTTATATATTTGAAATTGAAGAGAACTATCTATTTGTGTTGAAATTTTATTAGAAAACTAGGACATATAATCCCACAATACAAGATTGTGGAAATGCCTAAGAGGTAAGGATTTATGCTTGTAGCCTGAGGGGAAATAGCAACCTCAGAACCTAAATCTAGGGAGCTTTAGCGAGGCCCAAAACACATCCTAAATCTAAGGCAAAATTTGGTATATTGCTTACCTCCACAAGAGAGGGTAAACCACTTGATTGCTAGACATATAACTACATGAAGTGGTAGTCATCTAACTCCTCCTATATTTTAAAACCATATAGTTAATTCATATATTTTGCAAGATGATTAGGTTGTTATTATTTAGAAAGAAAATAAAGTCTTTAAACCCACTCCCTAAAAGACTAGAGCAAGAGTGGTATGAATAATAACTTAGTCTAATGCAAATTTTATTATTAAATTTTATTTTATTTTGGACTCTTCATTTTGACAATGGCTATAAAATTTTATATGCCTAAATACATGATGAAATAGGGTTATTGGCTAAATCAGAGAGAAAGAGGTGTTTTCCACCACAAGGGAGACCCTCAAAGGTCAAGTCTTCCCCTATCGTGCAAGGATGGAAACCCTTCTTTAGTAAGAGTGAAATAATATGATATGCATAAAATATTTAGCTAAGAGGTTGCTAAATTTTTTAATTTTCTTGATTTAATACCTAAGCTCTAAATAAGATTATGAGTTGTGATTGGGGTAAAAAGTTTATTTTTCTCTATGCGCCTAAGAAGATCCAGACCACACATTAAATCACCATACATGAAGAAACTAGGAAAATACATGTCATATCTATTACACAATGTAAACAAATCATCAAATAATTTAGAAACTCAACGTGAAAGAAATAGGCCAGTGTGGTCGGGTATCACTGTACAACCCAAAAAAAGAGGGTAGCCGAGCTCTACCCTTATACATCCCAGTATATGAAAGAATAATTATAATTTATAAATGATAAGGGTTACGAGGAGGGCTTCGAGTCTTCATGCTTCCTTCATTTTTTTCATTTGATTTACTTCATTTGATTTAGTAGGCTTCTAGGCATTACATGGAACCTCAGGATTAAACCTTTTGGCCAATGTCCATCCTTAACCCTCATAACACTTAACCAAATTCCTAATGCACAATTTCACCAAAAATAAGAAAAGTAAATCTAACTATACTTGCAAAATAAGTGTTAGCTAAACACACCATACAACCCAAGCAGTTACATAAATAATATAGACTTAGCACCTTGTATATGAGTAATTAAGTCCACCTGTCCTAATTTAGATTATGCTTAGAGGTTAAGCAACATGCAAAAGAGAGTATTTCTATTTATTTTAAGTGTCCTTAATAACAATCTCCTACATAAAATATGATTAGGCCAATCATGGCCTGACATCCAATCTACGAAGCATACACCCTAACATTTAGTCTACAATAATTTAACACAAAATAAACATACATCAAATCATACACCGCCCTAGCATAAAGCTATAAATGGTGACCTAATCTAAGGTGTGTGTATTAAGGCTTGTGTGGTATGTTCTAACTAGGCTTTAGAGTTATCATTCTCTAAGTGTGAAGGACATTTAATTATAAAGGGCTGATTTCATTTTAAATTATTTAATTGATTTGTAACTTTTACTTAATATTTTCTTTTTTTTCATTTGACCTACACAAAATAACTAAGTGTTTTAAAGAGAAGGAAAGAGAGGATTACTCGCTTTTATCTCTACCTTGAGTCATATCTAAAGCAAATTAATTAATCAATTCCCTTTAGCGAATGGCTTATTATATATTTTAAATTAATCATAAGTTTAGGTTCACTTTAAATAATCTAATTCAATAAGAAATGCATCTTAAGATTAATTGGAATTAATTACTATCACATAACAAATGTTTGTTCATTTCTTTCCATCATATATAGCATGCACATGATTAAGTCATAAACATAACTATACATGCAATTTATATCTTAGCACACTTAAATGATGAATGTTAGCAAATGTACTT
Organism: Cymbidium sinense; assembly: GCA_021442155.1. Lineage (NCBI taxonomy): Eukaryota > Viridiplantae > Streptophyta > Magnoliopsida > Asparagales > Orchidaceae > Cymbidium > Cymbidium sinense. The sequence goes on along the minus strand of CM038224.1, from coordinate 102,699,293 downwards.
GGAATTGATGTTTCATTTGGTTGAATTATTTTGTCATATTAATTTAAAACTCTATCTATATTCTTATACAGAAGCATAAGAAAAGAACTCTAAATCATATGACTAATCAATCCAACCATTTGAAAAAATATGAATACATATATTTTTTTTAATGGAAAGAGGGGGATTTGTATTCATTGGTTAAATACACATTCAAACATATGAAAGTTTTAAGCAAGTACGTCACCATTGTTCTGCACTAGGGGAGTGAGGTAGGAACCTCCTTGGGGCTACTTATAGTCATGCATCCTCAAAATGTCTAAACTAATATACTCACTATTCTTAAATACATATGGATGTATAAGCAACAATAAGAATAGAAAACCATACAAAAGTAGAGTTTGATTTATTTAATTTATTTGTGTAAATGAATTCAACCTTTATCATAATTCTAATGTTCAAGTGCATAAGAATGAAATCAAACAAGTACGTAGCCATTATTTTGCACTAGGGGAGTGAGGTAGGAACCTCCTTAGGGCTACTTAAAGCTGTGCGTCCCCGAGATGTCCAGACTAATATACCCATTAATATTTAAACTTATGTAAATCAACATATGAATGTAAGAAAGAGACTTTACTTCAAACACTAAGCTTATATTCACATGCACCTCCTATGTATATGTAACTAAAGTCATAATATGTATTATTATTCATTAATAAGCTTTTGAGAATATATTTTAGATTTAATAGTAATAATAGCCACACATATTTCTAATTAAGTCAACACATGCAAATTTACATGAAGGAAATCATCTTCATTTGATTAATTTGAAAGAAGTGAATGCATGAATACAAGTGGCATAAATATTTTAACATGATTATAAAGAAATAAAGAAATATAAGCATGTAATTTCATTCAACCCAACTAATTTCTAAGGATAATCATATTAAATAAGATCATTTAAAATAAACCAAAGTTTCTTAAAGCCATTTTTGATCTTCTTGTTTGATTTGATTTAGGAAATGTGATAAAGAGGTTAGCTAATCCTAATTCCATTCCCCATGTGTGAGTTAATTTTATTTAATTAAAAATAATTAAATTGATTTTATGGCTTGATTAGGTTGAGGTATGATTCAAATCAATTAATTAAACCCTTACCTATCTCACCTTAAGTTAATTAACTAATTAATGATGTGCCAACATGATATGCAACCACATGAAAAGTAAATTAGCAATGCCCTTTAGGAATGAAAGGGGCATAATGTAATTGGTTCATGATTAATGGTTAATTAAGCTTAAGGGATTTAACTAATTACTTTTATGATCCTCTCACACATGTAAGCTAATCATAATTTCATTAAATTTCTTTAGACTATTAAACATCTAAAGAACAACCCAAGGTTGATTAATCAAGTTAGGAATGAATTTAATTTTAAATTAATTTAATTAGGCCCTTAGTTGGTTAATTAAATCCTTTGATTATATCTTCTAATTAGGATAATAAAATTAACTTAGGAAAGAAGTCAAGAAAGATGCCTCAATCCCAATCTCTAAGTCATTTCAAATAATTAATTAGGCTCTAAAATATTAGACTCCTTTTTTTTAATTGATTAATTAAGTGGCTAATTAATTTCTTAAGCTTTAATTAATTTGAAACAAATGAAGAGGCTTAATGAAATGGTCAAAAGGAATAAACCCGAACCATTTCCCTAAGACTTTTCACTATTAGAATATGGAAATAAGCTTAATTAATTAATTAATTAATTAATCCTTTATTCATTTACTTAATTATCATTAATTATGATAGAAGAGTAATTAATGCTTAATCTATTGAGCTCCCTAATTAATTATCCATTAAATTCCAAGAAAAATAGGGGAGGCAGAGGTCATCCTGCTAAACATCTCTAAGAAATTTGAAATTAATTGGATAATTAATTAGAGAGTAATTATGATCATTAAATTTTTAATTAAACCTTAATTAAGAAAAAAATTATTATTCAAAATTCATTAATAATAATTTTCTTATATTCTCCTCTAAAATACCTTTAAAATAAGCCCTCATTTATATTTTTTGGATTTTTCTAAGATTAGTTATGAATTTTAGAAGTTTTAGCCTTAAAAAATTATTTAATTAACCTTATTAAAGCCCTGATCCCATCGACACCACGTGGCTGCTGACACAGTGTGCTGATGTCGTGCACTTTCCATGTGGCTCGATGGGATAGGCTATTTAAGTAGTCACATCGAGATGCTGACTCGGATTGAGGCGGATGCACTTTTGTGTGAGCTGTCCATCTAAGATCAGACTGCCATAATCAAATCCACAATTTTGAAGGAAAAGTCAAGGGATCTACACGTAATTTGATCACGATCGTCAGTTCCAATAATGCATAATGGATGACCCATGATCCATCTTCCTACTAGTGATGAACTACGGAGCCCGTCCACCATGGATCTCTCGATCTGAGCTCACCTGAGCTCAGATCCACTTAAAACTCAACCTACACTTTCCATGAAGGATCCACAAGGATCCAATGGCTAGGATGGGCTCAAATGCAAGTTTCCTTCATAAATCTCTAATTCATTTTCATACAAGGATCAATTTTGAGGAATTACCTCACCGGAGCTTGTGATCGGCAGTTTTAATAATTGAGAAAGCTTCATTTGGTAGAAATAAAGCCCTGTTGAGCTGCACGAGCTTTGATTTGAGGTGGTTTGCTCTATGGACCAAACACAACCCTTTGAGCATTCGGTCTTGACCGAATTATTGATTATGGTGGCTTGGAAGCTTGGGAAGTGGTTTGATATTGCTCGACGAGGTGTGGTGATGGTGTGTGTGAGTTTAATTGAAGTTTGATGAAGTGGAGAAGAAGTATGAATTAGAAGCACCCTCCCTTATTTCGATTTCACACCGCAGAGAGGAATTTTGATCAAGAGAGGCTTAGGAAGGTTTGAAAATACTATGATGGATTTCATTTCTCACTTGGGGGCTCAGAGAGTGTAAATGGTCATGAATCCCACTTGAATTGAGGGGGGTATACCCCTCAATTGTAGTTTATGGATGGACCAAATCCATCTCTAAATTTCCACTGATTCATCATTGTGGAAGCATCTAAGGGGTCACCATCAACTCCATGTGGCATGCCAGGGTTGGAGGAAGTTGTGGCAGGGAAACATATGGGGGATTGAGTTTGCTTGGTCCTTTGGGTGCTCAGGTATGAAGGAAGGAGGAAGAGTTGGGTTTCCATTGGTCTATGGCTAATCTTAGGCTTGCTTAGGTTGGGCTAGGAAGGCTAGGCACACCCCATTTGGCACTTGGATGGCTGCCAAAGAGATGAGAGAGTGGACTTTGCTTTTTATGGAAACAATCCATTTTGGGGAGGTTTGTCCAATGGCTAATACCCTTAGATTGGGTCCCACTTAGACTTGGGCTAGTTTAGTGTGATCTAGGACTAGTTTGGGTCAGATTTGGGCAAGCTCCTAGGGTTCCATGGGTTGGTTTGGGGTGGTTTGGCTTCATTTGGTCAAATGGGTTCATATGGGTACATGTTGGGTTAGGTTGACCAATTGGTCAAATTAAGTCAAACCAAGGCTTGGGTTAGGTTCAAATAGTGATTTGGAGAGTTTTAGTTCAAGTGATTTTGATTAATTTGGCTTAGGTTTGATTTTGGCTCATTTGGATTCAGTAGGTCGAATGGGCTAAGTTGAGCAATTTGACCAATTTGACCAAATTGGGTTGGGTTAGGTGTTGGTTCATGTTTGATTGGTTGATTAAAAATTATTGTAGGCTTTGTTTTTATTTGATTTGGGTTTAATTTGGATTTTAGACAATTTTGACCTTTTAGGTTAATTTGGGCTAGGTTGGGTCAAGTTGACAAATTGGTCAAATTGGGCTCAATTATGGCTTTGGTCAAGTTTAATAAATGAATTGGAATGAACTTGAGCCATTGGTTGCAATCAATTTGGGTTAAATCATGATTTAACCTATTTTGGCTATTTAGGCCAATTTGGGTTAACTTAGGTCAAATGGTCAATTGGATTTGGTTTGGCCTAATTGAGGGTTTGGTCATGTTCAATCATTGATTATGAATGAGTTTGAATCAATAGTATCAATTAATTTGGTATATGGTGGGTTTTGGCTAGTTTGGGTTTCATTTGGGCTAAAGGTTGACTTGGTCAAAGGACCTAGTTGACTTAGTTTGACCCAATTCAACGTAGTTGGTCACCCATGATTGTTGATCATGTCATGATGCTCAGATGGGCATGGTTCAATCCAATTTGGGTTGGGTTGACTTAGAACTTGGCTCAAAAAGGGTCTTTAGGTCACATTGGGTCAATTGGACCTACACGGGTCAATTGATTTTGTTTCGGCTTAATTCAAGTTTAGTTGAACTCATACATGGATTTAGAATGAAATTATAAATTCAATTGCAATTTGTTTGGAGCCAAATAGATTTTGGTTCATATGACAATTTTAAGTCAAAAGGGGTCAATGTGGGCTTGACTTGAGTTAACTTGGATTTGGTTTAATTATTGTAGTTTATGTTCATATTTGGATGAGTGACTCGAGAATGATCGATTCATGAAGAAATCCATGGGTTTTGAATTGATTTGGGTATCATTTAGCCAAGTTCAAGAAATTAGATTAAAAGGATAAAATTGGAAATTTAATTTGGTTTGGGTTTGATTTTGGCCATTTGGATTTATATTTCATTTATATTTGTGAATATAAATGAGGATATAAATGATTCATGAGAAAATCACTTGAGTTTGGAGTGATTTGGAAGCAAATTTGACCAAGCTTAAGGATGTAGGTCAAAAGGGCTTACGTAGAGACTTGATTTAATTTGATTTATTTTTGGTCATTGAAGGGTAGGTTTCATTTATATTTATAAATAGAAATGAAGGAATAATTGATTTATAATAAAATCAATTGAGTTTGGGTTAATTTGGGTTGAGATTTTATTAAGCTTATCGAGGTAGGTCCATATGGCTTAAGAAAGGTCTTGATTTGGTTTGATTTAGTTTAATTTGATTTGGCTCTTTTGAATTTGGATTTCATTTATATTTGTAAATATAAATGAAGGAATGATTGATTTATAAGGAAATCAACCGAGTTTTATTTGGTTTAAAAGGGGTTTTGGAATTTGAATTTGATTTTGGGTTTCAATCACTTGATTTGGAATTTAGGTTAGAATTTGATTTGAGATTGAATTAATCTCTTGATAAATCACTGGAATTGGGGTTGATTTGAATTTAGATAAGGCTAAGTCCATAAGATAAAATCAAATGGATTAGGAAGGGTTTTGGAATTTGAATTTGATCATCGGTTTCAATCATTTGGGGTTGGATTTGGTTTAAGATTTGGATTTGAATTTGAGGTTTGGTTTGAGAGGGAAGGCATGGGTTGGGTTTACACTATAGGGTAGGCAAGTTTTTCTAAGTCCCTAAGGCATAACCTATTCCTATGGCTAACTCTTCTAAGTCTCTGGGCTTAGGTTAAGTGTTCACCTAATCACTATATCTTAAGACTAAGGAGCTCTTAGTGTCTACAAGAGTCCTAGGTCTATGATGAGGAAGTTGAGAGCTTAGTCCAAAAGTGAGGTCAACAAGTATAATAATCAATAACTTCATCATAAGACACAACATAGACTAGAGGTACTCTACCATCGAACGGGTTAGCAAACACTTTCAACAAGGCCCTCATTCAGATATTAAAGAAAATGCTCGATGACAACAAGTGGCAGTGGCACGAGTAGTTAGTTGAAGCCTTGTGGGCTTACCATATTATGTATAAAAGGTTGACATGGTCCACTTTCGTACGAAGCTGTTATCCCCTTAAAAGTTAAACTCCCGTCATTAAGGATAGTTGTGAACATAAAAATATCTACTGAGAAAAATATTAAGCTCTAGTTGGAATAACTTGAAGGTTTTGAGGAAAGATGCCTACGAGCTTGTCAAAACCTCAAGTTATATAAAGCTAAGATGGTTCAAGCTCATAATAAGTTGGTCTGCCCAAGAGCTTTTTGAGTTGGAGAGCTTGTTTTAGTTTTAAGGAGACTAATTATAGCCTGTTGCAAGATGGGAGGCAAGTTTAAGCCAACGTGGGAAGGCCCTTTTGTAATATAAAAGGCCTACCAAGGTGGATCATACCAACTGATCAACCATAAAGGTGAATGTCCGGTGCTTCCAGTCAATCAAATTTTTCTGAAGAAATACTATGCATGATTATATTCAAGACAAAAGTTCATCAATAAAATATCCCCTTTAAAAAAAATTGCCCTTTTAAATTAAGATTATTTTGTCTAATTTTCAACCCCTGGGAATTTTTTATGTCTCTTGGTGCATTAGGATAGGTGTAAGAGAACCCGAGTGGCATCCTAATCCTCACTTGCACAACATAACCACAAAACCAGACACAAACATGAAATAAGAAAATACAAATTTGATTACTTCATACTATTTTAAGTCAAGATAAGACCTTTAGTAGTCCTCACTAAATAGCTACTCTAGGTCAGATTTGATTCACTACTTGGCTAGTGGGTCTCCTTAGTAGTCAATTTTTCTTGGGAGGATGTGAGTTCCCATGCTTTCTTCCTAACTTGACCATTATAAATCGATGGGCACCATGCTAGTTCAGTATGTCTCATTGCATGATCAATAGACTTCCCCAATGATTACCTTCACTTAAGAGGATGTGAGTCCCCGAGCTTTCTTCTTAAGTTAGTCATCATGAACTAAATGGGTCCAAATATATTAGAGGATTATGGTCCTCCTTCCTGACAACTTCAAGCTTGGGTATAGTCCTCCTATTGTGACTTCCCACTTGGTAGTCACCATAGGTCGATGTGGTGTATATTTTCTATGTTAGTGTGTGTTTGTGTGAGGGAACACCATACAAATTCATAGATGTACTCATTAAAGTGATCGGGTATGACATTAAAGAATAGTATATTATCTCGAGAGATAGAAGTCACTATCCTATAATGGACCTAATAACCTAATGAGGACTATTAAGGTATGATGGATCTTTAAATATACCAGAGATTTTTCCCCTACTTTACATGGAAAAGTAAAGGAGGGTTTAATTAAACCAAGTTCATTAAGTTCCCTATGGAGGCAAGCCTCCATAGTTAATTACATGCTAAGGTAAATGAATACCTTAAGAATACTCTCGATTAAAGTAGGCGATTGTTATCTCCAAAGGATTCAAAGATAGGACTATCAAAGGATTAGTTGTATTTTTAAAAATCAAGTGGGGGAGATCAAAAGGGAAGAGTTTTTATCAAAATCAATGGAGATGAGTAGGGAGTGTTCATGATGCTAAGAAGCCTAATGAACAGTCCAATCTATCCTATGGTTGGGCTTTATACATTTGAATTTGAGAAGATTTATTTGTTTGAGTTAAATTTTTATTAGAAATTTAGGACTTATAATTCACCAATACAAGATTGGAAATGAGGATTTATGCTTGTATAAAAGGGAAACAACAACCTCAGATCCTAAATCTAGGGAGCTTTGGCGAGGACCAAGCATGACCTAAATCTAAGGCAAAAAATGGGTATATGGTTTACCTCCACAAGAGAGGATAAACCACCCGACTGCTGGACTTATTATCGCCTAGAGTGATAGCTAACTAACTCCTTCTACATTTTAAATCCATGTAGGTAGGTCATATTCTTTGCAAGATGGTTAGGCTATTATTTACTTAGAAAATAAACTAAGTCCTTAAACTCACTACCTAAGAGACTAGATCATGAAGGACATGAGTAATGACTTAAATCTAATGCAAATTTTGTCAAGTTTTATTTGATATTTTGGACTTTTATTTTGACACAGGCTATAGGATTTTGTATGCCTAAATGCATGAGAAATTGATTGTGGGCTAAATCAGGAGAAAAAGTGTTGTCTTTCTATTAAACATTCTTACAGGTTAAGCATTTATTCTTTAGCACAGATGGAAGCTCTCTCTTAGCAAGAGTGGAAGAATATAACATGCATGATATTACACATTCAATCACCCAGCTAAGGGCTTGCTAAAATTTTATTATCTTGATTTAATTTCTAGGCTTTTATGTGAGGTCATGAGTTATTTTAAAATTTTAGTTATGAGTTATTAGTGGGATAGAAAATTTATTTTTATCATAGGAGCATAATCGCATCCAAGCCACACAACAATCACCAACCATAAAGAAACTATAAAAAGCATGCTATTTCTAATGCACAAGCTAAACAAATCATTAAACAATTTTATAAAGCTATCGCAAAAGAATAGAAGGCCAATGCGGTCGGGTACCACCATACAACCCGAAGAGAGAGGTGGGTAGATGAGCTCTACCCTTATACATTTTGATATAATGAAAGAATAATTAAAATTATGAAATGATAAGTGTTATGTGGGCCTTCATTCTTCATCCTCCATTCTTCACTCTTCACTTTTCATTCCTTCATATTTGATTTGCACCATTTCTTTCTTTCTTTTGGCTTGATTGAGATGTTGTTTGTTCCAAAGGTATCACATGGTATATAAGGCTTGGTCTTATAACCAATGCTTATCCTTAATCCCCATAACACTTATCCCTAATCCTAATGCAAAAATTACATTAAAGGAAGGAAAGTAAATCTAACTACACCTGCAAAATAAATGTTAGCTAAACACACCATACAACCCAAGCAGTTAAAAGAATAATTTGGACTTAGCACCCCACACATGGGTAACCAAGTCCACCTATCCTAACTTGGGATATGGTTAGGACCTAAGCAACATGCACAACAAAAAAGACATTTATATTTTTATTACAGTGGCCCCCTTTAAGCACTGACCCTTGCATAAAATGTGATTCGGCTAATATCATCCTAACATTCAGGCTACGCACATACATCCTAACATCCAGTATAAAATAATACATCACAAAACTAAACATTCATCAAACTGTGCACCGCCCTATCATAAAGATAGAAATGGTGACTTAGCCTAATGTGCATGTGTTAGAGCTTGTGTGGTATGTCCTAACTAGACTTTAGAATTATTATTTGCTAAGTGTGAGAGATTTAATTTATGATGGGTTGATTTTTCTTCAAGTGGTTTAGTTGATTTAGGGATTTTTACTTAATTTTTTCTTTTATTTCATGTAGCCTACATTTAGCAACTAAGTGTTATAAAGAGAAGAAAGAGAGGAGTCTCTTTTATCCCTATCTTAAGTCATTTCTAAGGTAAATTGATTAATGAATTTCAAGTGAATGGTTTATTATGTATTTTAATTAACCTAATTTAGTTCATTCTAAATATCCCTATTCAATAAGAATTCAATAAGAAAGACATCTTAAGCTTACTTATGGTGGATTACTATCACATATCATATACCCATTCATTTCTTCCCATCATGTATACCATGCATATAGATAATCCTAAGCATACTTATACATTCAATGTAAATCTTAGCATACTTTGATGATGAATGCAAAGAAATGTATTTTGAAATTTAAACATTTCATTTATTAATTGAATCATGAATGCATGTCTTTATTATGTAAAAAAAGAGGGATTTTTCATCCATTATCTAAATACATATCCACATGTATAAATGTTATAAGTGAGTATGGTATCATTATTTTCTACACCAAGGGCGTAAGGTACAAGACCTACTAAGGGCTACTTATAGCCTCGTAGCCCCGGGATGTCGAGACTAATATACCACTTTTATTAGATACATGTAAATGTATGAATAACTACAAGGATAAGAAAATACATGCAAAAGTTGTATTTTTATTTGTTTACTTTTTTATTCTTTATTCATTGGCCACATCACACATGCATGTGTATAAGAGTTAAGTGATTACCATTATTTTTACACTGGGAAGTACAAGACCTACTTAGGGCTACTTAAAGCATCACAGCCCCTAGATATCCAGACTAATATACCACTTTTCTCAAATACATATGAATGTACAAAAAAGAACCAAATGGATAAGGAATCATGTAAGAGATTATGTTTGACATAGTTGTATGATTTACACATGTAATATGAAAAACCCTTCCTAAGTCTTAACATATAGATGCATAGAAATGAATTTAGGCAAGTGTTGTGTTATTTTTAAATGAACTATACACTTGCAAATCCTATGTGAACCCATGTTAAGAGAAGGAAAGAGGACTTCATAGCACACATATTTTACTATCATCACATGCAAGCTTATAAATATTTATAATTAGCATTACTTCATTTGTAATCTTTGATTTATAGGTTTTAAAAAATAGTTTTTGATTTAATAGTGATAATAGCCACTCATATTCTTAATTTTAGCCAACACATGCAATTTGACATAAAAAGAAACATTTTATTTAATTAATTTTTAAAGAGATGAAAGCATGATTTCATATGATAAACAATATTTAGCATGATTGGAAAGAAAAAAAAAGAATGTAAACACATGACCTCATTTGCCCTAATTAATTACTAAGGACAATCATATTATTTAAAATGAATCAAAATTCATTAAAGACATTTTTTTATCTTTGAATTTGATTTGAGTTAAGAAATATGAGAAGGGTTTGCTAATCATAACACATTTCCCCATGTGTGAATTAGTTTGGTTTAATGAAGGATATTTAAGTTGATTTTATGATTTGATTAGGTTAAGGTACGAATTAAATGAATTAACTATCCCTTACTTATATCACCTTAAGTTAATTAACTAATTAATAATAAGCCAACATGATATGCAACTACATGAAAAGAAAATTTGCAATGCTCCTAAGAAATGAAAGGGATATAATACAATTGGCTTATGATTAATAGTTAATTATGCCTAAAGGATCTCACATAATTACTCTTATGATTTTTCCACACATGTGAACCAATCATAATTTCATTATCTCTCACCTTGGGTTATTGAACACCCAAGGAGCTACCTAAGATCAATTAAAGGTTATTTAGGTCTGGGTGAATTGATTTTTTTAATTTTAATTTCATTAAGCTTTTAATGGATTGATTAAATGTTTTGGTCATGTTTTCATTTGAATGATGAAATTAACTTATGGGAAAGGATACAGGGCAAGGCCTCAATCCTAATCCCTAAGTCATTTAAACATTCAATTAGATTTTGATTTTTTTATTTTGTAAGGTTTAATCACTTAATTAATCAATTAATCATTCTATTAACCCTTTAATTAATTTGATTTTTAAGGATAAGGAAGAGTTAAGAAATGAATAAGGAAAAGTATCCCCAATCACATTCCCTAAGTGATCTTACTGTTTAACAGGGATAATTATGTTCAAATGATTAACTAAGTTACAATTCGTTCCTTAATTATAACTAATTGGATTAAGAGAGCGATTAGGGCTTACTCAAATGATTCCCTAATTACGCAATCAATAAAATCCCAAAAAAATAGTGGAGGCAGAGGTGATCCCCCTAAATATCCACAAAAAATTGAGACTGATTGAGTGTTTAATTAAAGTGTAATTAATCTAATTAAATTTTTGATAAAACCCTAATTAAGCTAAAGTCATTGTTCAAAATTAATTAATTATAATTTTCCTAGATTTTCCTCTAACATATCTTTTAAATGAGCCTAAGTTTACATATTTTTTAGATTTGTTTATAATTAATTATAATTTTAGGAAGTTTCAAGATTAAAAACCAATTAATTAACCCTAATTAAACCCTTAATCCTGTTAGGCCATGTGGTTGCTGACGCGACACGCTTTCCATACGGTGCGATGGGATTGGTGATTTAAGTTGTCACATTCATGCGCTAACTCAGCGGTGGCGAACGTGCTTTCTCTGTGGGCCATCCAATCTAAAGATCGGACGGCCATAATTTAATCCATGGGTTAAGGAGAAAATCAATGGATCTACCATGAGATTTGATCAAAGTCGTTCACCTCGATCACACGAGATGGACGGGTCGTGATTTATCCCATTCGTGAGCTGAGAAAGATAAGCACCATCTGTCTTTCTCCATTCGATCTGAGCTCACCCAAGCTCAGATTTGGATCTAACAGATCCCATACCATCTAAGGGAGCATACAATCATTTCCAACGGTAAGAATCCCTCGACATGGAGATTCCTTTCACAAAAAACCAACACATAGAGGTCTAGAGCTATGATTTGAGAAATTACCTCATCAGAGCTAATGTCCAGTAGTACAATGCCGGAGGTAGCTTCTCCTAGTTGAGGCGAGGCCCTGTTAAAGGAATCTGAGCTCAATTTGGTGTGAGAAGCTTGGTTGACTAATCCACACACACGACACCTCAGCTTTAATTGAACTCCAATGTCCAGTGCTCGGGAAGCTCTGGAAGTGATTTAATCAGCTTTGATTGAGTATGAGGATGGTGTATGCACAAGAATTGGAGTTTTCTTGCACGGGAAGGATGTTAGGACTGAAATGGAGGCATTCTATTTTGGTTCTACATGTAGAGGGGAAGGTCGAGGAAGAGGGAGCTTGAGAAGAGTTGGGGAAGCTCTAAGGAGTTTCGAAATCCTCTATTGAGCCGAATGGGATGGAATTGTTGTCAAAACTGGTTGAATTGAGGGAGTATATCCCTCAATTGAGCCAGGTGGATGGACGGGATCACTCCAACAAATTTCATCAATTTATCACCATCAAGTCATCGGAGGGTCACCGTCAATCCGAGGTGGCACGCCATGAGTGGCCAAAGCTATGTCAGGGGTCTCAAGGCTTGATATGGGCAGGTGGGAGGGGATTTGGTTCTCCTTGCACCCGTCGGGTTCGACTATGGACGGGGACAATGAGCTAAGCTTGGTAAGTTCCCTCTGGTCCAAGGTAAGTTCTAGGGTGCTTAGAGTGGGCTAGTGAACTATAGGAATACCTCATTTGGTAAAGGGAGGGTTGTCATGGGAGTGCAAATTGGATTTTTCTACTTAGAGAAGAAATCCAAGGTGCAGGCTTTATCCATTGGGTAGTCAACTTGAGGTGAGCTTGTCTGGCTTTTAAGCTAACTTGGGAGTGGCCTAAGACTGGTTTGGGGTGTGCTTGGTTAGCCAATAGGGTTTCATGACTTAATTTTGGGTGACATGAGCTTATTTGGTCAAATGGGTTTGTGTAGGTTCATGTATGGGTTGGGTTGATCAATTAGCCCAACTTGGGTCAAGCCAAGGCTTGGGTTAGGTCTAAATCATGATTTGGAATGTTTTGGTGTGACAATGGTTTGGCTTATATTTGGTTTTGACTCATTTGGCTTCAAATGGGTCAAATGGGTCAAGTTGACCAATTTGACCCAATTGACCAAATTGGGTTATGTTAGGTGTTCAGTCAAGTTCAATTGGTTGATTGAAAATGATTGTAGGCTTTGGTTTGGTTTAATTTAGAATTAATTTAAATTTTGGTCAATTTGACCTTTTAGGTCAATTTAGGCTAGGTTGGATAAAGTTGATCAATTGGTCAACTTGGGCTCAATCATGGCTTTGGTCAAGTTCAATAAGTGATTTAGGATGAACTTGAGCCATTGGATGCAATCAATTTGGGTTAAATCATGATTTGACCTATTTTAGCTTTTTAGGCCAATTTGGGCTAGGTTGGGTTAAGTTGACCAATTGGTCAACTTGGGCTCAATCATGGCTTTGGTCAAGTTCAATAAGTGATTTTGAATGAGTTTGGGTCAATGGTTTCAATCAATTTGGTATATGATGGGTTTTGGTTTGGGTTTCATTTGGGCTAAATGTTGACTTGGTCAAAGGCTAGGATTGACTTGGTTTGACCCAATTCAAGGTGTTTGATCACACCATGATGATTGTTGATCATGATTGAGGTTTAGATGGGCTTAGTTCAATCCAATTTGGGTTGGATTAGAACTTGGCTCAAAAGATTTAGGTCACTTTGGGTCAAGGAGCCTAAATTTGGCTTGATCAAGGCTTGATTCAAGTTTAATTGAACTCACATATGGACTTAGGATTGAAATATAAATCCAATTGCAATTGGTTTGGAGCCAAATGGGTTTTGGTTCATATGACAATTTCAAGTCATAAGGGTCAATTTGGGTTTGATTTGGGTTGACTTGGATTTGGTTTGATAATGGTGGTTTATGATTATATTTGGATCAATGATTGTAGGAATGATTGAATCATGAAGAAATCCATGAGTTTTGAGTTGATTTGTGTGTCATTTAGCCAAGTTCAAAAAATTAGCTAAAAGGGTTAAAATAGGAAATTCAATTTTATTTGAGTTTGGTTTTGGTCATTTGAATTTATATTTCTTTTATATTTTTGAATAGAAATGAATTTATAAATGGGTCATGAGAAAATCACTTGAGTTTGGAGTGATTTGGAAGAAAATTTGATTAAGATTAGGGATGTAGGTTGAACGGGCTAATTTGGGTTTTGATTTGGTTTGATTTCTTTTTAGTCATTAGAGGGAGGGCTTAATTTATATTTATGAGTATAAATGAAGTAATGATTTATTTATAAAGAAATCAACCAAGTTTGAGTTGATTTGAAAGAGTTTTGGCTAAGCATATGAAATGGCTTAGGAAGAGATTTTTGGAATTTGGAGTTGATCATGGGTTTTAATCATTTGGAATTTGAAATTGATTTATTATTTGAAATTTGATGTGAGATTGGATTTGATAATTGAGATAATTAATTGGGTTGGGATTGACTTGGATTTGGTTAAGGCTAAGTCTATAAGCTAAAATCAAAAGGGCTTAGGAAGGAATTTAGAGTTTGAATTTAGTGATGGATTTCAATCATTGGATAGTTGGATTTGATTTTGTGGTTTGGAATTTTGAATTTGAGGTTTGGTTTGAAAGAAGGAAGCAAGGATTGGGTTTGGGCTATAAGGTAGGAAAATCCTCTTAAATTCCTAAGGCTTCCTATGGTTAACTCTTCTAAGTCTCTAGGGTTAGGTTAAGTGTTCTCCTAATCACTAGAAGTATCTTAAGACTAAAGAATTCTTAGTATCTATAAGAGCCCTAGACCTATGATGAGAAAGTTGAGAGCTCACTCTAAAAGTGAGGTCAACAGTCAAATAGTATATATCTAGCCGATGATAGATTATCCCGATGATCAATTCTGCTTAAGAAGATGTGAGTCCTCAATGCTTTCTTTTTATATTAATCATTACAAACCAATGGCCACCTTAGGATGGCTGGTATTTTCTTTACTGGCAATAACTCATCCGGTGGATAACACCATTCAGGTATATGTGAGTCCCCGTGCTTTCTTCCTGATCTGGCCATCGTATACCTACAAGATTTATATGATTTAGGGATTAGGATAAGACCCGTAGAGACACCGTTCCCCACGGGCATTCAATTTGGTTCACATCTTCATGACTCCATCTATACATGACCCAAGTTACTACAAGATTAGGCAGTTCCCCTTTCATATTAGCCACCCCTTTGGTTGGATAGTGATGTTATGTGGATGCACGGGCTATCCCTTTAGGCTAGTAAATCTAATGTACGTCAAAGCCCCTATGGTTCCTCCTTAGTGTGGCCCATCACTAACTAATAGGGTTCATACTAAATAAACAAACAAAAAATAAATAAATCAACATCTCTTGTGGATTAGGATAAGACCCCAAGTGGCACCTCCTCTGAAGTAGGCATCTTATTTTCTTGAACAGTGTTAGCAAAACTCCCTATAGGATTGACCTTGACTACTTCAAGTTGAGGTAAGACCCCAAGTGGCTCTCACTTAGTAATCACTCTAAGTTGGGTTCAGCTTGCTACACAATCAACAGGTCACCCTAGTGGTTGATTTTGCTTTGGAAGATATGAGTCCCCGAGTTTTTTTTCCTAATTCAACCATCGTAAACTGATGAACAACCCTTAGATTGGATAGTATCTACTGTACAGCTAGTAGACTATTCATTTGAGTCAGTAAATCTAAGGTAGGTCTAGGCTCATGTAGCCCCTTTCTTAGTGTGACGTCGCAAACTAATAGGGTTCACACTTATTCAACAAATCAATATAAAATTAAAATCAACACAAATCACTAAAATCAAACAAAATTAATCAACATAACTAATTAAATCAACCTCAAATTGATTAAAATCTCATCAATCCCTAACAAATTCCTATTTATGCCCTTAGCATGAATCAATCTATAATCCAATCAAATTCATATGCAACCCCCAGCGGATCCCTCTTTGTGTCTTTGGCACGAAGGAAATTCTCAACAAATCAAACCAAATATACTTAACCCTCCCTTCATGCCCTTGGCATGAAGCAAAATAAATCTACGAAACCAAGAACCAAATTCCTTGTACTCTTCCATTTAGGTATGAATATTTCTTCACATGTTTATTGCTATTCTAGGTGTGGTTGATCATTCTGGTCAACGCTAATACGTGTGGTGTGCACTGTCAGTTACACCAAATCTATTGTGGGTCCTTTTATTGTTCTCAATTTTAGAGTAAGGTTGAAAACCTTTACCCTAGATTTAGAACTCTTCTAGACACTAAGAGTTCCCTAGTGCCAGGACACTTCTAATAATTAAAGGAACACCAAACTCAAGCCTAAAGACTCATAGGGTACAACCCTAAGACTAAAACTTATCTTAAGAGAAGTGAAACCTCACCTACCATACGACTCAACCAAAGCCCATGGTCAACTAACTAACCTAATCCAAATTAAATGATTACAATACAAGCTCCAAGACAAAATACCAATTTAATATAGGCTCAATTTGTTCCATCTTAGTCCAACTTGGCTAAAGAGGCTAAAGTGATTCAACCTAACCACTTTCAGCTTAGGAAGACCAAATCTAATACCAAACTACCATGATTGAAACTTAATCTACCTAAACCCATTTGAATCCAATTGAACTAGATTGAAACTTATTTTCAATACAAGCTATAAGCCAAACCAACTTAGGTCTTAACTTAAGTTAACCCATTTTAACTTCATAAGACCAAAATCCTATTCAACTTTATTCAAGCCAAGAAAACCTAACCTAAACCTCTTGATCATTCCAAACAGTCAATTGAGCATCAAAGCATATCCCGACCAATTCAATCAAACAAATCAACCTAGTTGAATCAAGTTGATCCAAGTTAACTCATTTGACCTAAAGGGTTCAAATGAGTCAAAATCCAATCAAACTCAAATAAATTACAATCAAGACCATAAATCAACTTTAAATTCATCATTAGACACATTCCAACCTTTATATAACTTCAATTAAACCCAAATCCATTCAATCAAACAACTTTACCCAAGCTGGCCTAAATAGCATAAATCGAACTTCAATAAAACTCCAATTGCACCAAATAAAGTTATCTAATCGATTCCTTGATGATTGTATATCATCATTGATCACTCAATTGAAATTCATTGGACTAGCTAAACCAATTTGGCCTTTTAACCCAAGTTGATCCAATTTGACCTAAAGGGCCAAATTGGGCCAAATCATATCTTAACTCAAATTGATTGCAACCAATGGTTCTCATCCATCACCAATTGAGTATTGAACATGATCTAATCACCAATTAAAGCTAATTTGCTCAAACCAAGACAATTGACCCATTTGACCTAATTTGACCTAAAGAATCAAATTGAGCCAAATCACATTCTAATCTAAATCAATTCAAACCAACACTCCAACTAATCTCAAATGATCAAGTGAACATGAACCAACCCCTCACTAAAACTAATTTGACCAATTTGACCAAATTGATTAGCTTAGCCCATTTGACCCAAATGAACTCACATGAGACAAATCCAAATCCAATCTAAATTGAACCAAACCAATTGCACTAACTCATTCCAAATGACCAATGGAACATAACCCAAGTCCCCTCTTGACCCAATTTGGTCAAATGGCCAACCTAGCCCAAATGAGCCCAATTTGACCTATATGATTCAAATTGAGCCAAACTTAACCAAACTAATTCCAAATCCAACTAAACTTAGCATATCTCATTTTTAGGTCCCCATTGACCTGTCCAAATGGACCAAACTCATGGTGGACCTAGGTTTGGTCAAACCAATTGAAGCTAGTCTTCCAAGTAAGATAAAATCTGCATTTGGAAGGGCTCTCAACTCCCCTTACCTGTGGCAGCCACCTTTGGCCTTATTTGGACATAGGCCCACTGACCCAACCTAACCCAAATCTATTGGGTTTAGTCCTTCGCCAAGAGAGGGTAGCCTTACCCTTGGACAGCCATTAGACCACCTAAAGAGGAGTGTACACTCCATGGCAGCCCACAAAACTCACTTGGCCACTCAAACACCTCCACCTCACTAGTCCACTACCAACTCTGGCCACCAACTCTGAGCCGACAACTACCAAAGGCTGAGCAATCCTGAGCCTTGGTTCAGTTGAGGAGGAGGGTATACTCCTCCCCATTCATTAAAACTCATCAGAGACCTTCCATGGGAGATTATGTATAGTCCCAAGCCTTCTCCCAAGCTCCCCATGCACCTAGCTACTGGCAATATCAAGCATTTCTCACACCCAAAAGCTTCATCCATCCAAGCTCACCAAAACCTCATTAAACCCAAATTAACTCCTCCCACATTTTCCTATAGCCTCAATGAATAAAAATGAATCGATTCCTAATAGATTCAAGCATTGAAAACCATCTCATTTAACTCTAAGTTTCATGGCGATTTGGTCTATGTGAGCAACCAATGGAGGTAACACATGGGCTTCGTCTCTTCATGATTAAGCTACATCAATTAACGGACCACCGGTCTTGAGCTCTTGCGAGGTAAAATCTGGCAAACCATAGAAATCCCTTGGATTGTTGATCTTTTGTGAAAGAAATTATGATTTTGTGTAAATCCTACCATAGGATCTTCTTATATTTCATCCTTAATTATTTTAGAATTGTCTATGCCATCGAACGAGCTCCAGTGAGCTCAAATCAAGCAATGGAAGGCAGACGGTGTTCTTCGATGATGAATCATCGATCATCTATTCTGCATGATTAGAATGGATGGTTGTGATTAATCACATTAGATTTTTTTTTTATTTATTTCCTTTAGAATCTTGAGATTAATCTTGACCGTCTGATCTTGGATCAAACGGCCAAAACAAAACTACATCTGCATTGAAAACCATCTCATGGCTAACTCTAGCGAGTTTCGTGGTAGCATTTGGTCTACAGAGCAACTAGCAGGGAGGCAACTCACGGGCTTCGTCTCTTCATGATTAAGTCACATCAATTGATGGACCACCGCTCTTGAGCTCTGGCGAGGTAAAATCTGGCAAACCATAAAAATCCCTTGGATTGTTGATCTTTTGTGAAAGAAATTATGATTTTGTGTAAATCCTACCATAGGATCTTTTAGATTTCATCCTTAACTATTTTGGCATTGTTTATTCCATCGAATGAGCTCCAGTGAGCTCGAATCAAGCAATGGAAGGCGGACGGTATTCTTCGACGATGAATCATCGGTCATCTATTTTGCATGATTAGAATGGATGGTCATGATTAATTGCATTAGATTTTTTTTATTTATTTCCTTTAGAATCATGAGATTAATCTTGACCATCTGATCTGGGATCAAACGGCCAAGACAAAACTACATCAATCGCTAAGTCGCCTTCGCATTAGACATTTTTAAATAGCCAATCCTTCGATGCCATGTGAAAAGTGTTATCGCGTTAGCGTCTGTGTGGTGTCGATTGCGTAAATTGTTTAATTATGGTTAAAAATGACATTAAATAGCTAGAACTTCAAAATTTCATAACTAATTATAGGAAAATAAAAAAAATACAAATAAACCCTCTATGAAAAGCTTAAACATAAGAGAATCCAAGAAAAATAAAATCCCTAAGTTTGATCTAATGAATAGTGATATATTAGAGTTTGAAATTTTTACTAATTATCTTTATTAAGCCCAAATAACTTGGTTAATTAACTTGAAAATTGGCATGAAGGATGCATGGGATGACTTTTGCCTCCCATAATTTTCTTGGATTAATTTAAAAGTAGATTAGGAAAATCATAATTTTATGCTCTAATTAACCCTTTTGAGTGGCTTAATAATTATTAAAATTGAAAAAATTATAAAAATGATTAGGGAAGGTTATTTAATCATCATAATAGTAAATATGATCAAGAGAAATAATTAGGACTTATCCTCCTAATTGTGTCCTCAAAATCATCCCTAAATCCTTTAATTAAGTGATTAAGTAATTAAAAAGGGAGAGAGAGAAACTTAAAATATAAACAAAAAAATCACAGCATCCTAATTAGTGCAATCAACAAGATTGCTTTAATTAATTCTCCTTATGTTCTTAGTTAACATAAGGGTTTTAATCAAATTATAATTTTTCATAGGTTTGGGAAATTATAAAAATAACTAGCTCAATCCTCTTAATTCAATTAGTTATTTAAGCATGGGCCTAATTACAATAGAATCTTTAGGACATTGCTAATTTTATTTTCAATTGCATCATCATGTTCAATAGGCCCTTGCTTAATGGTTACTTAAGTTAAGGGACACTTTGGAGGGTGACTAATTGACTTGCTAATAAACTAAATCAAATTAAATAAAAAAATTTACTTAATTTCTTTTTGAATTAATTAACTAACCAACATGGGTATGGGTTAAATAAATTATTTTTGCTTCTCCACTTTAGGATTAAATAATTTAAAACACAAAATCTAAATCTTAAAGAAATTTTGATTAGACTTATGGTGTGTTTATGTAATATGATTGTCCTTAGGTTCTAATGAAGCTAAGTATGTCATTTGATGATGTTTAATTAACTTATTTCAATTATCATAAGTTTCCATGCCATGTGTTCCATACATTCATGTTTTAAATTTAAAAATAAAAGGTTGCATCTAATTGTATGATGTGAAAATAAACTATATGGTGTGGCTATTATCACTATATAAATCTCAAATTATCCTTCTCCTTTAGGTAAAAATTAGGTGCTAACTTTCAATGAAATAATTAGAAAGCAATATTTATGTTTGCAAGTCTCATTGTAAGTAATAAAACTCAAATAAAAAGTTATTTGCTATAAGATAATAACTTGGAACTTTTCATGATTTCATTTTATACCCACA
Source organism: Cymbidium sinense (assembly GCA_021442155.1). Lineage (NCBI taxonomy): Eukaryota > Viridiplantae > Streptophyta > Magnoliopsida > Asparagales > Orchidaceae > Cymbidium > Cymbidium sinense. The sequence goes on along the minus strand of CM038224.1, from coordinate 102,678,318 downwards.
TATGTATGGATGTGTATTTGAGATTGCAAGTATATAGTCTAGACATCCCAAAAATATAAGGCTTTAAGTAGTCCCAATGAAGTCTTAGATAATCTCAATTTTCTAATTTAACAAAGGCACATACTTGCATAGCTCATTTACATACTTATATGCATATGATTATTTATGAAGTGAGATTCCCCATGATACAAAATTCATGCATATTTGTGTCAAAGTGCATATGTAAAGTACATGTGTGTTTGAACTTACAAGTATATAGTCTGGACATCCCGGGAACACTAGGATTTAAGTAGCCCCAAAGAGGTCTTAGATAATCTCACTTCTCTGTTTTACAAAGGCACACACTTGCATAGCTTTCTTACACACTTATATGCATAAAAATGAGATTCCTTTGTTACAAAATTTATGCATGTCCATGTTTGAGTATGACAAAATATGTGTAAGATGTATGTATTTGTACTAAATTAAACTATAATAAAATGAGATTATAATGTTATTAATAATTAGACTAAAATAGTAAAGCATTATACATTTGATGGTGACTTAGCTTCATTAACCTTAAGATGCCATTAATGTTCAAATAAAATCCATTAAGTCAAATCCAAATATAAGATTGATTGAAATTCATTATTCACTAAGAAAATTAAAAATCATAAAACTCATCTCATAGAATCAACTTAAGGTAGAAATTCAAGGGGTTCAACTCTATTTCTTCCATTTACAATGATAAATTATAAGTAACAGATAAACAATATGTGATTTAAAACTAATTTAAGTCTTAAAATAATTGAAGTGTAACTGCCTTTAATAAGAAGTTTAAAATTTCAAATATTAAAAAAATTTAATCTTAATGCCTAAGTGAGACATACCACTCTCTAGCTATAACACACATATTAGAATAATAAGTCACTGATCATAATATTATGTTAGGTTGGTGATTGTTATGGTGATATGTTTTATTTTGTGATGTAACTATATGCTGGATTGTTTGTAGATCATCTTCCATCAAATTAGCCTAATGATGTTTTCTGTAGGGGATTGTATTTAAGGGACCGTTATAATAATAAAATATAAAAATTCCATTTTGCTAACAAGTGATGCTTAAGTTCCTAAGCATAATCCAATTAGGACATGCAGACTTGGTTACTTAAGTGTAGGGTGCTAAGCTCAAATATGTAAAATATAGTTTATTGGCTTGGGTGTTTATTTAACTAAGATTTATTTTATATGTGTATTAGATTTAATTTTTTATAAAACTATAATTTTTACAATAGGATTAAGACTAAAGTTATAAGATTTAAGATGAGCAGTGGCTAGAAGGCAAAGACTTGGGAGGCCCTGTGAAGCCTGGAGTATTCAAATCCAAGAAATGAAGATGAAGAAGAATTGAAAACCCCCATAAGTTTTTCTTTTATTTTAATTCTAATTATAATCTAAGTTGTATAAGGGTAGAACTGCTAATTTTCTTTTTGTCTTAATCCACAATTTATTCTCTTATGAAATTCAAATGTTTGATTATTATGTTTACAGTGCACAATAGAAATGACATGCCTTTCATAGGTTTCTTAAAGTGTGTATGTTTGATGTGTAGCCTGGATATGTTAGACTCTTTATGATTAAATTAAATTTTAACTTTAACTAAATTTTAATCGACTCTTAGCCTCACCTGAAATCCTTGGCTTTTAATTAAGATAATAAAAGATTTAGCAACCCTTTAGCTAGATCATATATGTTCTAACATTATATCTATGCATATTGTCACACTCTTGAAAATAGGGGATCTACATTCTGTACAATAGATGATAGGCTTGACTTGTGAGGGTAGTCCTTTGTAGTGGAGAACACCCCTTCTATCTAATTTAGTCTATAATCTACTTTTATCATGCATTTAGGCATAAATCCTCCCAAGCCTGAGTCCAAAATCATGAGTCAAAATGAAATTAAAATATATAAATTTTATTGCTTTAACTTAGGTCATAATTTGCACACTAATCATGATTTAGTCTCTTAGAGAGTGAGTTTAAGATTTTAGACTATTTCCTAATTTACAATGGCCTAACTATCTGGCATTTATATATGACTAGCCCACATAGTTTTAAATTACAGGAGGTGTTAGCTGGTAGCCACTCAAGGTGTTGTAACTCCAGAAAAGTCAGGATCGATCCATTCTCCCTAATGGAAGTGAAACAGTATATCTCATTCCAACAACAACAACAACAACAAGCCTTAATCCCACTAGGTGGGGTCAGCTACATGAATCCTTCGTCTCCATTGTGTCCTATTATGTGTCAAATTCTCATTTAATTCAAGTATACTAAGATCATTTTTTATATATCTTAACCAAGTCTTTTTAGGTCTACCTCTACTTTTCTTAACATAAGGTAAATCTAATGCTTCTACTCTCCTAATTGGGTCATCGACACGCTTTATGTGGCCAAACCATCTAAGGCAATTCTCCCTAATCTTATCTACCATGAGCTACTCCAACTTTTTGAACATACTCATTTTGCATTCTATCTCTAAGTAAAGCCACTCATCCACGAGCATCCTCATCTCTAACACTTAACTTAGTCTTATGCTTCTCTTGGCCAACGATTACGCACCATAAGTCGTGCGGGTCTTACCACCATCTTATAAAATTTTCCTTAAGTTTAAGTGGAACTTTTCTATCACATAATAGGCCATATGCATTCCTCCACTTCAACCATCCAACTTGAATTCTACTAATAACATCTCCATCTATTTCACCATCATTTTGAACAATAGAGCCTAAATATCACAGATAAACTCACTCTTATTAATGACTTGATCACCTAAAGTCACAACACTACCACTAAAACTTCTACAACTAAAATTACACTCCATATATTCAATTTTAGATCTACTTAAACGAAAACCTTTAGACTCTAAAGTTGACCTCCATAATTCAAGTTTCTGTTGGACTCCCTCTCTAGTCTTATCAACAAGAAGAATGTCATCAAGAAAAAGCATACACCAAGGTACATCTTCTTGTAAATGCCTCGTAAGAACATCCATAACTAAAGTAAAAAGATAAGGGCTTAATGTTGATCCTTGATGTAATCCAAGCTGAAATAGGAAAATATTTTATCAATCCTCCTTGTGTTTGGACACAAGTAATACTTCTAGTATACATATCCTTAATGACTTGAATATAACCAATATTAACTCCTTTTACGTTCTAGAACTCTCCAAAGAACATCTCTTGAGACTTTATCATAAGCTTTCTCTAAATCAATAAATATCATATGTAGATCCTTCTTACTTTCTCTATGCTTCTCCATCAAACCTCTTAACAAATGTATAGCATCCATAGTAGATCTACGGCATGAAACCAAAGCGATTGTGAGAAACTTTATGTATCACATCGTAACTATGCTCAATTACTCTCTCCCATAATTTTAATGTATGGCACATTAACTTAATTCCTCTATAATTTGCACACTCTTGTGCATCACCTTTATTCTTAAATATAGGAACCACAAACTCTTTCTCCACTCATCGGCATCTTTTAGTCTTTAAAATAACATTAAAAAGATTTATAAGCAAGAAATTCCTTGATCTCCTAAACATTTCCACACTTCTATTGGAATATTATCGGTCTCTTGCTTTTCCACATTTCATTTTCTTTAAAGCTTCACTAACTTCAGATTTACTAATACGACGATAAAAATGAAATTCTCTATTTTTGTTTAGGGTATTAAGGTTGCTAAAATCAATCGTACTTTCAGATCCTTCATTGAAAAGTTTATCAAAATACCTCATCCACCTATTTTCAATATCTTTTTCTAAGAAAAGCACTTTATTATTTTCATCCTTAATACCCCTCACTTGAACTATGTCTTTACTTCTCCTATCTCTTTGGTTGGCTAACTTATACATACATCTTTCACCTTCTTTGGTATCTAATCTATTGTATAAATCACTAAAAGCTAAATTTAGGTTTTGAGGTCGAGCTCTTAGAAATACTCACATCCTTTGGTTGGCTAAATCACTAGGAAGTATATCTCATTCCCATGAGCATAATTAGGTCAAGCTCTTAGCTTATGCCTGAGCACTCTAGATCTAGGTTTTGAGGTGACTTATTTCTCTCTTGCTATGAGTATAAGTCCTCACCTCTTAGACATTTTCACAAATCTTCTATTATTGGAATGTGAGTCCTAGCTTTCTAATAAAATTTCAACTCTAATGAAAATTAAATTCTCTCTTTCAAAAATGTAAAGCCTCACCATAAAGTAGACTGAAGCATCCACTAGACTTCCTAGTATCTTGAATACTTCCTACTTATTCTCCTTTGGAATCTGTGAAGAAGTCTTCCTATTCGAACAATCCTATTTAATTTTCAATAATAATCAATATATTGAAAGCCTAGCTTTGTAATCTTTGGAGATATTAGTTGACTATTTTAATTGAGAGTGTTCTTAAAAAATTTCATTTTCTAGGATGTAATTAATTATGGAAGCTTACTTCCATAAGGAACTAAAGAACCCGACATACCCTACTTGACCTAACCATGTAAAGTAGGAGAAAGATCTCTAGTATATATAAACCTATCTATCTTAGGAGTTTTTACTAAGTGATTGAGTCCATGGTAGGATGGTATTTCTAATTTTTGAGATAGTACATTATTCCTTTGATGCCATACTTTATAACTTTAATAAATACCTCTCCCCCAAGATGCATTGGTGTTCCTATGACTCTAAATTAAAACACCATAGCTAGTAATAGATAAAGGTAATGTCGTGAATACTATATTAACTCATGTTATCACTAGATCCAATCTTACAATGAAACCTCACCCAAAATTATTCCAAGTCAGTTGGGTAAATCACACATCCCTACTTATCACTAATAGATGTCTTGTTCTGATTAAAATAGGTAACTATAATGATTAAATTTATTGTGATGTTCTTCCAATAGAAATACTCACATCTTATTAGAAATACCATAGTTTTATGATTGAATGTAATCTATTATGGGTGTGAAAATACTTACATATTCAAGCATAATGAGAAAATAATCAAGTTATTCCCTGAAAATCCTACCGAAAAGAGGTCAATTACATCCCCTCATAAAATTCTTCTTGCATCCATTTCTGAACTTCAACCAAATTAAATCAAGAAAGGAATGTGAAACTCCAGTTGATAGTGATATCACCATCCAGCGATAGGAAGGATACTTCTGATATATATATACATATATATATATCCTAATACATATGAATCTCCTAGAATTTAAATTACAACATTAGGGTTTAGATGCTTAGCTAGAGAGTTCAATGGTACTTCTCTATTTAGCTTGCACCTTTAAGAAATCCCTATTGATAGTAAAGATCACAACATACATGAAGTAGTCTTAGATCTATAATCTAAATTTATTGATTTTATCCCTGATTGAATTACCAAATGAGCTAACACCATTAAGAGATATACAACATGCTATAGATTTGATTCCTGGTTCATAAATACCTAACTTACCCCATTATAGGATGAATCCAACTAAGCATGTAGAGTTAAACTACAAGTAGATGAACTTCTAAAGAATAGTTTTATCTAAGAATATGCTAGTCTTTATGTTGTACCTGCTCTTTTAACTCATAAGAAAGATGAAACTTGGAGGATGTGTTAATAGCCGAGCAGCAAATAAGATCACAATAAAATATATGTTTCATATACCTAGGTTGGATGACATATTAGATCTTATTTCAAGTTCATCATTATTCTCTAAAATTGATTTGAGAAGTAGATACCACCATATAAGGATTAGACTAGGTGATGTATGGAAGATAATGTTTAAAAACTCTAATAGCCTTTATGAATGGTTAGTCATGTCATTTGGTCTTTCAAATGTCCCTAGCATGTTCATGAGACTAATGAATACTATTTTAAAACTTGTTATTACTTAATTACTTGTAGTCTATTTTGATGATATTCTTATCTATACTTGTATGAAAAGTCAAATCTACATCATTTAAAAATGGTATTAGAGAAGTTAAGGTTAGTAAAATTATATGTTTACCTTAAAAAATATTTTTTCTATCAATTAAGGTTTAAAATGGTTTAGATAAGTTCCATTTCAAGTGGCTTGGGTTATTTCTAGATTTAGCCTCTTTAAGCTCAAATATAAGTCAAATTGGGTTGGTTGAGTCTATTATTCCAATTGGACCTCAACTAAGCTTAGTTTAGATACTATTGATGTTTAGCTTGCCATATGGTTTGTTAGTTGCAATCAAGTTGAACTTGTTTTGGTCATGGTGGCCTAAATATGTTAAGTATATTAACTCGAGCTAATTAGCCCATTTAGAGCTATGGGTGTTTGATTTGTATTTGATTGAGTTATGTTTAAGATTAATATTAGTTTATAATTAATATAGTTGTGATGTGTAGTTTGGTTTACTTTGGACTAAGTGGGATCTACTAGTCTAATGACTCAACCTAGGTTGAGTCCAATGAGCCTCTAGATTACTTTGGACTCCCACTTAATCACTAAATGTGTCTTAGTGATTAAATTGAACCTTAAGTCTGAGTAAAAGGTGTTAACCTCACTAAAACTTAGGTGAACATTATTCAACAATTGGGTATACTAGGTATGCTAATTCTAAGCAAAATATTAACAGTATTTCACCAAGAAAACAAACTTGCATTTTCTCTATTATTATTATTTTCTAGCATATAAAATCATGTTCTCATTAAAGCATGATTAATCCAACTTGTTGTTTGCTTATAAGAACACATTTGCCCTTTCATTCAAAAAAAAAAATCAAACTTTTTTCTTTAGCTACATGTATTTCTCACTATCATCGTTCAATCAAAATTGCTAATTGTGGACATTATTTTTTAAAATGAATATCACATATTTTCATTTATTAGCCTTTTTTAATATAACAACTACATCCCACTTCACAAATAACATTTCATAAAGAAGTTTTTTTTATTCTCATGTCACATAGCACATTATTTATATCAAATACTTTTTATCCTATTTTCACTCACAAAATCAATATGTTAAATTAAAAAAATTAAAATTTTTAAAGGAAAAATTGAAAACCTTAAAACAAGAACTTAAAATTATTTAAAATAGCATAAATGCATTATCAAAATAATTTAATTAAAATTTGAATATTTTTTTTCTTGTCCTACTTTTTTTTGTCTCACAGCTTTCACTCTATTTTTATCCTACTAGCACTCACAAAATCAATATGTTAAATTAAAAAAATTAAATTTTTAAAGGAAAATTTGGAAAACTTAAAACAAGAACTTAAAATTATCTAAAATAGTAAAAAAAATGCTTTATCAAAAAAAATTAATTAAAATTTGAATTTTTTTTCTTATCCTTCTACTTTTTTTGGTCTCACACCTCACTCTATTTTCTCTCTCCTCTCTCTCTCTCTCTCTCTCTCTCTCTCTCTCTCTCTCTCTCAAGCATCTCTTTTTTTATTATTGTTTCTCTTATTATCTTAATATAGAATTACAATATTTTTATTCTTAAAAATATTTCTTTAATAACCAAATTAGCTACTTATTTATTTGAAATTACATTTAATTAGTTGAGAAACTATATATTTTTGTGACATTTTTTAAAAAATGAATATATCATTAGCATTAATTTTTATAATTAAAAGATCTAATTATCATAATTAAATAGTAATATTAATAACTACAATATAATTAATATCTATTTATTTTGAATATTTAATTACTAATTAATGAATAATATTAAGTTTATTTATAATACTTAATTAATAATTAAATTTAATTATCATTTTAAGTATGTTTAATCTTCAATTACTTAATTAATGTAATAATAATTATTTTTATTAATTACTAAGGTAAAAAAGTATTTTATATATTATTTTTAGCCAAACAATTATAAAAATTAATTATTATTTTCTATAAAATAGACTGAAATATTGGTCTTATATCCTTCAATTTTAAACTGGTTTTTTTTATCATACTATAATACAAGCAATTTTATGCAAATATCACATTAAAGTTTTAAACATAATTATAATCTAAGTAAATAAATTTTGTATCATGCAATTGAATGTTGTTTAAAACAAATAGATTTTAAAAGTTATTGATTATATGTCTATAGGTGCTTATATATATATGTATGTATGTATGTATGTGTGTATGTAAATTTGTGGAAACAAAATATTTATATGTGTGGATAGTCCAAAATTATTTTAAATTTCAGATGCATCAAAATAAAATGATAGATGTTCAAATAAAAAGAAAGTGGGGAGAGAAATAAAAAGAAAGAGAGAGGGGTAGTGAGTGAGAGAATTAGAGTGACACAATAAGAGAGAGAGAGAGTGACAATAAGAGAGTATGAACATTCCTAAAAGAAGCATATTCTCAAGATACTTAAAATCATTTGATCATCAAGAGATTTTCTTCTTTAAAAATTCTTTAAGAAACACATTCCTTCAAGACATTTAGGTTTTTTCAAGCAGCAATTTCTTAAGAATAATAATTCTTCATTTTTAAAGATTCAATAGCAATACTTTTTATTAATATTGTCACAAAATGAGCACCTATGAGTAATGAGTGAATGATCAGAGATAATTTCATATTAGTTAGAATAGTTTTAGAGGCAATTTATCATTTCTAGATTGAGATAATAGTTCCTTTATCATTTAAAAATGTTCATACAAAAATCAATATAATATAAATTAAAAACATTTTAAACATATGAAAGTAAATAAATATTTTTTATTTATTCACTTTAAGCAATATTACTTAGGATTATGTGTTTAGGTTTTGTTTAGATAAAATTAATTATGAAACAAAGGATATATTTAATCTTTGTACGTTACATTTTATATGATTTTAAATGGTTATACTCTAGAAGGGAGTTAGTGGCGTTTTAACTAATTTTACATATAATTTTCATACATATTCTTTACTAATTGAAAATATTTTAGATTAGACTATCCTAATCAAAATTTGATTACGATTAACCTCAAAATTGTTAAATTTATTTTGAGATTAGTGCAAAGCATATGATTTCTACCAAAATTTGTATTGCAATCATCTAAAAAGAAATTAAATGACTTCAAGATCTGTTTTGACAAAACTATAATAAAAAATCTTTTGAGCCATTTTTTTTCATTTCTGATTAGTCTATATCCATGCTCTCCTAATGCATATTTTGCTCTCTAACAAGTTAAAGTTCATGTCATTTTGCTTAATGTTATTTAATTACCAATGGATATCATTTTAATTATTATACTTCTAAATATAATCATTTATCAACTAGTAATAATAAAATAAAATAAATAAAATAAAAAATAAAAAACTAATTTTAAAAAAAAGTAGTCATAAAAAATTATAGTTTGTATTTTTAGAGCACCATAGGTGTAGTTGTTGTTTTGCAATATTTTTTCTTTTAATTGCCAACGTTAGGCATCTAAAAATTTTTGTTTTTATATAATAATTATAATTTAAAGCCTTAAATTTTAATTTTACATATTAGTCCATCATTTTTACCTATAAATACATGTATGGCATTTAATTTGAGCTGAACAAAATTAATTATGTGCTAAAAAGTTAAGGTTAAATAGTGTGAATTCTTTGCATCATGTTGCACAAAATTCTGAACAAACACAAATAAAGGGGCTCAAAAGAAACCTAAATATTTTTAAACAAAAAAAAATAATAATGAGGGAGAAAACACATAAATCTAATTCAATTAAAATAGTCCACTATATAAGGTGATAATTACAAAAGTCTATCCCTCTAACATCTTGAAGAATTCAAATTACATCATTTTAATTAATGATTTAATCTCTTATAAGAGCAGTGAAAAATATTATTTAAATAATGTAAAGTGAAGGGAATTAGTGTTAGTTCATGGCCAATAAAGGTGATAGTGCAGTGATGGTCATTAGCATTAGTTGATAAAAGAAGGTGACATCTTGGTAATGATGGTCTAGTTATCATGCATGTTGATAGTTATTGGTATTAGTCAACTGCAAGTTAATGATGATTATCATTGGTCCTAATAAGTGTGAGGAGCTTTAGGATTCTTCTAATTTAATAACTCTCTCCCCTTAAGCAGCCTTTCATATCTGGCATAAAACTAAATTTATAGAGTTTTGGTGAGACATTTTGATTTTTTTAATCAAAGCACCAAACATTTCATTAAATAATTTAGGTTGATCTCTCTTGATTATATACTATTTTCTAACATTTAGATATCTTAATGACATTAAATTGGGTGGCCTTGAGCCTATTAGATTTGTCTCATTAACATGCATGCTTTGATTGTAAATTTATTGAGAACAAAATTTAGATGATCCCAAAGTAGGTTTCCAAAGTTTCTAGTGAAAATGTTATCATTACTAAAAAATAATGATTTGGCGCCATTTATCTCAAACAACAATTGTTTGATCATAAAAATTATTTGTAGTGAGTTTAAAATTATAATAAAAATTTCCATTATTGTTGCATGCTTATATAATACTGTCTAGTTCTCAAATTAGTTAGGGTAGGTTGTGTTTCATATTTGGTTGATAGCACTAATTAATATCATTGTAAAATGATAATTTATGGTAAAGATTAAGAATTGTAGGTTCTTTTTCATAGTATTACATAGTTATCTTTTAAGTAATTTTATTAACTGTTTTATAAAAAAAGCTATCGTAGCTTTTTAAGATCCACACTTGATTGGATGGATTTTTTTGTAATGTAATGATTGCCCCCTTTATTTTTAAAAATAAAATTTTATTATAAAATATTCAAGACTTAAAAGCTTTATTGGCCTAAAATCACAAGTAAAAAGAAAATTTACAATGCACACCTACTCCTTAGATGTTAATGAGAAGCTTTGTTTGGGGCCATAAATCAAGCAAATTTACGTTAATCATAGTTTCACTTTTTATTTAGCCTAGTTATGCATCTTAATTTTTGTCATAAAAATATGTGCTAAAGAAACTTAGTGAAGATTTGCATTTTGTGATATTGTCATTATTATGGTCAGAAGGATTAGGAGCTCCTCTTTTGATTGTTTGAAAGTGGAGCTTGTATCAAATATGGTGACTATAGAAAATTATGTAGTTACGTAATAAGAGTTGACTGAATGTCACATCATAGATTGGGTAATTTCAACATTTATTTGGATTATTTGAATATTTTTGGTAAACATTATTGTCTCATCAACTTTAATTTGAACCTTAGTATGGTGAATTAGGTTCACATATAAATGAATAACGTCACATATTAGTAACGAATGAAATGGACAAAATAGATGTCACTAAAAAAGGCTCCCATGCATGTCAGATTTAGCTCTTGGGTTCTCATAAGCTTCTATATATAGAGAATTGTTAAACATATTTTTTAAGTGATTCTCCTTCATTCTGATGGATCCTAGAGAGGTGCTAGGGATTTTGCAAATTCCTTAATTTATAATGAATTGCTTGATGAAACTTAATAAGTTTATTGAAAGTATGAATGACCATATTGGGAAGATTGTAGAAATAGTTATGGACTTGACATGTAAGAGTGATAGTGAAGACTTGGTATAAAACTACATCTTAGGCTTGTTGAATATGATAATTATTTAATAGTTGTGGATGTTTCAATGGCTTATATGACTCATCTTAAGAATTTATACCTTGTATCTTAAATTCATTGAAATAGGGTGTGAATAATATGAGAAAGTTGACTCATATTCTTATTGGAACTATATCTCAAATTTAGCATTATAACTTATCTTAAGGACATCATAAATGAGTATTAATGAGAAAAGGTTGGGATAAGTTTGTCATCATTGGTAGGGGATTATAAGTCAAACTAGTAGAACGAAAAAGATGAGTTAAATTGCTAGTATTGAGGAGTTCTTAGTTGAGCTATGGTGAAAGAGAAGTTTTAGGTTGGAAATGACGAGGATTTGTACACTTCCTCATTGATGGGCATTGCATGGGTGTCTTTAAATTAACTATCTTGATATATTGTTAATCATGTGGGGCCAATCTCCAATACTGAAATTGTCTGTTCGGTAGCCATACATAGAAGCAAAATGATTTAATTTTGAAACTCAATCATTCTCCAAACATGATTCTCAAAGTATGGACTTGAGGGGACTTGACTAACTAGATTACTATGTCCTTAATTAAGAATAAGTTCTTATATTGGTAATAGTTAGAGGAAGCTACACCATTATCATTAGCATTATGCTTATTTACTATTTTACAAGTATTTTTATGGACAATAATAGTAGGATTATTTTTCTATAAAAACACAACATTATTGTGTGTTAAAATTTATGACTATAAAGTGTGAATTCTTTATCTTCACATTACACAAAGTATTATATACATGCAAGAGGCACATAAGTTTTTATGTGAAAATCAAAGAAAGAAAACAATAAAATTTGCCTCAACTTAAGTAGTCCACTATCTAAAGTAATGATTAAAAAATTTTGTGCTTTCATATAACTATAGAGTATAAGATTATAATATTTAAATTATTGCAATGGTCTCATGTTAGAATAGTGAAAAATGCTAGAAAATTAGTGAAGTGTGATAGCATTAGCATTGATCAATAACTAATGAAAGCAATGGGATTAATGGTCATCAACTTCAGTTAAAGAAGGCAAAGATGGACAAGTAATAATAATCGAATGATTGTGTACTTTGACAATCATCTTTGTATGCTGGAAACCTGCTGGTAATGATCATTATTGGTGGTATTCATTAGTGATGACCATTGGGAGGACTTTTGGATTCTTAAAAAAAAAACTCTCTCTACTCAATCTCCTCTTTTGTATTAAATAAAGGCTTATTTATATATTTTGAAAGTGGTTCTTTGTTGAATTCTCAAAAAAATATATTAGATTACTTAGTATAATCCTCTTGATTATTTGATAATTTTTAATGGTTCATTGCTTTAATGATATCAAAATTGGGCGATATTTGCCTCATTTGATTTATCTCCTAAGGATGCATATTTTAGCTTAAATTTATTCAAATAGCTATTTGTATGATTCTAATACCAATTCAAAAAACTTATAATTCAAATATTTAGTTCAAGATTCTTTCTAGATTAGGTTGTGTGTGTCTCACACACACACACACACACACATAGAGTGTCAAAAAGCTGTTCACGAACACGTGTTGCTCGGTAGCTTCGTGTTGGCTCATTAGTTAACTAAAGCAGTCACAAACAAATATTTCAAGCTCGATTTATAAGCAGCCAAACATGAACAATCCTTTGATCTTGTTATTTCGATTTAGTTCGAAATAAATAAATAATTATAATTAATTATATAAAATTTTATTTAAAATATAATTTATGTCATTAAATATTTTAAAAATTATATTTAATTTAATAATTAAATTAGTTGATAAAATTTTAAATAAAATAAGTTAAAATATATTATAATTACAATTTTAGGAATTTTTTGATTATGATAATTGGTAAGTAATATCATAGATTTTTTTTGATTTAAACAATTCAAAACTATGCAAATATATAAGCCTTCCTCGCGACCCAGCAGCCCTAACATGCCGTCTCTCTCGACTCTCGATCGATTTAGCTTTATTTGCGATTTTGCCCTAATCCTGTAAGTCCCTCCGTCACTTTCTTCTCTTCTCAGTCTTCTGGCGTTCAGGGATTTCTACTCTTCTTAGCCTTCTGGCATTCTGGGACTGGGAGTTGTGAGTCTTGCGAGTTGCAATGCTAATATCTGTAGCAAGAGTCAAACCTCTGGACACGATTTCTAGTTTTCTATGGTTTGGTATCAGCCATTATTTTCTTCTTTTTATCAAGTTTCTACTTGGGACTTGGTCGACTTTGCATGTACCATTCTCTTAACTCTTCTCCCTCACAATCTATATATTTATTTTTAATGTGTAGTTTTTTTTTTTTGTTGATATGTGAAGTAATTACTCTTGCTTCGAGTTGCAATGCTATAATCTATACAATTAGAAATTCTCTAATCCTCTTACTTGGTTTCATGTTAAAGGAGAAATGCTCTTAGCTTTTACAATTTGTGGCTTTGATTTTTCATTTATAGTTGGGAGTGTCAAGTGTGCATCCAGATGTTGATTTATTTACTGCATCCAGGATTTTTGAAATCTTTTATTTAGGGTTCTGATTTCTTCTCGAAAATTCCTTACTTATTCGGTTTGAGGGTTTTGTTGTTTGATTTGTAGTCCAACATCAGGTAAGCATAGCTAACTTTGAACTTGATGTCGTCTATATATTCGTCTGGTATTGAAATGCTTGAAGTGCTTATTGGTTATTCCCAGGATATTCTCCACTTTATGCATCTATGCTTGTGGATGGTGCCCTGCTAGTTGTGCATGTTATTAAAATTAATAATGATGATTATGGATGGTGCCCATGCTTTGTGACTGTAGAGATTTGAGATGCAATGTTATTTTCTTTTACTCTTCTCATTTGTCAGAGTAAAGTTCTGTGGGGTTTATGTTGGCATGTTGTAGGTGCACCTTCACATATTTATGTCAATTGTATTATAAACATATTGGGGAACAATATATATGATGTGATTATATTTTAGGATATTTTCCTTCTTCTTCTTCTTCTTCTTCTTCTTCTTCTTCATTCTATTTAGAGTCCCACATTATTTTCTCTAGTTCTACAATTTTGTTAGTTTTGAGGCTTCAATGTTAGTGTCTATATTGAAAGGGAAGAAATCAAGAAAGAATGGACAAAAATAAAAGAATGGCTGATTGAATTGAATGGCTGATTTGTGTTCTGCGAGATTTTTTTTTAATGGTTGATTTGTGTTCTGTGGATAAAAATCAAATTTGCATCAATGGAAACAAATTCTGCTCCTGTCTTGTGTGCATAATTACGTTCATTATGTTAATAGAAATAAAAGAATAGCTTGTTATTTGGTAAATACCTATAAACACCTATATGTTATGAGTTCCTTTCTATATTTGGTTTTGAGTTTTTTTCTTTGTAATTATTAAACACCTATAAACACCTACATGTTATGATAAATACCTAGTATGGAGAGTGTATGTGTATGTGATCTTAACTTATTTTTTCTTTTTTTTATTTAGCATGTTATTATGTCTAATGTGGATCATTCTCAGTCTGCATCATATGGTAATGATATAGTTGTCGGAGCTAAATATGGTAATGAAATTTCAACTATTTCTTCACAACATGTTGAATCAGAGATAAATGTACTTGAGACTACTAGTGCAGAAGTTAAATCTAAGAAAGGTAGAAAGAAAATATCTTTAGTATGGAAGTACTTTATAGAATACTTATGTATTTAAGGAGAGAGTATACCCTCTTTACAATGAAATTCCATAAATCCAAAAGCGCACAACTTCACAACTCTTGAGACATGTGAAAGAATGTGACAAAATCAAGGCCAAGAATAAACAAGTTGTTGAAACAAAAGCAAAAAAAGTAAATTTTATGCTTTTGATGTCGAAATTGAGATTCCATTGTTCCATGACCCCAAAATTATGATCATCTTCAAATAAGAGAAATAATTGCAAAGATGATAATTGTGCATGAGTATCCATTTATGATTGTTGAGCATATGTGGTTTAATATTGAAGGTGTTGAATCCCAATTATGAGAGGGTGTCTATAAACACTATTAGGAATGATTGCATGAAAATATATGAAATAGAAAAAGAGAAATTAAAAACATTTCTTAGGAGCATTCATAGAGTTTCTTTGACATCTGATTGTTGGACTTCAAATCAAATAATGGGCTATATGTGCTTAACAATTCACTATATTGATGATTCTTGGCAACTGCATAAGCAAATCATCAACTTTATTGAGCTTGATCCTCCGCACACCGGTACATTTATTTGTGATGCAATATGTGATTGTTTAATAGATTGAAATTTGCAGGACAAGATATCTACTATCACATTATATAATGCTAGTAATAATGATGTTTCAAATGCTTTAAAATTAATTCTCTCTAGAGAAAGTTATATTTTCGGGATCATTTCTTTCATGTTAGATGTTGTGCTCACATCTTGAATATAATGGATCAAGATGGTTTGAAAGATATGCAACAAATAACACATAAGATCAGAGAGATAATAAAATACCTTAAAAAGTCTCCTTCATGGTTACATAAGTTTGTTGAAGTGGCAAAGCAGTTAGGGATCCCCACTTCAAAGGGATTATCATTGATGTTCCTACAAGATGGAACTCTACTTACTTAATGCTTGAGTCTATTTTTATTTATCGCAATGTGTTCGTTCATTATACAGCTCGAGATTCCAACTATAAGTGGTTACTTTCTAAAATTGAGTTGGTATAACTATGAGCGATTAGAAGGTTTTCTGTTTTTTCATATGTGACTAAAATGATTTAGGTTCTTCTTATCCAACTACAAATATATTTTTACGTCATGCATGTAAAGAAACTACTTATTGAAGAATGCAGTTCATCAGATGAATTCATCAAGCAAATGACTACTGTTATGAAAATTAAATTTGATAAATACTGGGGAGAATGCAATTTACTCATGTCAGTGGTTGTTGTGCTTGATCCACGTTTGAAAATGAAATTCATTACTTTCACATTTCCTAAAATATACTCTAGTTCTGAGGTAGAATCCAAGATTAAGAGTGTTGAGGATGTTATTTGGGAAAGCTACAATCAATATTCAGTAGATATTAGTACTTCAAGCTCTTCAATTCCTAGTGGATCTTCATAACTAGCAGTTGATGTGCCTTTTTCATCAAATTTTGATTGTATGTTAGGATTTGCTGATTTTATTATTGCTTTTGGTCCTATTCAGCCATCAAAATCTGATTTACAAACTTATTTGGAGGAGGGATTATACTTGTGCAATAATGATTCATTTGATGTTCTTGAATGGTGGAAGATGAGTACTCTCAAGTATCATATTTTATCCAAAATAATTAAGGATGTTTTAACAATCCCCATAACCACTGTTGCATCTGAATCTGCATTTAGTGCTGGTGGTAGAGTTCTTAATGATTATAGGAGCTCTTTATCTCTAAAACAGTCAATGCACTTGTTTTGTATGGCTTGGATCGAGGTGTTCACAACATAAAAAATCATTTGGTACTTTTCCAACTAAGAGCAATCTATTTAATATATTTGATAAATTTCATTCTCTCATTATCTACTTTTATTTCAGCAAGAGTTAATGGAGGAGGGGAATCTTTATGTGAAACTTCCAAAAAATATTTAGCAATGGAGAAGGATACTAAGCATCAATATATCATCTTGCATTTACTCTTTCTAATCTAATTTCATTTATGTTGTTTAATTTGGACTTATATTTGTGCTGTTTAATTTGGACTTAGAGTTGTGATGTTTAATTTGGACATATAATTGTACTGACTAGCAACTATAGTTGGATGCTATAATTATATTTATGTTTCATCAATTCAATTTGAGATTATTTTTTTGGCATCTTAATAGTTGGCTATCTTGTTTGAGATTATTCTATAACATGTGATGGTTGACACTTGACTGAATGACAGGATGACTTTGTTGGCATAGTTGGGTTGGCTAACACTTTTGGTTTTTTTTTTTTTTGCTATTTACTCTTTGTTTACTGTTGGACCGTTGGTTGAGTTGGTGGGGGCTTCTTGGGTGATTATGGCTTGGTTTCTTTCTTCAGCTTTGGTTTCTATCTGGGGTGATTATGGCTTGATGACTTTTGGGGGGCTGCTATCTTGGGTGATTCTGGCTTGGTTTTTGTCTTCGACTTTGGTTTCTGTCTTGGGTGATCCTGCATTTATGACTTTTGGGGGGTTGCTGTCTTGGGTGATTCTAGCTTGGTTTCTATCTTGACTTTGGTTTATCTTGGGTGATTCGGCAGTTTGGCTTTGGTTTCGTCTTGGGTGATTGCTGATGACTTTGGGGCTACTCTTGGGTGATGGCTTGGTTTCTGTCTTCGGCTTTGGTTTCTGTCTTGGGTGATTATGGCTTGATGGCTTTTGGGGAATTGGGAGGTTGTTGGTTGGCTTTATTTTTTCTTTCTTGGCATGATTCTATGTACTCCCTATTTCTGTTTGGATGATACTTTACACTCTTGCTTTGCTTATTCATAATTTTTAAGAGTTAAAATGGTAAAATCAACATATGCTACACTAGTCTTGTCACTTGTGATATTATACATTAATGGGCTATGATGAAAAAATAAATAGATATATGAGATGCAACTTAGCTTGATGGTTGGCTGTATATATTTTCAAACATTCAATTTAATTTTTTGTGATTTCTATTTGTTCTTTGTTGTTATATTATGTACAAAGATTTTTTTACATTTTTTCCTATCGACTCATTCTAATTTTAGCTTATTCAATGTTCATTTCATTTTTTTTCCTACCCTTACTATTATTAATCTTTCATTTTGTCATTTTTTAAAGTTTTAAATTCACACCTAGATTGACATCAATGATTATTTATTTTAATTTTTGAGCTCATTCATAATATTTATTTCATATTTTCTTGTTAATTTTGTTTACATGAAGTACATGATTATTATTTTGAAGATTCAAAGTTGGTTGAAGGCTTGAAAGCTTGAAGACTTGAAGGCTAGAAGCGATGGATTGAAAATTGTAATATCACTATTTTGTTAGTTTTTATTGAATCAAATTGTTACTTGTATATGATCATGTAAATTTTTAGGTTGAATTTATTCTAATAAGTTGTAAATTTGTAAATTATAATAATATGAGTTAGCAGTTTAAATTGTATTCAATTTTGTGTAAAAATAAATATTTCTGATTGTATATCTTTTAGTTTCAATTAAATAAATTTTTTACTTGCTAATATTACTTAATTTTTTTATTGTATAAATAAATTTTTTAATTAAATAAATTTTTTGATTGTATCATAATTTTGTATATCTTTTAGTTTCAATTTTTGCTAATATTACTTTTTTTTTTTATTGTATAAGATTCCATTAAATAATTTTTTTACTTTTTCAAATTTTTTTAATTTTAAATGAAAATTAAGAAAAATAAATATTATTAAAATATAAAATCGAGCCAATTTCGAGCCGAACACGAACAATTTTTTTAAACCGACACTCTATAAACAGCTATTTGAACACGAATTTGAAAAAATAAATATAAATGAGAACATGAACAACATCTCGGCTCGCTCTACACACACACACACACACACACACACACACACACATACACACATACATACATATATAAGAAAATTTGACTTTCTATGGCTTATGATCTAATTGATTCAACTTCTGATCATTAGAGTAGATACATGACTTGCCTTAAATATTTATATAAGGAAACAAGTTTTCCTTTTATGAGGGATAGAAAAATTGTATCTCAAGTTTGCTTGGGCTTCTGTTTTAGACATAAAATAAATGTGTTATAAAAATGTCTATGATCGAGTGATTCCATAAGATTGTTTTTTTCAAATTAGATAAATATGTATGTTGTTTACTTTTTTTATAAAATTATTCTCCAAAGTTCACCTTGAACCAAAATATCTCAAAAATTAGATGCATTGCTTAATTAGTTTTTAAGCAATCTTTCTAGCAAAAAAATTGCCGACCATTCTAATTCTCAGCACTCTCTTCTTCTCTAGTGGTTAATGCTCTCAAGTAATAGCTCTTTGTCAAAGTTGCAAGGCAACATTTTTGTCTCAATCTTTGGCTAGTCACTAAAGGCTAGTGATATCATACTTTTAGCAAATTTATAATTTATGATGATGTTAGACATTTAGACTTTGAACCCTAAACTTAAAAAGAAATTAAACATTTTATCATTTGATTCAAACATTGATTAAAACTTGTTATGATAAAAATTTGTTCGGGTCACGATCATATATTATTCAATACTTATTTGAATCTTGGTTATATTTCCAAATAAGTTAAATAATAGTCATGGAAGCTTAAATCACGACTCATAAATATTTTGATAGAGGTACGAACAAGTTTCAATCAATGATTAAAATATTATTAAAATATCCACAAGCTAATTGGTTATGATTTGATCAAAGTTTAAATTTATTTTTTGTACTGCTTATCTTTTTGGTGATTGACTCATTTCAATTGTCTTGTTATGCATGCATATGTTTGTTCTAATCATTCTTATATAGGGGCATTATGTTGCTTGGAGCATATGTAGAGCTAGGGGTAAAATGAAAACTTTATTAGAGATTTTAAGCCATTTGAGACCAATTTTAGAGAATAGGGAAAAACAAATATTTTTATCAAATTTTATGCTAAGTATTGAATATATCAAAAATCAATATAAGTGTGGGTCTTTTGATTGTACAATTTGAATAGCATTTATTAAATAATTTTGATCACTCCTTCACTTTTTAGCTTGATAGTTTAAACTCAAAATTATAAATTAAAACAAGTATTAGTATTTCTTAATATGAATGGTTTCAATTTTGATAATCTTTAAGAGTACACTTTATAGAGTGATCAAATTTGAGTACTTTATAGTGACATAAATGTAATATTTGTCTACAATTTTTTGTCTAATATATTATAGCTATTGTGATCATACTCAACTTTTAACTATAATGACATTATAGGTAGTTTCATTTAGTGTATGAATCATTTGCATACACATATCATAATTCTAAGATATTTATATATTTAGCATCTAAACTTTGATATTTGCATACTAACGCTCAAATCTTTAACATCGCATAAAAAATATCACTATCATTATTTTATTAACAGTGAATACAGCTTTTTAGGTAAAGTGTTAGAAATATAAATTAACTTTTAGGTATAGATATGTGAACACATAAGAATTGTGCAATCAACATCTAAACTTTCCTTAATATAATGCTTATCTTGGTGATTTTATGCATTTATGTTTGCCTTATAGTTTGTTGTGCTATAGTTGTTGTATGTACACTATGTTATAGTATGTTTATTATTTAACATGATTGAACAATGCTTGAATATTGTATAAACTTTATTCAAATCAAATACGAGCCTTATTTGAAGGCTATATGATGATTATCCAAATAAGGACATATGATTCAACTAGGGTTCAAACAATATTTAATCATGGATTAAAATTTTCTCATTTATGTTCTCAACTTAATCAAAATTTATTTGATACTTATTTAATTTAAATTGATTTTGGTCACAAAAAATTTAAAAATATAATCCACCATCTAAAAGGGGAGTATTTTGGCACAATTTCAAATATATTTTTTCAAGAAAATAAATGATAAACATATTTTTTAAAAAGGTTCACAAACATACCAAACAATTTTTTTTATATTTACATACCTAACACTTACACTTTAATTTTTACATATTTAACATATCAATCTTTAATATCACTTGAAAAATATCATTATCATTTACTTTTTAAAAGTAAAATGTACCTTCTAAAGCTTGAGAAAAGTGTTAGATAAGTAATTGCCTAATTTTGAGTGTTAGATATGTAAATGAATAAGAATTATGTGGCATGTATGTAATTAATCTTCTTTTTTAAAATTTTGAGTATTTTGTAGAGAGAGAGAGAGAGAGAGAGAGAGAGAGAGAGAGAGTATTGTTTCATTTTACAATAATGATTTGCTTTACTATGAAGGTAATATTTTTAAATACATTATAATGATCTTCAAGTTAACTCATATTCGATTAAATGTTAAATTAATCTTACTCAAAACAATTCTAGCTTCTTCACCTCCCTTTCAAAAATGCCCAGTCAAATTTACCCTCGCTTGCAGGAAACTCAATTATTTCTTAGAAAATTAGCCGATTATTATTTTTTTTTCCCAAGCGTCTATTTCTCATTCAATGAAGTATGTATTGTTTTTAATTTTGAAGAGGTTCGCAATGAATTTATCTAAAATTTATTAAAATTTTAAATGATAAATTTACATATATATTATATAATTGTTAAGTATTTACACATCTAAAACTTAAAAATTGATATTATTTATAACTTTTGATTCAAAGCATTAATTGACTTGAGACTTTAGTTTTTATCCGCTAAGGTCCAACTCAATTAAATTTGTATTTTAGGAGTTAATAAAAAAATATATTATTTTCAATAAAACCTAAATTAATCCCTTAATAGTCTTTATGGAATTGACCCAACATCATGTTATTTACAACTTTCATGATGTTGTAAAAAATGAACTTTGATGCCCGACTAAAGAAAATTTCCTTTTGAGGGCCAAAATGTGCTTACTTCTCATTAGAACTTTTAGAAAACTTACGCTTGATTATGGAAATTCTCCAGCACCAATGACAATATCCTTCAAGCTATTTGTTATTAATCCTTGTCATGGAGTTCAACCACATTTACAATTTGAGGTCTAATGTGTATATTTAATAAGCTTTTGATATTTAACTCTGTTATGTCTTCTTTAGTTCATTCAAGGTTCATACCCATATTTGATTATGTTCTCTCTCCTATAAGATTATCCACATCTTCATCGATATTATTAAGCTTTTTTATCAAATAGTTTATTATAATTTAGAGGAAACAAAGTACCATATTTTATTAGATAAACATATAAATAACAAATATAATTGTTGTTGAAGAAGACATACAACTAAGAGGCTTATTTTATCCAATTGTAGAAAATCCCATATTTTTAAAATGAATGAATCAAATGGTTCCATAGAGAATGAGGTAGTTTTTTTAAAAGATTATATAAAAAATTGCTAATTTACAACCACTACTGTCAAATTTATGATGAGTTTATAATTTTTATAAGTCTACTATAAAAACTAAATATTTCAAATAAAGGGAAAAACATAACCCAAAAGAGAATACTATAAAAAGTTTGATAAAAATTACTTAAATACAACAATAATAAGCCTTTACTAAATTGGATTACTACTGAATCATCTCCATTGTGTCTATTGTCAAATTCTCATACAATTCAAGTATACTAAGGTCATTTTTTACATCTTAACCATGTTTTAGGTCTCTATCTATCTTAACATAAGCAAATATATCTACTCTCCTAAATTGATGGATGCTTTATTTATTGGCCAAACCATCTAGTGACTCTCTAATCTTATCTACTGAGCTACTCCAACTTTTCCCAACATACAAATTTTGCATTTTATCTCTAAGAGTAAAGCCACTCATCGAGTATCCTCATCTCTATATACTTAGTTTCATGCTTCACTTTTATTGGCCAACATTAACATAAGTCATTTTGAGTCTTACATCTTATAAACTTTTCCTTTAAGTTTAAGCGGTATTTTCTATCACATAACACTGCATTCCTCCACTTCAACCATCCAAATTGAATTCTATTAATAACATTTCCATCTATTTCACCATCATTTTGAACATAGAGCCTACATATCTAAATCACTCACTCTTTTTATGACTTGTTCACTAATGTCATAACCACTATAACTTTTACAACTAAAATTATATTCTATATATTTTTTAGATCTACTTAAATAAAACCTTGAGCTCTAAGGTTGACCTCCATAATTCAAGTTTCTCTTGGATTCCCTCTAGTCTTATCAACAAGAAGAATGTCATCAACAAAAAGCATACACCAAGGTACATCTTCCTGTAAATGCCTAGTAAGAACATCTATAACTAAAGAAAAAAAAAAAGATAAGGGCTTAAAACTGATCCTTGATGTAATCCAACTGAAATAGAAAAATATTTTGTCAATCCTCCTTATGTTTGGACACAAGTAACAACTCTAGTATACATATCCTTAATGACTTGAATATAACCAATATTAACTCCTTTCTTTCTAGAACTCTCCAAAGAACATCTCTTGAAACCTTATCAAAATCTTTCTCTAAATCAATAAATATCATATGTAGATCCTCCTTACTTTCTCTATACTTCTCCATCAAACCTCTTAACAAATGTATAACATCCATAGTAGATCTACGGCATGAAACCAAACGATTGTGAGTAACTTTTTGTATCACATCATAACCTCTCAATTACTCTCTCCCATAATTTTAATGTATGACATTAACTTAATTCCTCTATAATTTGCACACTCTTGTGCATCACCTTTATTCTTAAATATATAAGAACCAACAAACTCTTTCTCCACTCATCTAGCATCATTTTAGTCTTTAAAATAACATTAAAAATATTTGTAAGCTAAGAAATTCCTTGATCTCCTAAACATTTCCACACTTATATTAGGATATCATCAGGTCCTACTATTTTCCCACCTTTCATTTTCTTTAAAGCTTCTCTAACTTCAGATTTACTAATACGATGATAAAAAAATTCTCTATTTTTGTTTAGGATATTAAGGTTGCTAAAATCAATTGTATTTTGATTCTTTGAAAAAAATATCTCATCCATATTTTATTTTCAATATCCTTTTCTAAGAAAAACTTTAATTTTTAATACACTCACTTGAGTAGATCTTTACTTATTCTATCTCTTTGGTTAACTAACTTATACATCTTCTTTCGAATCCAATCTATTATATAAATCACTAAAAGCTAAATTTTTTTCATCATATATTAAAATCTATCATTTTTTTACTTTCCCAATTCTTTGAGTTTTACATCTCAAGTTTTATAACAACACTTCTTATTTTTTATCTTCTTTGCATTCATTTCATTCTTATTTTTATTAAAAAACTTTTCTTTTGATTCTCCAAGTATAATTTTAGAACTTGTTTAATTTCACTTCTACTTTTTTAACATAACATTAGCTTCCTTATGAACATCCAAAATTCTAAGCTCTTAAATATTTTGATTAGTATTTTTAAATGTCATCTAATCCTAAGATAATAATTTGATTTATTTTCATCTTCTTTCATCTTAAAATTTAAGATTAATAATCGATGTTAGTATTTAAACTTTTACTTGGAATGACCTTACTTTACAATCTAAATAATCTTTTTTCTTATAAAAAAATAATCAATCTTTGTTTTACTAGATCAATTTTTAGAATAATATGCTCATCTCTTTTCTTAAATAAGGTATTAGCAACTATAAAATCATAAGCTAAAGCAAAATCTTGTCCCAATCCATATCTCGGAATGCAGATCTCATAAGGAATATAAAGTGGATGGAAAAAGATGAAGTAACAAAAAATCACATTATTTTTCACTAAAGATAAAATTAAATGAAACTAAAAGTATACAGATATTATAAAGTGAAATTTTAAATGGGGCAATAAAATCATGATTATCATATAATTCATAATGGATAAAAAAAAATGATTAGAATATGTATTATCTAAGACACAAATAATGGGAGATATATTTAAAGAACTTGAAGTTATTGAACATAAAATAAACATAATGCATGAATATGTGATTAAAACTCTAAATTTGATCAACAAAGAGTATTTAGTTTATGTTTATGATTATAAGAAAGATGATTGCTAGTAGGTGGCTAATAACTAACATGATGATCATGACCACCATTATATCTATTGTTTTCCCTTTTATCCAGACAATTCTGACCTTCATAAAATCTTCACCTTTAAATCTTCTTAGGCAATAACTCCCCATTGCAACCATTTTTTATTTAAAAATAAGAAGAAAGTCTTTTTTTATTTTCCTAAGTGAACATTTACAAGCTTAATGCTTTGGGTATCCACACTTGAAACAATCAGAGTGATTAACATGATAACCTCTATTGCCGCTAAAAGAATAGCCATCATCACCAAAGATAAGTGCCCCCTCATTAACGGACATTGTTGCAACTATTTGAGAAAGAAAATAGATTTTTTTGTCTTCACGCCAAACCTCAATAGGGGAATAGCCCTTATACACATAAAATAAAGTTATATGCAAAATTTAAGTTTAATATTAAGGTTCCTATAATGTATGCTTTTATATCATGTTAGTAAGTTAAAATTATAACATTCATTATTGAATTGAATAATATGTTGATACACAAATATCTATATATATAATAGAGCAATAATAAATAAATAAAATATCTTCAATAATGAGCATATATTATAATAATAATATTTAAAATTCAATTTATAAATGTGAGACACATCTTCTAATATTTATATATTAGTGAATAATTTCAACAACTAAAATATTGAGATCGATAGGCATAATAAGCATAATAGATATAATAATAATAATAATAATAATAATAATAATAATAATAATAATAATAATAATGAAAAGCACCTCAACTTTTCACAAGTATTGTGATCCAAAAATTATATGTTAAAAGGTGAAACTTTTGTCATGTTCATCATTATTTTTTCAAGGTAAAATAAGGAATAGAGACTTCAAGTTGATGAAGTGCTTGATGTTTATCGAAATTTAATATAATAATATGAATGTATTATGAATATCCATCACATTATAATAAAATAAGTCAAGAGTTAGAGTTTATTTAGAACAATTATATATTATATTTTATATTTATATGTATTGTGAGATCCGAAAATTCGCCACCGACCTCTTCCATGAATGGAGAGTGTTTTAAGTGTTGGTAAAACTTTCAGAAGATAGATGAATAATACATAAGACACTACCCAGAGATTTTATCACTATTTTGTGCGGATTTTAGATCTAATTCTAGGTTTTCTATAGGCACAAGCACTCATGGTTAATTACCTCTCCCAATACTGAGAGAGTCGATGAATCGTTAAATAACGAGTATATAATAGTAGTGAGTGGAGTTTGAAAATTATGAAATTTATTATTTAATTTAAAACTTTTTTAATGATACCTTTCGTGATCTCTATGGTTATGTCATCAGTAAATTAGTCATCTAAAATAGTCGACCCGGCCAGAAGGATCGTCATACACATGGATTCGTTATCAGGTGTCATTGTTGTAATATGATGGAATTTGTCAAAGAAACAATATAAGTCAACCTAAATAAGATTTTTTGCCAAATGCATTTAATTTCTGACTCAAAGAATAAAACCATTGGAGAACATATACTTAATCAAGTAATTTAGTGTTATTTTGTGGCAAATACCGGTCAAGAATTTCGATCATAACCCATTTATAGCAATTTTGCAACAAAATCGCAGATAGAGATGTACGTCGCATATTAAGATTATATAAGTATGAAAATAATTATATATTTGATTTGACATTGGCTCTTTGTGAGCGAAAGTCTTCTTAACTTATCACCCCAGATAAATAGTTACAGAGGGGTGAATGATTTTAAATTTAAATTTAAATAATTAATTTTATTTTATTTTATTTTTTTTATTTGAATATTTGAATAATTTATAATTAATTTAGATTTAAACATGTAATAATTCATTATTAAAACTTTAATAATGATCGTCTTTCTTGATATATATTATTTGATCAATTTCGATTATTTTTTGATGATCGGATCTAAATTATCTCGAATTATAATCTTCACCTCTCTACTTGCGTAGAAGATCGAGTTTGACTTTTTCTTAGGAAGCGTGACTTAAAATTACATTATGATGATCGCGATAGATTTATCTTTATAATTATGTAATTAACTTCCATTTTATTAAGTTGAAAATATTATAATAACATCATTTAATTTTTAATTTTTGTTAGTCGGACCTCTAAGATCAAACGGTGTAGATTATCTTTATTCATTTTGCTATACTTGCATATCTTTATATCTTGATTTAATGAATCTTGACATACATATAAAGTCTATTTTTTTAAAAAAGTTATATGGATATTTAAATGTCTAAGTTGAAGTAATTATGTTTGACATGAAAGACATGTCAGATTGCAAGTACATATTTTGATATAGATTTTTTTTTTTTTTGAATTTTATTAGATCTCAAGACCAAAAGAAGTGTAATTATGCTTTTTTTGTTTAGCATGACTATATCTTTTTAAATGCTTGATCTAATTAATACTTGATATACATACATATGTTCTTTAAAATATTGTATCATTTAGACTAAGTTGAAGTATAGATGTTATTATATGTATCTTATCTAGGTTTCAATACAGAAGGGATCATGAATCAAGTGTATATATGTTTAATAAAACATAAGAACTTTAATTCACATAAGTATCTATTATGAATCAAGCGAGGATTCATTCTTGCAAATATGAGAGTTCAATATTCTCAAGTATTTGTTGCAAACCAAATGAACATTATATGTTCTAGATTGTACTAAAATATTTGTTTGCAAATCAAGTAAATATATGTTCTTCACGATATGAACCTAATCCTTTCTAAGTTTAGCATGAATCAAGTGCATCTATTCTTGTGAAACATACTTTTGATCTTTTTAAACACTTACTAAGCATCAAGTGTAGTATCGTTCCTATCTAAAATTTCCTTAAGATTTTGAGAATTATCATAGATCAAGTATGAATTTAAATGATAGGACGTTATGTCATAAAGCATATATAAGTTTATTTTGTTCAAATGTTCACACATAAGATCGAATGTTTGTGATTTTTTCCATAATATATGCCATATAGAAATCAAAAGAGAGAGGATGTTATAATTCACATATAAAATATAATCACACCTAAACCTTTTATGCATATTAGAATTTGAGGATATAAGAGTTAATTCAATTATGAATTCTCATATGAACTTAGGCCCGATGGGCTTTTTGGAAAGAAATTGAGGCTCAGATATTTAATGAAAGGAATTTTTTGTAAGCTCATTCATAAACTTGGGTCATATGAATTTTTTATGGATTTGGGCTTTCATGAGCCCACATATGAATATTGGCTTTTATGAGCCCATATATGATCTTTGTTTTTTTTATGAGCCCATTTATGAATTTAGGCTTTTATAAGCCCTTAACTTTTGTAGAGAAAGAGAGCTTAATACTTTTAAATGGGCCAATATGAAAGAAAGAGATCATGACATTATGATCCTCTTTTTTAATTTCATATCACTTCATTATTATTTTCTTTTTTTTTTTTGGTCATGACATGAAACCATAAAAGGAAGAGAAGACTTTCCTTATTTTCTTTTTTTTTTACCAGGTGAATAACTGAGAAAGGTATTAAACCATTTATTTATTTATTACTTTCTCTTTTTTTTTATTAGTATAACATAATTTAATTGAAAAGAGCATCTCCTTCATTTTCACCTTTCCCCATTTTTTTCTACCCCCTCTTTAAATTCATGCACTTTTTTAGGAGGAATTAAAAGAGTTGACAAAGATATCACTTTTCTTTTATTCTTCTTTCTTCTTAAATTCATGCTCATTCCATGAATAATTAAAAGAAATGACAAAAAGATTTAACATTACATGACACAATATCGTAAAAAGAAAGAAGAGGAAGAGATTTCTTCCTCTTAAATATTTCATAAAAGAAAAAATCACATGACATTAATAGTATAAATCCTCTTTAAATTCATGCACTTTTAGGAGGAATTAAAGAGATGTCAAATTATTTATCTCTTTTCTTTTATTATCCTTTCTCCCTAAATTCATGCTCATTCTATGGATAATTAAAAGGAATGATACAAAGCATCAAAGTTACTTGATACAATATCATGAAGAGAAAGAAGAAGAGAAAGAGGTTTCTTCCTTTGTGATATTACATAAAAGAAAAAGTCATGTGACATTAATAGGGGAGTATAAATCCCATTTATATATTTTGCCATACATGACATTAAATAATTTTAGCTTTATACAAAGGAGTTTGGGTGACATTTTACCTAGGAAGAGAGCTTAAGAGCAAGCTATTGCACATTACAAATATGAGAGCATTCTCCTCCTCATGAAAATTTACTCTCCCACTTCTTCATATTCTTCTCACAAGAAATACATTGCAAGTCAAAAGTTTCTTAAGTTAGTACATTTGAAGTTGCTTTCAAATCATCTTATATTAACCGATAAGTAATATTCACTTCAATGTTCTAGATTTGAATTTCACTACTTACTTTGATGTTTTAATTTAGCCCAAAAATATTGCAAGGTAAAAGGGAAAAGATTCTCATAAGATAAAGGGATTTAGATCGATTCAAGTTTTCATTTGCTGATTTTAATTTGATGTCATAAGTAATTGCTACATACCATCAAAGTTCAAGTAATAATCATATCAAGATCTCTAATCCATTCATGTGGCATCTAAGGAAGAGCATCATCACAATATAAATGAATAGAGCATGTTTGCATAAAGATCAAGCATTCATGATGTTTAAGCTTGAAATTATAAACCTAATTGAGCAATTACTCCACATGGTAATGATAATCAAGTAAAAATCAAGTTAGGAATAAACTGAATAAACCTAAAATTAACATTCATCATCATGACATATCCTTATAATTTATGAATAAGAAAAAAGACATATCTACAAAACTTTCATTATTTATTTTTTCTTTTACTAAAAATTTCAAACTTTAAAATCATCGCATGTGAGGGATGAGGAGATTAAGTCTTACATCGTCGAAAAGCGTATAGTATGTCATAAGACCGCATGAAATTTTTTATTTGTCAAAAAAAGGCATATATGGGTTTGCAGACATTTGTAAATTCGAACAATGTATACAAATTATATTATAGAATAGTTTTCCTACATTAAAAAACAACGTGAATATATACTTATAACAAATTTCTCTGCGTTACAATAGAGATCTTATCACAAATAATTTTTCTGGCGTTAGACATAATAGACACAATGGAGATGAAGGATTGTATGGACCACCTAATGAGATTAAGGCTTATTGTTGTTATTTGTTGTTGTGTCTTGGAATAACGTGAGCAGTCTTTATAATAAATTTTTTTACGCGTTAGAATAATGTGAGCATATCACAAATAATTTTCCTGTCATATTAGAATAATGTGAACTGGTACTTATAACAAATTTTTCCGTCGAATTGGAACAATGTAAATGGGTACTTATCACAAATAATATTTAGAAACTTGCATTTATATGTAATTAAAACTACTTAACTTCTTTGTAATGACACGATTTTTCATCACAAACTGATTCATTTTTACGAAAAAATTCAAGTAGCAAGCTATAACATGAATATTCAATCATATGTAAACATCTTTCAATCATCTTTACTTTGAATATAAAAAAGAAAGATGTCTCTTCTTGAGGCCACAAGTGATACAACCATTAAAAGGAAAGAAGTGTGCATATATTTCATCAATTTTTTTATTAACAAATAATCATGAAGAAGTTTTGCATATTCTATGTCTCCATTTCTAAATACTTCATGATAATTGTTTGTAAGCAGTGTTTGATTTGCATAGAACAAAATAATTAACTTCATTAAATGAATATAAATCTGAAAAAAATTTATCATCTTTGCTTGCATGATAACAATAAAGAGAAAGGAACAATAGTGCTATTAAGAAAATCAACCACTCTTCCCTTCATTCCCTCTCTTTTACATTGATAGCCAAGTAAAATTTAAGCTCCTTGAAGTAAATAGTTTTAAAGAGAGCTTTAGATTCAAGAGAGCATGCCATATTTTATGTCCACACCACTTTATAAGGATTTAGTCATTGTTTGTGAGTACAATATAGACAAACATTATGCAAAATACAACCTTAATGAAATTAAACAGAAACGAAAGCTTTAAATTTGCATTAAGTCAAATTTCAGATTGCATTTCAAAAGGGTTTAATTTGGGATTACAAGAAGAGAGGTAAATAAGCACAATGTTAGCAAAGCTAGTCATTTCCTCCTTCATCCATTTTTCTTTGACATAATACTTATATAAACAATCACATCAAATTTGTTAAATCCAGAAACAAAAATCTGAATTTTTGTCTTAAATAAGATAATCAACTTCAAACTTTGCAAGTAATAGAAACAAAGGAAATAAGAAAAACAAGAGCAAAATAACTCCCATGAAAGATCATAACCCTTTTTCTCATTTGTTTAGTGACTCAAATAAATACACCATAAGCATGCTTGATGATAAGGGCAAAGCAATCAATCCAAATTTAATATTATGCGGTAAGAAGACACTTGCATACCTATAAAACTTGGCTAAGTACTTGTTTGTATAATCATAGATAACCAAATGGTAGGAAAACATAATGACAAGACAAGACAAGCAATCATGCTAAACTCCTCACCACATTTGAAACTTTCAATTTTAACCAAATGACTATCACATGATAATTTTCAACACAAGTTGAATTATAGACAACAAAACAAATCCTTCCAAAACATCGCCTTTAATGTATATAAGAGGAAGAAGAATTTGCATTTAAGAAAGAAAATTTTGCATTTGGATTCAAGTTTCAATATATGAAGTATATAGTCACTCCAAATCCAACAAAGTATATGTCTAAAATTTCATATTTAAAGAGAGACTTGCATATTAATAAGACCCAAATGAAAGCTAAGTCCAATATGAATAAGTATGAACAAGTGATGCAAGAGAGTGAGTAGGTAATCATGTTAAGCTCAACTCTTATAGAAATCTGAAAATTTTACTTCACTTAGATAGCCATTCATAAGGTCAAATAACTTTAATCCACCAAAGGTAAACAACCATACTGCATTCAATATGCATTATTCTAAAATTTTCTGAATTAATTAGATGATCACTTGCATGGTAACGAAGTGTCAAATGAAAGAAACTGAACAACTCATATGGCGATTGAACATTGCACATAATCTTGGAATTCCCATTAAAAGGGGAAAGAATTAAGGAGTACGGTAGAAATTAGTCCTCTTTAACATGATTCCAATAACATGAACTAAAAAAAAAACTGACGTCTTCAATCCCATTTGAAGACCTTCCTCTTTTTTTTTTTTTTAATACTCACCACTATAGGAGAGTTAAACTGAAACCCCCTCTTTTGTTTTGCTAATAGGGGAGTTAAATAACATGGTAGCTTTATAGGAAATCCAATCTCCACATATCCCAATACCATGACTATATAAGAAATAAAAAGAAACACCATCTCATTCATTACTTATTATTTTTTTTGGCCTCTTTCTCAAATTCAACATTTGGAGCAACGAGACATAAACACATATTCAATTTCCATAGCAAGTAATGGCTTTCTCTCTCTTTTTTTTTAATCTCAAACAATAAGACAAACTTCCACACTTGCTTTTATTTATTTTTTTTTTTTTTTTTTTTGTATTTTGTAATAAATACAATTGAAGGGAAACAATGAGAAACAAATCTGGAATATTCAAAGGGAAACACCCACATATAACTTAAGGCTTAAACCACACATTATCTCTAACCGTATTTTCACATTTCTAATTCCATTTTAAGCATATGAAAGAGGCTTAGCATGAATCATTTCATTCAAACAGCAAATTGGAATATGAAAAGAGAAGACAACTTGCAAATAGCTTGGAGTTTTAGCCATACTTCACCTCAAACCCTACTTTCACACTGCTTATTTCATTTTGAACATGTAATAGAGACTTAGGCATCATCCCATCTAAACAGTAAAATTGAAGCATAAAAAGAAGGAAACTTTGCATATAACTTAGGGTTTGAGCAATACACCATCTCAAACCCTATTTCAGATTTCATTTCATTTTAACATGTGAAAGAGGCATAGCAAATGTAATTTCATCCATGGAAAATCATTTCAAGCAAGGTAGAAGCATGAATATCCATAGGTAATAGAAAATAACATGAGATTTGGGCCATACATCATCCCAAATCTTTAAATAGAAACCCTAATATCATTTTAAGCATGAAAAGAGGAGATTCGGCAAATCATACTCTCCAAATGAAACCAAATGTATAACACATGCTTAGGGTTAGATAGAGACGACTTGGAGGTGTCGATTTGCAAGAGAGGAAGAAGGAGGAACCGATTAGGGCTGGTTTGCTCGGGGGAAAGAATGGTCGGCCGAAGGGAGTTCGAGTACTAGAGCTCGGCTGCTTCAACTGGACGGGAATCGGAGCTCGATCGGGCTGATCGAACGGTAAGGGGCTCGGAACGCTTGAGGGAGACGGACGACTGAGGGGTTTTCGAAGGAGAACGAGAGAGGAAGAGAGAGCACTGGGCGAGAAGAATCGCGTGAAATGAGGAGTTGAAGCCCTCTTCTCGGCCCTAAAGGCCGATCGGCTATTTCGATCAGCTGCGCAGCTGGATTGGACGATTCGGGCGGCTAATTAAGCGAAGATCAAGAACAAATCGTCAGCTAATTTCAACTGTTAATTAGCTTAACAATAAAATATTAAGATTAAATATAAATAATTTGTTGAATCCTCTTAATTAATAAATTATAGTAATATGAGTGTCAATTTAAGACTTGTCGACGAAATCAATAATTTTGTCCAGATCATTTTGAATGGCGTTGATGATAATTTGGGTGAAATCGGAGCTTAAATTTACGTCGCGTAATCGACGCGTTGTACTTTGTAAATTGATTGAAGGCGTCGTTTAATAGATTTTGCCATTTTTACAACGATCAATTTCGATGATCGTTGGACGTCTTGGGGCTTTGACTTCAATATCGCGTAATTTCATTAAAATTTAATTTTAATTGATTGATTGGTTATTAATTCGATATTAATTTTAATATTTTAAACATAATTATGCAATTGAAATTTTCGGATTAAAAAGATTTTAATTAAATTCGGTCTCAATTAAGAAACTTTAGCCTCCGATTATGCGACATCGCCATTATTATTATTTATTTATAAATTTGATCGTATGAGCTTTATTTCAATTATGACACATACGTGTAGGTCAACATATATAATCATATCACCTTTGAACCAAGTTCAAAACGAAAATTAACAACTTCAACCAAGTTAAAGATGAATATCACGATTTATTTACAGAATATTTGATTTAAAGTTTAATCATTCGGTGCTTGTTGTAATTGTATGGAATGATCAACATGATCACATAATTGATAATATAACTCAAAGAGTTACTTCTTTGAATTCTCTCTTTTGTACAAATAAAATTTAATGTGACCTACTACATAACACCTAGGGGTCAAATTGAACCTTTAAATAGGGAAAGATCTCTGTGAGTTACGGACTCTTGACCTAGAGACTCTTCTTCCATGACCTTTCTGAGACTTTAGCCCTCAATACAAAGGCATATATTTTCTCTCGCATATATATATATATATGAGCGGAATCAAAATTTAATGATAACATTTTTTATTATCATTAATTAAAATTTGAGAATAATATTAAATTTGCTATCATCTTTACAATTTAAATAATAGAAAAAATTCAAAATTTAAATCAATTTTTATATAAGATTTATGAGAATTTTATTTTATTTCATAAAAAATAAGAAGAATATATAAAAAATATATACTTATTAAGTTCTAGTTTTCACAAAAATTTTAATCAATTAAAGCTTGAGAGAAATCTTAATTAGGGTTTTATGTGA